>QRFJ01004558.1:0-271049 GCA_006176705.1 Cocos nucifera | reverse complement strand
CAACCTCACTCGAAGCTCTCTAAGGCTTCTTTCTAAATCCTTGATCATAGACATTGACTTGGATGACTGCCCATCATTGATCTTTAGCCTTTTTAAAAAGTCCATCTGTGGACATTGATACTTGGGTGCGCAAACTTCTGTTCACCAAAATTCCTTATAGGGTGAGCCAACATTTGTGAGCAGTCCTGATTCTTCATTTGTCAAAGTTCATCAGAATGCCAACATGTAGTATCTATTGTTATTCGTCTGTCCATTTTATTCTAGAGACGCTCTTACTCAGCAGATGACAAGTTGGTAAGGTGGGAGGATCCTGGTCTAGTAATGAGTAAATCCAAATCCTAAATATTTTGAAGTTTAAAACTTATAATTTGTTCGATCAGTCTATTGGGTGTCTAGGATTCGTGCTTAATGGATTGGATGAGACCATTTTCCTATAGAGAGTTAATGTTTTCTAGTCTAAGATATTATAATTAAACTTACCAAATATTAAAAATTTTATTTTTAAATAAATTAGCTTCTCACTATTTTTTTGGAATTCTACATTTCTCTTAGAGATGCAAAAATTACTACGATTAATGATTTTTAGTAGGTTTGGTGTGTCCCACCCAACTGACTCATACTTACCTAACAGTTACTTTTGGTGATGGATTAGCAATGAGTGAATAACTTTTGTTCAATGATTCTTAATCATGTATGACACCCAAACTTTCCTAATCAATGAATCTCATCATGCCCAAATTTATGATCTTACTCCTTAGTTAAGTCAGACCCACCATTTGCACAGATTGGATTCCTAATTGAACTCTACCGTATCCAAAATATTGAGGCCAATCCATCCTCAGCCCTGTAGCATCTAATGCTAATAGACATGATTTGCATCTATTCGATTGCCAACTTGAACACTGTAAACCAGTCGAGACCATCAACCTCAGAAAGGGTCGCACATCTACAAGTGATGGATTAACCTTAGACTTAAGTTTTTCTTAGGGGAGATTTAATTTGATATTCATTAAACTAGGACTTGACAAGTATAACCATTATGACTAACCTAGTGGCATGAGTTAGCTTGGATTATTGACCACCTCAGATTAGGACCGAGCCAACAAACATAGTCAGGTAAGTGAGACCGATGGAAGGGATATGCCATTAACTCGATAAGAATGCATTCAAGTCAAGTAGCTCCCAATTAAAAACCAATCAGTCATATCTGCCAGACTTACCTTAGACACCAAATTATTGAGCTAAAATCAATCGGGTTAGCCTGCAATCTAGACTCTAACCACTGAGCCTAATTAGGTCTTAGCTTGATCGATCAGTCATGTGACTCGATCTTAACCTAGACTTAATCCTATTAGGTTGGTCAATTTTAGCAATGTTGATCCCATCTAACCAACTCTTGATTCGATTTGATCAACCGCTAGACCTAATTGAGCTACCCAAGCCCAAACCCAATATTATGAATATGTCTTAGATCTGAAATTTTTAATTTTAGATCTAATTAATATTTCATAATCTTAATTCTTAATTAAGTTTAGGATTCATAAACAAAACATATAAATAAGATCCTAGATTTCAGGATCTAGGGTTTTGCAGAGGGGAAAATAAGTTTTTTCAATTTTTGATTAAGGACGAATGTGCATCATCCTTACACTCATAAAACATCCCATCAAAGAGAGAAAGGGTCTTTTAAATCTTTTATTTCTTATGATCGGACAGCCAAAAAAATGCCTAATCAGAATACAACTAACTAAAAACTTAATTAGATCTAAGCATAATCTTATATAAAAATTAATCTAATTTAAAACATGTTTTGCATACATCTCATATATCATATCATGCATATTTTTTAGATCTAAATTATCTCATAATTATCTAAAAATTAAATTTAAATTTGATCATATCAAATAAAATTTAATCTAGACCTTTTGTAGAACTATTTTACAACTAGTCTAAACATGCAACTATCATATCTCATATGAATAAATTTAATTTAATTTATTTTCTATTTTCAAATTTGATTATAATATTTATAAGATCAAAATATAATAAATAAATAGATCTTAAAATTATAATTAATCAAATAAAAATTATGATTATACTAGACTACACAGAATAATTCTATTCCCACTCTAGTTATGTATCTCACATATTTTAGATCTAGATTAATTAATTTTAATTTATTAATTTTTTAATTTTAGATCTAATTATATCTCATGTAATATCTAAAATTATTAATTTATCAGATTAAATCAGATCTAAATAAATTTTATGCAACCTGGCTCTGATACCAGTTGAAGGAGAAAATCAGATTTTTTGGGTCAGGTTCATTCAAATCTGATTGGATCGAGAGGCTTATTTTAAAAATTTCTTCTTAGATCCAAATTAGATCTGACACTTTTCAGATCTAATTTTATGATCTAATAAATAAAAAAATTAAATTAAATTAAATCTAAATTAATGTTATCTTGTTTGGATAATCCGATTACCCTTTGATGATCCTGCTGGTTGCCTGAGGTTTTGGATCTAGCTACGTAAGCGCCTAGCCTCTATCGATATCCACTCAGGCTGGATCTAGGGATCTTCTCCTTCTCTTTCTTTTCTCTAAAAATCAAATCTAAATCTGATTTTGAAGATCATCAAAACTTCTTTTGAAGATGTGCTGCTGTCTCTTGTAGCAGGGTTGCCTTCTTGCTTTCTCGTCAGCCTTTTCTTGCCTGGATCGCACCAAATTGAAGGCCAACTTCCTTTGATGTGGAGAGGAGAGAGAGGGTCAAAAGATGGCATGGAGGAGGGAGAAGGGCAGCTTTGGGGCATGGGCTAAGAGGAACTCACAAAAAATTGGGCGCAGATAGGGTTTATTTATAGACCCTACTGTGCCATGCAGTGCTGCATCATCCCGGCCAATCACATTGCTTCATGCAATCAAATCTAAATCTGATTGATGGGATGACATCACCTAATCCAATCAGATGAGAGCCCTACAGATTCATCCTTAGATGGCACCTAAGACTGGTCAAAGTCTATGGCTAGGGGTCATCTATGTTGAATCCAAGAAGCAACCTGGAGTCCCATCTGCATGGGACTCCAAGCATCCCTATCCATGGGCGCACGCCATCCTAGGTGTGTGCCCCCTTCTTTCTAAAATCTAGTAAGGGGACAAGCCCCTATCTGCTCTTCAATAAGTGGAACACACATGGGCAGATGTCCAAGGATCAAATGTCAACGTTTGACCAAAGTCAAAGGATAAGAATTAGCAGATGATGGAAAATGGCAAGTGTTGTCTCAAATTTATCTCATAAATTAAGATAATCCTTTTTTGACCTAGACAAGCTTCAGTCAGACCAAGTAAAGGTACTTGAGTGAGCACAAACACATTTAGCTTAGTCGAGATAACTTTTAATGATTAGAAAAAGGAGAAAGTTAGGTTCAATCATGTGCTAGCATGATTTTCTTGAACCTAATTGAATCTAATTCAAATCAATTGAATTGGATTAGTCCAATTGATGATATCCAGATCCAAATCCTTGTTTGTGTGATCTAGTTAGATTCAATTCTATAAGGTAATGGGATATGTCATGATCTCCATCATCGACATCATCGAAACTCCTTTCGATGGATCAGAACTCTTCTGATTCAGACAACTGGAATGATCGATCATCTAAATCATTCTAATTGCTCCCAAAATCTACCAGTGATTACCTAGTAGTATATGGTGGCAACCCATCAAAACTGAAAATGAACCTCTCAATGCAGCTACTTGTGTGATTAAGTTCTTCTATCTTGAGCCCCGATCAGATTAGGGTTAAGGTGAACTCGTTAAACCCTAATTTCTATCATATGATTTAATCATTCGATTCAAGTCCAATGTAAAAATCTTAATAGAAACTCTTTCTATTATTTCAGTCTTTGCCATGGCCATGGGCTTATGGACTTGATTCTCATGATCATCATAAGGCTGCTCCTCTTCTACTGAGGTAGATAGATTTTCTCTTGGTGCAATCCAATTCCTATAATGAACATGTTATAGCCAACATACACCTCAGAATTTTAAATGGCTAGAAGATCGAGTCATGGTGTAGTCAAACTATAACACCCTCAAGGTGAACTACCAATGTACCTCAGGTTAAAGAACCAGATACACCACTGCAGCTTCGAGTCAATCATCAACGAGAAGGTAGGCTTTCTTATGACTACTCGAGGTGGTCACGCTCAGTGCCCTCATTCTCTAACGAGTACCTATACTCTCGCTCTAGTGTCTCTACACCATAGTCTCAAGACTCATCTACTATGAAGAAGCAATTGTACACTAACCTTTTGGATCAATCACTATCCTCATGATGATCCTACGGTTAGGAGCCTTTTATGAGTTAATAAATAAAAATTCATGTCTTAAATTTTCAACTCTTAAAAATATGAATTATCATTACCATTAACTTAAGGGATGCATCACAGATATTAAATACACATATGTGATAGAAAATAATCCATTTTATTATTTATAGTCAAAATTATAGTTTTGCTCCTAAAAGTGTATTATAAGTGTCAGCCAATTATGGCTTCTAGGGCACACATATCTAACACCACCCATTAGAAATCAGTAATCATGAAGATTTTTGCATCTCTACAAAGAAAGTGTAGGGATCCAAGAAAATAGTGGAAGCTAATTTGTTTAAAAATCAAATTCTTAAATAAATTGGTCAAGTCTTAATTACAAAATCTAACTAGAAACTTAGACTTTTATAGAAAAAAAATATCTGCATCCAACCTACTAGCCCATATCCTGGACACCCATAGACTGATTGGACCCAATTATAAGGACTGGCTCCGAAACTTCAAAATTATTTTGGGTTCTGAGAAGTTGACTCATATATTGGATCAGGATTCTTCCATCTTATCAGCTCATTCCATCTATTGAACAGAGGATGCGTCTCTTGACAAATAGGATGGATGAAGATAATAAGGCTAGATACTATATCTTGGGCTCAATGTCAGATGAGCTTCAGTGCCAACATGAAGATATCAAGATTGTCCTGCCAAATGTTGGCTCACCTGCAAGAGTTGTTTGGTGAACAGAGTCGTGCAGCCAAATATCAGATCACTAAACGATTATTTAAGGCTAAAATACGTGATGGATAGTCAGTCCAAGATCATTGTCTGATGATGATCAAGAACTTTGAGAAGAGCTTTGAGAAGCTCGAAGTGAAGTTAGACCAGGATCTGCATAGAATGATATAATTCTGCAATCCTTAACTGATGCGTATGGGCAGTTCATCATGAACTACCATATGCATAAACTTCAAAATACTTCGGTCGAGCTTATGAATATGCTTGGTTACTTGCTGAGCTTTTTATGAAAGGTTCTAAAGGCTCATACTTGCTATGGAACGGACTTCTTCCAAGAGAAAGTTTTTTGGAAAGAAGAAGAAGTCTGTGAAAAAATAGATGGTGAAAGGTGGAAAGAAAAAGAAGGCAGAGCTGAAGAAGAAAGCTGCTGACAAAGGAAAGTGTTTCCATTATAATACTGACGGCCATTGGAAGCGAACTGCCCTACATACCTGGCCACCCTTGAAGAATAAGAAGGAGACAGGTCCTTCTGGAGGTATGCTCGTTATTGAATCTAACCTTACGATTTCTTCTGCATCTAGTTGGATGCTTGACTCTAGTTCTAGTGCTCATTTGTGCACTTATATGCATGGTCTTGAGGATAGCAGGAGGCTGAGGGATGGTGAGATGATCCTATGCATCAAAATGGAGCAAGGTTGCTATTGTGGCCATGAGAACCTACCCTCTTCGACTACCGTCTGAGCTTAGATTTAGTACTTAGGGATTGTTATTATGTGCCTATTGCAAGCAGAAATTTGATTTTTATTTCATGTTTAGCATAAGAAAGGCTATGTAATTAGTTTTCTTAAGGACCATTGTAATATTCTTTATGAAAGAAATAAAATTGCAAGTGGTTTCCTTATTAACAGTCTCTACCAGTTACATATTGATGTATCTATCTTTAATATCGAGCAAAATGTGAATGCCATAAGATCAAAATGACCCAGGGATAGTCCAAACGATAGGTATCTATGGCACCTAAGGCTTGGTCATATAGCAGAAGATAGGAACAAATTGGAGAAAATCGGGCTATTGAGTCCATTGACTTTTGAGTCATATCCAATTTGTGAATCATGTCTTCATGGCAAAATGACTAAGCTTCCTTTTGTAGGATATGGGAAAAGGGCCATGAAAGTACTTGCCCTAGTACATACTGAATGTGTGCGGCCCATTTGATGTGCCGGCTAGAGGCAACTTTGACTACTTCATAACCTTTATCGATGATTTATCTTGGTATGGGTATGTGTATCTTATGAGACATAAGTCTGAAGTCTTTGAAAAGTTTAAGGAATTCAGACATGAAGTTGAAAAGCAAACTGGAAAATCCATTAAGATTCTTCGATCAGATCGAGGAGGTGAATACCTTAGTTGGAAATTCCTGGACTATCTTAAGCAAAATGGCATAGTCTCTCAATGGACTCTATCTGGAAAACATCTCAACTTAACAATGGAATTTCAGAATGGAGGAATCGGACCCTATTAGATATGGTCCGATCTATGATGAGCTTCACAGACCTTCTTGATTTTCTTTGGGGATATAGTTTCTGTTAACTGCTATATATTTACTTGAATAGGTTTCCTCTAAAATCGTTCCTACCACACCATATGAGATATGGCATGGTAAGAAATCTAAGTCTGAGTCATCTCAGAAATTTGGGGTTGTCCGGCTCATGTCAAAAGATAACAAGCGGACAAGTTAGACTATAGGTTCTTTAGAGCTTGATTCATAGGATATCCTAAAGAGTCATTAGGATATTATTTCTATATTTCAAAAGACCATAATGTGATTGTGAGTCGGCATGCCATCTTTCTTAAAAAATAGTTTATTCAAGATGGTGGCATTGGAAAAGCAGAATCAAGCTCGAGAAAAAAATCTAACATAAGAGCAACGAGCTAAGGACCATATGGAAACCAAAATCAGGTTGAGCCAATACAATCACTACCTCCTTCCACCTCATAGATCGAAAAGGATTTTCCATCCCCTTGAGAGGTACTTAGGTACTATTTCATAGGAAGTAGAGAAAAGTTCCTCATAGGTAATGGGGTTCATGGTGATGATCCCAAAATCTATGATGAGGCGATATCGGATATCGACTCTGAGAAATAGTTAGAGGCAATGAAGTCAGAAATTGACTCGATGCACTCAAACCAAGTCTTAGACCTTGGTAGATCCACCAGAAGGTATAATACCTATTGGATGTAAATGGATCTACAAGAGAAAGATTGGTGCAGATGAAAATGTGGAGACATTCAAAGCTAGATTAGTGGCAAAAGGGTATAGTCAGCACGAAGAAATTGACTATCAGGATATCTTTTCGCCAGTAGCCATGCTAAAATCCATCCGCACATTGCTTGCTGTTGCAGCCTATTTCGATTATGAAATATGGCAAATGGACGTGAAAACAACGTTCTTAAATGGATACCTTGAGGAAGATATCTATATGGAACAGCCACTAGGTTTCACATCCAGTGATGTTGATCACAAAGTATGCAAGCTGCAAAGGTCTCATATATGGACTTAAGCAAGCATCTCAAAGCTGGAATACTCATTTTAATGATGTGATCAAATTGTTTGGTTTCATCAAGAATGAGGAGGAACCATGTATTTTCAAAAAGATCAGTGGGAGCACTATTGTCTTCCTCGTACTGTATGTGGATGATATCCTTCTTATTGGGAATGATTTTTCAATGTTGATTATAGTTAAAATATGGTTATTTAAAGAATTCTCCATGAAAGACCTAGGAGAAGAATCCTTTATTCTAGGAATTAAGGTCTATAGAGATAGACCGAATAGGATGTTAGGTCTTTCATAGAAAATGTACATAGAGGAAGTGCTAAAGAGATTTAGCATGTAAAACTCCAAGAGGGGATTGGTATCTTTCAGACATGGCATTCATCTCTCCAAGAAAATATGTCCCAACACACCTAAGGAGATTGAACGCATGAGCAAGATCCCTTATGTTTCAACAATAGGGAGTCTCATGTATGCCATGTTATGTACATGACCTGATATAGCCCATGCTGTGAGTATCACGAGCAGATATCAGTCGAATTTAGATGAAGAATATTGAACTTCTGTGAAATGTATTTTTATGTACTTAAGAAGAACTAAGGATATGATGTTGATTTTTGGTAATGAAAAACTCCAAGTCCAAGGATATACAGACTTGAATTTTATGTCCAATATAGATGATTGAAAGTCGACATCTAGAAGTCTGTTTGTGTGTAATGGTTGTGTTATTAGTTGGAAGAGTTCCAAGCAAACAGTGATAGCAGATTCCACCATGAAAGCAGAGTATATCGCTGCATCAAAAGCTGCAAAGGAGGCATTCTGGTACAAAAAGTTTACCATAGAGATCGGAGTGATGCCATCGGATGCCATTCTTCTATACTATGATAATAATGGCGCCATCGCCCATGCTAAAGAGCCGAGGTCTCAACAAAAATTCAAGCACATCGAGCGACGATATCACCTCATCCGTGATTACTTTGAGAAATGTTACGTCAAGGTCAAGAGAGTTGACTCCGCAGACAATGTGGCAGACCCACTTACAAAGCCGTTGAGCTAGTAGAAGATCGAAGCCCACCTTGAGAAGATGGGACTTAGATTTGTAGCCAATTGGCTTTAGGTCAAGTGGGAGTTTGTTAGATATGTATGCCCTAGAAGCTAGATTGGCTGACACTTATAATACACTTCTAAGGGCAAAATTATAATTTTAACTATAAATAATAAAATGGGTTATTTTCTATCATAGTGTGTATTTGAAAGTGTCTATGATACATCCCTTGAGTTAATGGTAATGATAGTTCATATTTTTAAGAGTTCAAAATTTAAGACATGAATTTTCATTATTAACTTATAAAATGCTCCCGACCGTAGGATCATCATGAGGATGGTGATTGATTTGGAAGGTTGGTGTACGATCGCTTCTTTTGGATAGATGAGTCTTGAGTCTATGGTGTAGAGATACCGGAGTGAGAGTATAGGTACTCATTAGAGAACGAGGGCACTGAGTGTGACCACCTCGAGTAGTCATGAAGAAGTCCATTTTCTCATCGATGACTGGCTCGAAGCTGCAGTAGTGTGCCTGGTTCTTTGACCTAAGGTGCATCAGCAATTCACCTTGAGGGTGTTGTAGTTTGACTACACCATAACTCGGTCTCCTAGCCATTCGAAATCTTAAGGTATATGTTAGCTATAGCATGTTCATTATAGGAATTGGATTGTACCAATAGGAGATCTATCTACCTCAGTAGATGAGGAGTAGCCCTATGATGATCATGAGAATCAAGTTCATAAGTCCATGGCCATGGCAAAGTGAAATAATACAAAGAGTTTCTATTAGGGTTTTCACATTGGACTTGAATCAAATAATTAATTCATATGACCGAAATTAGGGTTTGATGAGATCACCTTAACCCTAATCCGGTCGGAGCTTAAGATAGAAAACCTTAATCACACAGGTAACTTCACTGAGAGATTCACTTTCAGTTCTGATGGGTTGCCACCATATGCTGCTAGGTGTCACTGATAGATTTTGGGAACAATTAGAATAATTTGAATGATTGATCACACTAGTTGTTTGAATCAGAAAAGTTCTGATCCATCGAAAGGTGTTTCGATGATGTCGATGATAGAGATCGCGACATATCCCATTACCATATGAAACTGAATCTAACTGGGTCACACAAATAAGGATTTGGATATGGATATCATCAATTGGATTAACCCAGTTCAATTAATTTGAATAAGATTCAATTAGGTTCAAAAAAATCATACTAGCACACGATTGATCCTAATGTTCTCCTTTAACAATCATTAAAGCTTATCTTAACTGAGCTAAATGTATTTGGGCTCACTCAGGAATCTTTACTTAGTTTGACTGGAGCTTGTCCAGGTCAAAAAAGGATTGTCTTAATTTATGAGATAAATTTGAGATAATACTTGCCATTTTCCATTACTTGCTAAATCTTATCTTCGAACATTGATCAAATATTGACACTGGACACTTAGACATCTGCCCAAGTGTCATGCATCCATAGGAGAGAACCTGGGGACTTGTCCCCTACTAAAAAGTAGATAGGAAGGGGGCACATGCCTAGGGAGGCGTGCGCCCCATGATGGGACTCCAATTGCTTCAGAAGATTAAATTGTGTGGCACCAAGAAGACTTGTTTGACCCAATCTTGGTGCCACCTAAAAAGAATTTTGAGTGTCTCTAATCTGAATGGATTAGATGATGTCATCTCACCAATCAGATTTAGATCTAATTGCACAAAGGGCCATGATTGGCCCGGATGATGTGGCACTGCATGGCGCAGTAGGGTCTATATAAATCCTGTCTGCGCCTAGAATTCAATTTTTCTACTTTTACCCTATGCCACATAGCCCCTCTCCCTCCTTGTCCATGCCATCCTCTAGTCCTCTCTCTCCTCTCCATGCCCAAGGGACTTTTGGCATGAAGAAGGTGCGATCCAAACAAGTGAAAGGTGCCAGAAAAGGAAGAATGCAGCATTGCTGCAAGAGACAATGACTGTTCTTCAAAAGCCATTTTAAAGACCTTCAAGATCAGATCTAGATCTGATTTTTGAGGGATTGATTAAGAAGAAGAAGATCTTCAGATCCTGCCTAAGTGGATATCGGTAGAGGCCAGGCACTTGCGTGGCTACATCCAGAACCTCAGGCCATCGGAATCATCATATGATAATTGGATTATCCAAAATAAAAGTATAATTAAATTAGATTTATTTTTATTTTTATTTTTATTATTAGATTAATAAGATTAGGTCTAAGAAGTCTCAGATCTGATTAAGATCTTAGAAAATTTTTTTTGAAATATCCCTCTTGATCCAATCAGATCTGAACGAACCTGACCCGTAAAATAGGTTTTTCCTTTCAATATCAAGTCGTGTACATATCATGGCGTACATGAGGCTCCCTATTGTCGAAGCATAAGGGATCTTACTCATGCATTTAATATCCTCAAGTGTATTGAGACACATCTTTTTGGAGAGATGAATGCCATGTCTGAAGGGCACCAATCCCCTCTTGGAGTTTTCCATGCTAAACCTCTTTAGTACCTCCTCTATGTACATCTTCTGTGAGAGATCCAGCATCCTATTTGGTCTATTCCTATAAATCTTAATTCCTAGAATAAAGGATGCATCTCTTAGGTCTTTCATAGAGAACTTTTTTGATAACCATATTTTAACTATGGTCAACATGGGAATATCATTCTTAATAAGGAGGATGTCATCTACGTATAGTACGAGGAAGACAACAGCGCTCCTACTGACTTTTTTGAATACACACGGTTCCTCCTCATTCTTGATGAATCCAAATGATTTGATCACATAATTGAAATGAGCATTCCAGCTCCAAGATGCTTGCTTAAATTTATAGATGGACCTTTGTAGTTTGCAGACCTTGTGATCAGCATCACTGGATGTGAAACCTAGCCATATAGATATCTTCCTAAAGATATCTATTTAAGAAGGCCAATTTCACATCCATCTATCATATTTTATAATTGAAATAGGCTGCAACAGCAAACAATATATGGATGGATTTTAGCATGACTACTGGCGAGAAGGTATCCTGATAGTCAATGCCTTCGCGCTGACTATACCCTTTTGCCACTAACCTAGCCTTGAATGTCTCCATATTTCCATCTACACCTATCTTTCTCTTGTAGATCCATTTATACCTAATAGGTATTGTACCTTCAGGTGAATCTACCAAGGTCCAGACTTAGTTCGAGCGCATTCAGTCAATCTTTGACTTCATTGCTTCTAACCATTTCTCAAAGTCGATATCTAATATCGCCTCATGATAGGTTTTGGGATCATCACTATGAACCCCATTTTCTATGAGGAACATTTCCTCTATGTCTTCTGAAATAGTACCTAAGTACCTTTCAAGAGGATGGAAAATCCTTTTTGATCTACGAGCTAAAGGAGGTAGTGATTGGATTGGCTCAATCTGATTGGGTTTGATAGGATCCTTAGCTCATTGCTCTTGGGAGACTTTCTCCTCGAGCCTAATCTGCCTTCCGATGCCACCATCTTGAATAAATTATTTTTCAAGAAAGATGGCATGTCGACTCACAATCACATTGCTATCTTTTGGAATGTAGAAATAATATTCTAATGACTCTTTAGGACATCCTATGAACCGAGCTCTAAAGAACCTATACTCTAACTTGTCCGCCTGTTATCTCTTGACATGAGCCGGACAATCTCAAATTCTGAGGTGACTCAGATGTGGTTTCTTATCATGTCATATCTCATACAGTATGGTAGGAATGATTTTAGAGGAAATCCTATTCAGTAAATATATAGCGGTCATTAGACTATGTCCCCAAAGAAACTCAGAGAGGTCCATGAAGCTCATCATAGATCAGACCATATCTAATAAGGTCTGATTTCTCCATTCTAAAATTCCGTTGAATTGAGGTGTTATAGGAAGAGTCCATTGAGAGACTATGCCATTTTGCTTAAGATAGTCTAGGAATTCCCGACTAAGGTATTCACCTCCTCGATCTGATCGAAGAATCTTAATGGTTTTTTCGATTTATTTTTCTACTTCATGTCTAAATTTTTTAAACTTTTCAAAAGCTTTAGATTTATGTTGCATCAAATACACATACCCATACCGAGATAAATCATCGATAAAGGTGATGAAGTAGATATAGTTGCCTCTAGCCGACATATCAAATGGACTGTATACATCAGTATGTACTAGGACAAGTAGTTCTATGGCCCTTTCCCCATGTCCTATAAAAGAAAGCTTGGTCATTTTGCCATGAAGGCATGATTTACAAATCAGATATGACTCGAAAGTCAACGGACTCAATAACCCAAATTTCTTTAATTTATTAATCCTATCTTCCGCTTTATGACCTAGCCTAAGGTGCCATAGATACCCATCATTTAGACTATCTCTAGATCATTTTGATCCTATGGCATTCATGTTTTGCTCGATATTAAAAATAGAAACATCAATATATAATTGATAGAGACCATTTATAAGAAAACCACTTATAATTTTATTTTTTTATAAAGAATATTATAATGGTCCTTAAGAAAATTAATTACATAGCCTTCCTATGCTAAACAAGAAACAGAAATCAAATTTCTGCTTGCTGCAGGCACATAAAAATAGTTTCTAAGAACTAAATCTAATCCTAACGGTAATCGTAGAGGATAGATTCCTATGGCCACTGCAGCAACTCTTGCTCCATTCCCAATGCATAGGATCATCTCACCATCCCTCAGCCTCCTGCTATCCTCATTATCTTGCATAGAATTGCATAAGTGAGCACTAGAACTAGAGTCAACCACCTAACTGGATGCAGAAGAAATCGTAAGGTTAGATTCTATAACAAGCATACCTCCAGTAGGACCTACCTCCTTATTCTTTAGGCTGGCCAGGTACAAGGGGCAGTTTCGCTTTCAATGACCGTCTGTGTTGCAATTGAAATATTTTTCTTTATCAGCGATCTTCTTCTTTGGCTCTGCCTTCTTCTTCTTTCCACCATCCATCTTTTGCTTCTTCACGGACTTCTTCTTCTTTCCAAAAGACTTTCTCTTGAAAGAAGTCCGCTCCACAGTAAGTACTGAGCCTTTAGAACCTTTCATAGAAAGCTCAGCAGTAACCAGCATATTCATAAGTGATGCCAGAGTATTCTATAGTTTATGCATATGATAGTTCATGATGAATTGCCCATACGCATCAGTCAAGAATTGTAGAATTATATCAATCTGCAAATTTTTATCCAACTTGACATCAAGTTTTTCAAGCTCTTTTAAGTCCTTGATCATCATCAGATAATGATCTTAGACCGACTGCCCATCATGCATTTGAGCCTTAAAAAGTTTTTTAGTGACTTGATATTTGGTTGTGCGACTTTGTTCACCGAACAACTCTTGTAGGTGAGCTAATATTTGGCAGTTAGTCTTAATGTCTTCATGTTGGCGCTAGAGCTCATCAGACATCGAGCCCAACATATAATACCTGACTTTGTTATCATCATCCATCCACTTCTCTAGAGACGCTCTTTGATCAGCGGATGGACAGGCTGGTAAAGTGGGAGGGTCCTGTTCTAACACATGAGTCAAGTTCTCGAAATCCAAAATAATTTTGAAGTTTCGGAGCCAATCCTTGAAGTTGGGTCTGATCAGTCTATGGGCTAGTGGTTTGAACGCAGACATTTTTCTATAGAGAGTCAAAGTTTTTAGTTAGATTTTATAATTAGACTTAATCAATTTATTTAAAAATTTTATTTTTTTAAATAAATTAGGCTTCCACTATTTTCTCGAATTGCTACACTCCTTGGACAAAGATGCAAAAATCTTCACGATCAATTAATTTCTAGTGGATGGTGCGGTCCCACCGACTGGCTCACCACCTCATCTAATAGTTATTGATGATGGATCAGCCGATGAGTGGATAACTCTTATCCAATGATTCTTTAATCATGGTGCATACTAACTTGGTCTCTAATTCATGAATCTCACCATATTCGAAATATTGATCCACTTTTTAGTTAAGTTGACCCACCATTTGCATGAATTGAATTTCTGATTGGGTCCCTCACCGTATCTAGAATATTGAGTCCAACCCATCCTCCAACCCATAGCATCCAATGCTAAATAGATATGGTTGTATGTTTTCGGTGCAACTGAGCCACTGTAACTAGCCGAGAACAATCAATCCTAGGAAGGGCCCGTACATCTACAATGGTGGAAGATCAATTGACTTAATCTTTTCTTAGGGAGATTCAATTTAGGTCTCTTAGACTTGACTCAGTCATAACGGTTATGACAAGCCTAGTGGCACGGATTAGCTCGAACTGTTAGCCACCTCAAATCAGAATTGGATTGACACAAATGGTCAGGTAAGTGAGACTGGTGGAAGGGATATGTCATTAACTCGATAAAAATGCATTCAGATCGAGTAGCTCCCAATTAAAAATCAATAGGTCGTATCTGCCAAACTTATCTTAGACACCAAATTATCGAATCAGAACTAATTGGGTTAGCCTACAATCAAGGCTCGAATCGTAGAGTCAAATTAGATCTTAATTGGATCGATCACATATCGTTGTGAGTCAACCTTGACCCAGACTTACAACTATTGGGCTGATCAATTCTAAGCACTTTTGATCCCACCTAACTAACTCTTGATTCAGTTTGGTCAACCGTTAGACCTAATTGAGCTACCCAAGCCTGAACCCAATTTTATGAAAATATCTTAGATCTGAAAATTCTTAATTTTAGACCTAATTAGTTTCATAATCTTAATTCTTAATTAAGTTTGGGTTCATAAATAAAAAATATGTATCAAAATCCTAGGGTTTCAGGATCTAGAGTTTTGCAGAAAATAAGTTCTAATTTTTGATTAAGGACGAACGCGCAGCACCCCTACACACCATAAGAACACCTCATCGAATGGAAGGAGGGAGCCTTTAAATCCTACTTTATTCTTATGACCGGACAGCCAAGGGAAACGTCTTAATCAAAAATATAATTGAAACTACAAAACTAGTTAGATCTAGATCATATATCACACATATAATTATTGATCTAACTAATACATGCTTTGCATACATCTCATGTATCATTACTAAATTAATTATGTATATTTTTTAGATCTAAAATATTATATATAATATTTAAAAAATAGATTTAAATTTGATCATATCAAAATAAAATTATTTTAGATAATTTATAGAACTATTCTACAACTAGTCTAAACATGCAGCTTTTCATATCACATATGAATAAATCAAAAATTAAAAACTTTATTTTTTATTTTTTAGATCTGATTATAGTAATTATAATATCAAAGAAATAAAAATTAAATAGATCTAAAATTATATTTAATTAAATTAACAACATGATTATACTAGACTACACATAGAACTATTCTATTTCCAGTCTAGTCATGCATCTCATACATATTAGATCTAAATGATTTAATTTTAATTTTTTAATTTTAGATCTAATCATATCTAATGTGATATCTAAAATTTTTTAATATTAAATAAAAAATTAAAATAAAATTAGATATAAAATAAATCCAAAGAACTGCAACTTGGCTTTGATACCAGTTGAAGGAAAAACCTATTTTTCTGACATAGGATTGTTTAGATCTAATTGGATCTGAAGGAGTATTTTAATTTTTTTTTTAAAATATTAATTAAATTTGAGACATCTTGAATCTAATCATTGACATCTGATATTAAATGTTAAAAATAAAATAAAATTATATTTAATTTTAAGTATTTGATTTGATAATCTAATTATTCTATGATGATCCTATTGATTTCTGAGGTTCTGGAAGGAGCCATGCATGCGCCAGACCTCTATCGATATCTACTTAGGCAGGATCTAAATATCTTTTTCTTATAAATCTCTTTCTAAAAATTAGATCTGGATCTAATTCGAAAAGCCTTCAAAATGACTTCTGAGGGCAGCCTGTTCGTCTCATGAATATTGTCACGAAGATGCTGAATCTTATACCAAAAACCTTGGACCTTCAACTCAGATTTATGCCTAACCTTTTAGGCATGTAGAAGAGAGGGAGAGAGAGGATAGAGGGGGCATGGATATTAGAGGAAAATCTCCTTTTGGTGTAGAAAAAATAAATTACATTTTGGCAATTTTGTGAGAAGAGTTCTTATACTAGACATAGTGCCATAAAGAGTTCCTTTTTTTTCAAAAACCTTTTTAATTTGATCATTGGGACTTCTAGACTTGATCTCCACGAAAATCCTTAGATCTCATCTAGTTTTGATATCAAAAATCCATCTAGAAGGTGGCGGCATGAAAGGATAAGGAAGAGTCTGTGTGCGTCTAGGACTCTTCTCTTAAGAGTTTGATCCAAATCAAACTCCATCAAAACCTAGTCTAGGCACCTCCAAAAATCACAAAATTTGTCACACCCAAAGTATAGCTCATCTCCTATCACATGGCTAAAAATTTGAATAAAATAATTTCTAAAAAAATTTCTAAAATTTTTTGATAGTGTGACCCTCAATTCTCTCAATTGGGTCAACTATTGATCCTAGTCTAATTGCATTAGGAGTGAATTTAATTTTCATAATTAGTTTGACCTGGACTTATTCCAGTCAGATAAAAATAAACTCATTCAAGATATAGAAATGAGTCAAATCAAATTTGACTTGATTGCAATAAATTAAAAAGATTATAGAAGGAGAAAGTCAGGCTCAATCGTATGCTGGCATGATTATCTTGAACCTGATTGGATTTAATCTAAATCAATCGAACTAAGTTAGCTCAATTGATGACATCTAGACCCAAACCCTTATTTATATGATCTAGTTAGGTTTAGTTTCGTATGGTAATGAGACATGTCATGATCTCCATCATCGAAATACCTTTTGATGGATCAGAACTTTTCTGATTCATACAATTAGAATGATCCATCATCAAAATCATTCTAATTGCTTCCAAAATCCATCAGTAACACCTAGCAGTATATGGTGGCAATCCATCAGAACTGAAAGTGAACCTCTTGATGCAGCTACCTATGTGATTGGGTTATTCTATTTTGAGCCCCGATAGGATTAGGGTTAAGGTAAACTCATCAAACCCAATATCCATCATATGAATTAATCATTCGATTCAAATCCTATGTAAAACCCTTTATAGAAACTCTTTCTATCATCTTCACTCTACCATGGCCATGGGCTTATGGACTCGATTCTCATGATCATCATAGGACTACTCCTCATCTACCAAGGTAGATAGATCCCTTATTGGTGCAATCTAATTCCTATAATGAACGTACTATAGCCAACATACATCTCAAGATTTTGAATGGCTAGGAGATTGAGTTATGGTACAGTCAAACTACAACACCCTCAAGGTAAATTATCGATGCACCTCAGATCAAAAAATCAGACATACTACTGCAATATCGAGCCACTCATCGATGAGAAGGTAGACTTCCTTATGAATGCTTGAGGTAGTCATGCTCAGTGCCCTCGTTCTCTAACGAGTACCTATACTCTTCCTCCGATGTCTCCACACCATAGACTCAAGACTCATCTACTCAAAGAAAGCGATCATACACCAACCTTCCAGATCAGTCACCATCCTTATGATGATCCTATGGTTGGGAGCAGTTTATGAGTTAATTATAAAAATTCATGTATTAAATTTTTAACTCTTTGAAAATATGAATTATCATTACTATTAACTCAAAGGATGTATCACATATACTTTAAATACATGCTATGATAGGAAATAATTCTTTTATTAATTTATTATCAAAATTATAAAATTATCCTTAGAAGTGTAATACAAGTGTTAATCAATCTAGCTTCTAGGACACATATCTAATAATTGAGACTCTATGTTTATTGAAAGATTAATTAGTAATTTAATTATTGATTAGCTCAATTTGATTGAGCGATGAGGATTTGATCAAGTTTGATCGAATTGGATTCGATTGGGTTTGACCCAATTAGGTCATGAGTTGACCTAATCATTGTGGGAGATTTGATTCTGATTTGATCAGAGATTGGACTAAATTAATTTCTAATTTGATTAGGAATTAAATAGATTAAGTTAAGCCTAATTTGGTTGGATTTAATCTGGTCTAGTTGGTTTTGAATTAATTTGGTTTGGTTGAAACCAACTTGGACTAATTCAAATCTCTATTTGAATTCAAACCTCCCCCATGCGCCACCTCATATTTGACTTTTCTACCTTACCCACGCCCATCTTTATTTTTACGTAAGTTTCTCTCATGAAGAAAAAGAATTTGCACCCCCTTTCTTTCTTTCTTTGACCTGGTCCAAGTGTTGGACCAATTCAAACTCTTTTGAATTTTGAATTCAAAGAGGTTGGTTTGGTTGAAACCTCCCTCTCCCTCTTATCCTTATCTCCACGCCCTTTTCTTACCAATTTTTCTGAAAAATGGTGTATGCACATAGGAGAAAATTCCTTCTATGAAATAAGTGGTACGGACATTGAAATTGGATAGGCTTGCATTTGAATTCAAATACTAGAAGTTGGTTGAAACTAGTTCAACCAATCTTAACCCGTCCACTCCACATGGCATTTCTAGTTATTTTTCATGCAATAAATTATGATAATTTTTGTTCATGAAAAAGAAGTGGATATCATTCTATGGTAAAAATTTGAAAGTAATTGGGCATTGGTTTTGGATGAAAAAAATCTTGGAGTGAAGGTGAGCAGGGTCCTACAACACTATATCTTTCCCTCATGCCTCCATTATCTTCTAATTTTCATCTCTAAGGACACTCAACTTTTAGATATGATCTCAATAGGGTTTATATATTTGAAAGTCATCTTTCCATAAAAACTTATTTCATAGAAAAACTCCACACAGAGAGGGCATGAGAGGATTTTCAGTGCATCAGGGTTTTTGGGCCGAGTGAAACCCTAGATTTGAGAATCTGGGTTCGAGTGGAGAGATCGAGTGCTGTGAGTATCAGATCGCCACCAAACTTTATACACCATCTTATCATCCTCCAAAGAATGACTTTTGATTTTTTAGAGTATCTAAAAGATTAGAAAATAGATGATCGATCAGATCGATCATGATCAGCCATCTAAGGCACCATCGAGGAGCTAGCACTCCAGTGTGGCTGATTGGGATCAGGAGCTCCGTGTGGACCAATCATAGAGGCCGAACATGTATGCGGATATGGTGCAATACTAGAGTATTATCTGGTGGATTTAGATTATGGTGATTAGCTACCCACAAAAAGATATTATATTCTGAATAGATTAATGTAGTAAAGAATTTGCTGCATAGTTTTATTTTTCAGATCTATATGAATACATGCATATTATGTTTAGATTCTTAGTATAGAACTTAATATTCTGATATGATCAGTAATTAATTAATTAGATTAATTAATTTTTTACTATATTTTAGCTATTTTTTAAAAAAATGTGAAAGTAGTACTGCAAACCCTGCACTGCTTCCTTCAAGTTTATCCCAATAGAGGGGAGAGGCCCTTACAATGGCCCTTTTTTGATCCAATAACCTTATTAGGGATAGGAGGAAGACCTCATCCTAATAAAGGTAAAGGCCAACCTATCAAGAACAGAAGGAGAACCTCATCCTGATATGAATGAAGATCTCCAATTTTTTAAGACAGGAGGAGGGGAGAGTTCCTTACAATAGTCCTTTTGTGCCCCAATGATCTTGTTAGGAATAGGAGAAAGACCTCATCCTAATAAAGGTAAAGACCAACCATGTCAGGAATAGGAGGAAACCTCATCCTAACACGGATGAAAATCTCCAATTATTTAAGATAGGAGGAGGGGATAGGCCCTTACAATGGCCCTTTTATGCCCCAATTATCTTGATAGGGACAGAAGAAAGTTCTTGTCCTAACAAAGATAAAGGCCAACCATGTCAGAAATAGGAGGAGAATCTCATCCTGATCTAGATGAAGATCTTCGATTATCTAAGACAAGAGGAAAATATTTTGTCAACAGCCATTTTGCCGAAAGATGAAGTGAAGAAAATAGAAAAATCAACAAGCATTAAATCCATACAAAATAAGAAGACAATTGAGGAAAATATTATTTCATTAAGGTCAAAGTTCATTATAAGATAAAGGTCCATAAGACTAGTTACAAAAAAAAAAGAGAAAGGGAGATGAGTCCTATTCAAGGTCGGATTTCAGATTGCTAGCTCCAACCATCACAAGAGAGAGTTTCAGACCTTCAACCTCCTCCTTGAGTCTCTAACGAGCTGCCGAACTCTCTCTCAGCATCCTTCCCATCTGCATGACTTCTCCTTCATCTTCCTCAGCTTCTTTCTTAGAACTGCAGATTCGACTTTAGCATCCTTCATGATATTCTTCTGGTATGCCATTTGAATCTTCAATTCACGCAGCTCGATTTTGTCTTTTTCGTGCATGGTGGATAGGCTCTCCAAAGTGCCTCTTAAAGAGAGAATCTCCTGCGAATCTCTACTCGAGCCTGCTTGAACTCTATCCGACAATTGCTACCAAAGTTAGGCAATCTCACCGTCAGCCTTCCAGAGTTTATGTTGAAAATCGACAACTTGACCACACCAATCTCGCCTATAATCATTATATGAGTCTTCGACTACTTGTAACTGGCCCTATAATTTAGAGAACATTTTTGACCAATCCTAGCCATACTCAATCTGATTGGTGGACCATGCTGAACTTCCATCAAGTATTTGAATCCTCTCTTATGCGGCTTTTAGCTCGATTTTCAGAGAGCTTGCCTTGGTAGTCAAAGTCCAAACCTTCTCGCTATTGAGCTTCTTCGTCCATTCCAGTTCTTCAGTCAAATGGCGCTTGTTATTCATATAATCCATGGAATCCTTCTTGTATACTTGGCGTAAGTGAGTAACCTCAATCGTCAACTTTGAATAATTTTTTCTTGATTTTTGAAGCTCATCTTCCATCTTTTTCAACTTCTTTTTTAAATGATAAACTTCTTTTTCTCAAGTTTTTAATCATGGACTTTAGAGGAATGTTTTGAGATAGTGGCACAGCCTCCATTGGGGATGACGGATCACGGCTTTGATCACTAGAAGGATTCTGAATGACACACACCACAACAGCAATGTAAAAAGAAGAAATATTTTCATTGCTTAAAATGGTTTATGTACATCAAAAGGAAAAAAGAAAAAATACAATTATCAAAAGTTTTTGACCTCGAAGGGTGCAACTGCAGATGAGGTCGGTGCATTCTCTACAACCTCGAATTCAGGAGCAAACTCGGGGATGGCGGGCGTAGGTTCAGAAACTTCAGGGGCAGGATCGACGGCGGGGGAGGTAGCATCAACATTAGAAGGACCTACTTCATCGTTAGGCTTATCCATCAGAAGATTGAGATTCACATCCAAAAAGTTTTTTGCAACCCTCCTCATGCAGATCTTGAACTCCTCTAGAAAAGCTTTCCGGGCGAAAGCGACCTTGATGTCCTCCATAGCCTTGAAGGACTTGAAGGCTTCGATAGCCCGCTCTCACTTAGCACTGACCTCCTCTTCAATCTTCTTCTTCCTCTCTTTTGCAAGAGTCAAAGCAACCTTCAACCCTGCCGCTGCATCTTCTTCCTTCTGCAGTGCCTCTCGAAGGTGCTTAACTTCTGTAGATTGAACCTCCGAGGCCACCTTTAAATAATCGACCTTGGCTCGAACCTTTTCAATTTCCACCTGGGCCTCATGGAGGGCTTTGGAAGTCTCGGCTTGGAAAAGATTTACTGCCTTTGAGTGAACAAACAGGTAATGCCCCAACCGTAGAATAGAAACCAAGTCAGAACTTCAAAAGTACATTCTTCATTCAAACAAGTTCAGAAAAATCGATTACCTTGAGGTAGGCAGCGAAGGACTTGTCAAACCTTTCTGCATTCTCCTTCTAGACCATCCTATCAATAATATATGGGAGGACACTTCCTTCCATTAGAGATTGGATGACTTTTCGATCGTCCAAAGAATTCTGCTCTTGGCTAGAGCTCTTGCCGCTAGAATGCCCGATCTTCCTCCTAACCTTCTTGGCAACGACATTTTTCTCCTTCTTCTTCCTTTTCTTTGCAACTTCTCCCTGCTTAAGAGGCGTAGGGGGAGCAATTTCATCGGGCATGGTTGGACTCGGTGTTGCCACGTCGGTTTCTAGGGAAAGCGCAGCTTGGATCAGCACAACCGGGCTCGACTCTTTAATGCGAGCCTTCTTCGACGATTCCTTGGTAGAACCACCCTTCCTCTTGGGGGACTTAATCTCTTTGGACAAGCAGTTTCATTCTTCCAAAGTCTTTTTTGTGATAGAAATAGTTAAAATCAGAAGAAAGAGCAATGCATGGTTGACTAGTTATGGAGCATTACCTGCCGAATCAAGAGGACTAAGATCGAGGTTGAACAAGATCTGACCATCCAGGAGCCCAAAAATCAGAGGAGCATGATAGTTCATCAATTTGTCGGTTGAGTCCTAATCTTCTTTCTCTAACTTAGGAGCTCAACAAACCGAATCTCTCATGTCTCCCCAGGGAGGAAGTTCTAATTCTAAGAAGGAACACGAAACGAAAAAGAATTTCTTCTTCCAGTTGTGAATGGAATGAGCGCCCTTAAGCAATCCTTTCTTGCCGAACTGGGGAGAGATATACCACCAATCTTTGGTGGTGGGATGATGTTTGAAAGTAAAAAAAGTTGCGAAACAGAGAGATGGTAGGTTGGACATTGACCATAATACACAAAGAAAGAAATCCTATGACAAATCTAAATGAGTTCGGCATCGTGAAAGCGAAGGAGATATTTAAGAACCTAAACAAGGCTACTACAAAAGAAGGGATTGGAAGCTGAAGTCTAGTGCAAAAGGCCTCAGTATATAAGCAAATTCAGTCCAGAGGAGGGGAGCAAGCTCGATCACTAGGATCAGAAAATTTGAACTCATATTCGAAAGGGATCCTAAACTGAATTCTAATTAAATAAAGGTCTTTATGCCAAAGTTTACAAGAGATGGTGTCAGAAATGAAAGAAGGTTAGGATGTTTCTATGGGTTCGGTGTTCTTATAGGATGGATCCATCAGCACCAGATAGAACGAACTCCCAGAACAAGTTGACCAAAATTCTTTGATGGATATATGGATCAAACTAAGTTGGGAAAAATTCTTGAAAAATCAAGAAAAATAAGATACAAGACTTCTTTGAAGAAACCAAATAGATGAAAAATGCAAGAATAATCAAAAGAAGGATTTTGAAACTAACCTAAATTGATCGGGAAGAGTGAGGACATGGTGAGCTCGATTAAAATCAAGTGAGAGAACGTTTGGGATCAGAGAAAATGGTGGAAGAAGTCGAAACTCTTAAGCAGGAGGAAGATGAAAACTAGAGGAAGAGGGAGAAGATCTTGGTTGAAATGAGGCCCTAGAGGAGGAAGATGAGCTTAAATATCTCAAAGAGCCTAAGGCAGTTATGATTGCAGATCTCCTCCGACTGAGCTTTGATTGACACATGTTCCACTCATCATGGTAGAGGGCGACAGCTGATAGATCCTTAATTGTGCCATACTTTGGGTAGAGCTTCAGTAAGAGTTTTGACGAATTATCTTTTTGGATCTTGTATTGAAGAAGCTTCGATGCCAACATAGTAAATGTTAGATATATGTGCCTTAGAAGCCAGAATTGGCTGACACTTGTAATACACTTCTACGGACAAAATTATAATTTTGACTATAATCAATAAAATGGGTTATTTTCTATCACATATGTGTATTTAGTGTCTGTGATACATCCTTTGAGTTAATGGTAATGATAATTTATATTTTCAAGAGTTGAAAATTTAAGACATGAATAATCATTATTAACTCATAAAATGCTCCTGACCATAGGATCATCATGAGGATGGTGATTGATCCAGAAGGTTGGTGTACAATCGCTTCTCTTTAGTAGATGAGTCTTGAGTCTATGGTGTGGAGACACCAAAGCGAGAGTACAGATACTCGTTAGAGAATGAGGGCACTGAGCGTGACCACCTCGAGTAGTCATTAGGAAGTCTACCTTCTCGTCAATGACTGACTCGATGCTGTAGTGGTGTGTCTGGTTCTTTGACCTGAGGTGCATCGGCAGTTCACCTTGAGGGTGTTATAGTTTGACTACACCATTACTCGATCTCCTAGCCATTCAGAACTCCTGAGGTGTATGTTGGCTATAGCATGTTCATTGTAGGAACTGGATTGCATCAAGATGGAATCTATCTACCTCGGTGGTAGAGGAGCAGCCCTATGATGATCATGAGAATCAAGTCCAGAAGCCCATGGCCATGGTAGAGTGAAATAATAGAAAGAGTTTCTATTTAGGTTTTCACATCGGACTTGAATCGAATGATTACATCATATGACAGAAACTAGGGTTTGACGAGTTCACCTTAACCCTAATCTGATCGGGGCTCAAGATAGAAGAACTTAATCACACAGGTAGCTACACCAAGAGGTTCGCATTCAGCTCTGATGGGTTGCCACCATATACTGCTAGGTGTCACTGGTGGATTTTGGGAGCAATTAGAATGATTTAGATGATCGATCATTCTAGCTGTTCGAATCAGAAGAGTTCTGATCCATCGAAAGGAGTTTCGATGATGTCGATGATAGAGATCATGACATATCCCATTACCATACAGAACTGAACCTAACTGGGTCACACAAATAAGGGTTTGAATCTGGTGATCATCAATTGAACTGATCTAGTTCAATTGATCTGAATGAGATTCAATTAGGTTCAAGAAAATCGTGCTAGCACTCGATTGAACCTAACGTTCTTCTTTTACTATCATAAATAAGTTGTCCTGACTGAGCCAAAGGAGTTTGTGCTCGAATCAGAGGCCTTCACTATGGTCTGACTGGAGCCTTGTCCAAGTCAGAAAAGGTTGTCTTATTTTGTAAGACAATTACCTGCCATTTTTGGTCACCTGCCATTTCTTCGTTCTTTGACTTTGGTCAAAAGTTGATACCTTTGACTGGTCAAATATTGACCATTGACACTTTGACTTCTTGACCACATGTCACGCACCTATTGGAGAGCTGGTGGGGGCTTGTCCCCCTGCCAGAACCTGGCAAGGAGGAGGGCGCACGCCAAGGGTGGCGTGTGCCCAAGCTTGGAGGCGCCTAGGAGTCCCTTGTTGGACAGGGACTCCATCTCCTTTTGGATTCCAATTAGAGTTCTCCTAAGAACCAACTTTGACTGGTCTTAGGCACCCTCTAAGGAGGAATCCAAGGGGACTCTATTCCCACCAATCAGATTTAGATCTGATTTCACAAAGGGTTGTGATTGGTTGGGAAGAAGAGGAGTTGGATCACGCATAGTCTATAAATAAGACCCTGCGCCCAACTCAAAAATAATAATGAGAGAACAATTCTCTATGCCCCAAGGCTGCCTCTCTCTCTCCTCCTCCATGCCAAGTTCATCTTCTCCCTCTCCTCTCCACGTCCAAAAGAAGTTTTGGGATCTTAGGTTGGTGCAATCTAGATCAAGAGAAAGGCGATCAGAAAGCTAGAAGGCTGCGCTGCTGCAAAGGACGACTGCTGATCTTCGAAAAGAGTTTTGAAGATCCTCCAGATCAGATTCCAGATCTAATTTTTGGAGACATGATAGAGAAGAAGAGGATCTCCAGATCCAACCCGAGTGGATACCGGTAGAGGCCAGGCACTTGCGTGGCTAGATCCAGAACCTTCCGCTGCTTACAGGATCATCAACAGGGTAATAGGATTACCCTACATCAAGGTAAATTAAATTTGATTTAATTTATCTTATTTTATTTTATTTATTAAAATAATAAGAATTAGATCTAAAATATCTCAAGATCTGATTTAGATCAAGAGAAAAAATTTTTGAAATATATCTCTTGATCTGATCAGATCTGAACGAACCTGGATCCGGGAAATCAGGATTTTCCTTCAACTGGTATCAGAGCCAAGGTTCTAAAAGTATTTAGATCTAATTTTAAATTTATTTTAATTAAAAAATAAGTAGATTTCAGATGTCACATGAGATGTGATCAGATCTAAAATCAGAAAAAATTAAAATTAAATAATTTGGATCTAAGATTAGAAAATATGCATGACTAGTTCTAAAATAGAATAGTTCTATAGAATAGTCTTGCATGTTTTAATTTAATTTGATTAAATCATATTTTAGATCTATTTATTTACTATTTTTTGATATTATAATTATTATAATAACATCTAAAAAATAGTAAATAAAAATTATTTAATTTTAAATATCATATGAGATATGATTGATGCATGTCTAGACTAGTTGTAGAATAGTTCTACATAATTGTCTAGATTAGAATTTATTTTGATTAGATCAATTTAAATCTAATTTTTTAGATTATTATGAGATAATTTAGATCTAAAAATATGCATGATTCGATACATGAGATGTATGCAAAATATGCCATGATTAGATCTAATTTGTATATGAGATATATGATATAGATCTAAACTATTTTGTAGTATTATTGCATGTTCCTGATTAAGGCGTTCCTCTTGGCCGTCCGGTCATAAGAATGAAGAAGGGTTTAAAGGCCCTCTCTTCCCATTCGATGGGGTGTTCTTATGATGTGTAGGGGTGCTGCGTGTTCGTCCTTAATCAGAAACCCAAAACTTACTTTCTGCAAAACCCTAGATCCTGAAACCCTAGGATTTATTGTGCATATTTTGTTTATGAACCCTACTTAATTAAGAATTAAGATTATGAAATATTAATTAGGTCTAAAATTGAGAATTTTAGATCTAAGACATATTCATAATACTGGGTTCGGGCTTGGGTAGCTCAATTAGGTCTAAGCGGTTGATCAAACCGAATCAAGAGTTGGTTAGATGGGATCAACAATGCTTAAATTGACCAGCCTAATAGGATTAAGTCTGGGTCAAGATCGAGTCACGATCAAGCAAGACCTAATTAGGCTCAGAGGTTAGAGTCTGGATTGTAGGCTAACCCAATTGGTTCTGGCTCAATAATTTGGTGTCTAAGGTAAGTTTGGCACATACGACCGACTGGTTTTTAATTGGAAGCTACTCGACCTGAATGCATTCTTGTACGAGTTAATGGCATATTCCTTCCACCGGTCTCACTTACCTGGCCATATCTGTTGACACAGTTCTGATCTGAGGTGGTCAATAATCCGAGCTAACCCATGCCACTAGGTTAGTCATAATTGTTATGACTATGATAAGTCTAGTTTAATGAGACCTGAATCAATTCTTCCTAAGAAAAGATTAAGTCTGAGGTCTTCCACCATTGTAGATGTGCGGGCCCTTCCCGGGGTTGATTGTTCTCGGCTGGATACAGTGGCTCAGTTGCACCGGGCAAAAGATGCAACCATGTCTATTAGGCATTGGATGCTATGGGCTGGAGGATGAGTTGGGCTCAATATTCTTGGATACGGTGAGAGACTCAATTAGGAATCCCAGTCTATGCAAATGGTGGGTCTGACTTAACTAAGGAGTGGATCAATATTTTGGATACGGTGAGATTCATGAATTAGAGACCAAGTTTGGGTGCACCATGATTAGAGAATCATTGAACAAGAGTTGTTCACTCATTGGCTAACCCATCACCAATAACTGTTAGGTGAGGTGATGAGTCAGTTGGTGAGACCGCACCACCCACTAGAAATCATTAATCATGGAGATTTTCGCATCTCTACAGAGGGAGTGTAGGGATCCGAGAAAATAGTGGGAGCTAATTTGTTTAAAAATAAAATCTCTAAATAAATTGGTCAAGTCATAAATTACAGTATCTAACTAGAATCTTTGACTCTCTATCAGGAAAATGTCTGCGTCCAACCCATTAGGCACGTATCCTGGACACACATAGACTGACTGGACCCAATTATAAAGATTGGCTCAGAAACTACAAAATTGTTTTGGATTCCGAGAAGTTAACCCATGTATTGGACCAGGACCCTCCCACCTTACCAGCCCGTCCATCCACTGAACAGAGAGCGTCTCTGGAAAAATGGATAGACGAAGATAATAAGGCCAGATATTACATGTTGGGCTCGATGTCTGATGAGCTCCAGCGCCAACATGAAGATATCAGGGACTGCTCGCCAAATGTTGGCTCACCTGCAGGAGATGTTTGGTGAACAGAGTCGCGCAGCCAAATATCAAGTCACGAAATAACTTTTTAAGGCTAAGATGCATGATGGGCAGTCAGTCCAAGATCACTGTCTGACAATGATCAAGGACATGGAAGAGCTTGAGAAGCTCGGTGTGAAGTTAGGACTTGGATCTGCAGAACGATATTATTCTGCAATCCTTGACTGATGCATATGGGCAATTCATCATGAATTACCACATGCATAAACTTCAAAATTCCTTGGCCGAATTAATGAATATGCTGGTTACCGCTGAGCTTTCTATGAAAGGTTCTAAAGGCTCAGTTCTTGCTATGGAACGGACTTCTTCCAAAAGAAAGTCTTATGGAAAGAAAAAGAAGTCTGTGAAAAAGCAAAAGGTGGAAGGATCAAAGAAGAAGAAGGCAGAACCGAAGAAGAAGGCCGATGGCAAAGAAAAGTGTTTCCATTGCAACAGCGACGGCCATTGGAAGCGGAACTGCCCTACTTACCTGGCCACCCTGAAGAACAAGAAGGAAGGTCCTTCTGGAGGTATGCTCGTTATTGAGTCTAACCTTACGATTTCTTCTGCATCCAGTTGGGTGCTTGACTCTGGTTCTAGTGCTCATCTGTGCACTTCCATGCAGGGTCTTGAGGATAGCAGGAGGCTGAGGGATGGAGACATGATCCTACGCATCGGTAATGGAGCAAGAGTTGCTGCAGTAGCCGTGGGAACATACCCTCTTCGATTACCATCTGGTTTAGACTTAGTTTTAAAAGACTGTTATTATGTGCCTGCAGCTAGCAGGAATTTGATTTCTATTTCATGCTTAGCACTAGAAGGCTATGTGATTACCTTCTTTAAGGACCATTGTAACATTCTTTATGAAAGAAATAAAATTGCAAATGGTTTTCTTATTAATGATCTTTATCAGCTACATATTGATGTACCTATTCTAACTATCGAGCAAAACGTGAATGCCAAATGACCTAGGGATAGTCCAAATGATAGATATCTATGGCACCTGAGATTAGGTCATATAGCAGAAGATAGGATCAACAAATTGGAGAAAAATGGGCTATTGAGTCCATTGACTTTTGAGTCATATCCAACTTGTGAATCTTGTCTTCAAGGCAAAATGACTAAACTCCCTTTTGTTGGACATGGGGAGAGGGCCACAGATCTCCTTGCCCTAGTACATACTGATGTGTGCGGCCCATTTGATGTGCCGGCTAGAGGCAATTTTGTCTACTTCATTACCTTTACCGATGATCTGTCTAGGTATGGGTATGTGTATCTTATGAGACACAAGTCTGAAGCTTTTGAAAAGTTCAAAGAATTCAGACATGAAGTAGAAAAACAAACTGGAAAACCCATTAAGGTTCTTCGATCAGATCGAGGAGGTGAATACCTTAGCCGGGAAATTCCTAGACTATCTCAAGGAAAATGGCATAGTCTCTCAATGGACTCCACCAGGAACACCTCAACTCAACGGGGTTTCAGAATGGAGAAATCGGACTCTATTGGATATGGTTCGATCCATGATGAGCTTCACAGACCTTCCCTGATTTTCTTTGGGGACACTTCATTGTTAACTTCAATTTATCTACTGAATAGGGTTCCCTCTAAAACCGTTCCTACCACACCGTATGAGATATGGCACGGTAAGAAACCAAGTCTGAGTCATCTCAGAATTTGGGGTTGTCCGGCTCATGTCAAAAGACAACAAGCGGACAAGTTAGAGTTTAGGTCCTTTAGAGCTCGATTCATAGGATATCCTAAAGAGTCATTAGGATACTATTTCTACATTCCAGAAGACCACAATGTGATTGTGAGTCGACATGCCATCTTTCTTGAAAAATAGTTTATTCAAGATAGTGGCATTGGAAAGCAGATTAAGCTTGATGAGAAAGTCTCACAAGTACAACGAGCTAAGGACCAATTGGAACCAAATCAGGTTGAGCCAATAAGAACACTACCTCCTCCACCTCGTAGATCGGAAAGAGTTTTCCCGTCCCCCTGAAAGATACTTAGGTATTATTTCAGAGGAAGTAGAGAAAATGTTCCTCATAGGTAATGGTGCTCATGGTGATGATCCCAAAACCTACAACGAGGCGATATCAGATATCGACTCCGAGAAATGGCTAGAGGCAATGCAGTCAGAAATTGACTCGATGCACTCAAACCAAGTCTGGACCTTGGTAGATCCACCAGAAGGTATAGTACCTATTGGGTGTAAATGGATCTTCAAGAGAAAGATTGGTGCAGATGGGAATGTGGAGACATTCAAGGCTAGACTAGTGGCAAAAGGTTATAGTCAACGCGAAGGCATTGACTATCAGGATACCTTTTCCCAGTGGCTATGCTAAAATCCATCCGCACATTGCTTGCCATTGCAGCCTATTTCGATTATGAAATATGGCAAATGGACGTGAAAACGGCATTCTTAAATGGATATCTTGAGGAAGATATCTATATGGAACAGCCGCTAGGTTTCACATCCAGTGATACTGATCACAAGGTTTGCAAGCTGCAAAGGTCCATATATGGACTTAAGCAAGCATCTCGGAGCTGGAACACTCATTTCAATGATGTGATCAAAAAGTTTGGTTTCATCAAAAATGAAGAGGAACCATGTGTTTTCAAAAAGGTCAGTGGGAGCGCTGTTGTCTTCCTCGTATTGTACGTGGATGACATCCTCCTTATTGGGAATGATATTCCCATGTTGACACAGTCAAAATTATGGTTGTCCAAGGAATTCTCCATGAAAGACCTAGGTGAAGCATCCTTTATTCTAGGAATTAAGGTCTATAGGGATAGACCGAATAGGATGCTAGGACTTTCACAGAAGATGTACATAGAGGAAGTACTAAAGAGGTTTAGTATGGAAAACTCTAAGAGGGGATTAATACCCTTCAGACATGGTATTCATCTTTCCAAGAAGATGTGCCCCAGCACACCTGAGGAAATAGAACGCATGAGCAAGATCCCTTATGCTTCTGCAATAGGGAGCCTCATGTATGCCATGCTATGTACACGACCTGATATAGCCCATGCTGTGAGTGTCACAAGCAGATATCAGTCAAATCCAGGTGAAGAACACTGGACTTCTGTGAAATGTATCCTTAAGTACTTGAGAAGAACTAAGGATATGATGTTGGTCTTTGGTAATGGAGAACTCCAAGTCCAGGGATACACAGACTCGGATTTCATGTCCGATATAGATGATCGAAAGTCGACATCTGGGAGTCTGTTTGTGTGCAATGGTGGTGCTGTCAGCTGGAAGAGTTCCAAGCAAACGGTGATAGCAGATTCCACCATGGAAGCAGAATATATCGCTGCATCAGAGGCTGCGAAGGAAGCATTCTGGTATAAGAAGTTTGCTGCAGAAATTGGAGTAATGCCATCAGATGCCATTCCTCTATACTGCGACAACAATGGCGCCATAGCCCTTGCTAAGGAGCCGAGGTCTCACCAGAAATCCAAGCACATTGAGCGGCGATACCACCTCATCCGCGATTACCTCGAGAAGGGTTACGTCGAGGTCAAGAGAGTCAACTCCACAGATAATGTGGCAGACCCACTTACAAAGCCGTTGGGCCAGCACAAGATCGAAGCCCACCTTGAGAAGATGGGACTTAGACTTGTAGCCAATTGGCTTTAGGACAAGTGGGAGATTGTTAGATATATGTGCCCTAGAAGCCAGAATTGGCTGACACTTGTAATACACTTCTAGGGGCAAAATTGTATAATTTTGACTATAATCAATAAAATGGGTTATTTTCTATCACACCTATGTGTATTTAGTGTCTGTGATACATCCTTTGAGTTAATGGTAATGATAATTCATATTTTCAAGAGTTGAAAATTTAAGACATGAATAATCATTATTAACTCATAAACATGCTCCCGACCATAGGATCATCACGAGGATGGTGATTGATCCGGAAGGTTGGTGTACAATCGCTTCTCTTTAGTAGATGAGTCTTGAGTCTACGGTGTGGAGACACCGGAGCGAGAGTACAGGTACTCGTTAGAGAACGAGGGCACTGAGCGTGACCACCTCGAGTAGTCATTAGGGAAGTCTACCTTCTCGTCAATGACTGACTCGATGCTGCAGTAGTGTGTCTGGTTCTTTGACCTGAGGTGCATCGGCAGTTCACCTTGAGGGTGTTATAGTTTGACTACACCATTACTCGATCTCCTAGCCATATGGAACCCTGAGGTGTATGTTGGCTATAGCATGTTCATTGTAGGAACTGGATTGCATCAAGATGGAATCTATCTACCTCGGTGGTAGAGGAGCAGCCCTATGATGATCATGAGAATCAAGTCCAGAAGTCCATGGCCATGGTAGAGTGAAATAATAGAAAGAGTTTCTATTTAGATTTTCACATCGGACTCGAATCGAATGATTACATCATATGATAGAAACTAGGGTTTGACGAGTTCACCTTAACCCTAATCTGATCGGGGCTCAAGATAGAAGAACTTAATCACACAGGTAGCTGCACCAAGAGGTTCGCATTCAGCTCTGATGGGTTGCCACCATATACTGCTAGGTGTCACTGGTGGATTTTGGGAGCAATTAGAATGATTTAGATGATCGATCATTCTAGCTGTTCGAATCAGAAGAGTTCTGATCCATCGAAAGGAGTTTCGATGATGTCGATGATAGAGATCATGACATATCCCATTACCATACAGAACTGAACCTAACTGGGTCACACAAACAAGGGTTTGAATCTGGTGATCATCAATTGAACTGATCCTAGTTCAATTGATCTGAATGAGATTCAATTAGGTTCAAGAAAATCGTGCTAGCACTCGATTGAACCTAACGTTCTTCTTTTACTATCATAAATAAGTTGTCCTGACTGAGCCAAAGGAGTTTGTGCTCAATCAGAGGCCTTCATATGGTCTGACTGGAGGTTGTCCAAGTCAGAAAAGGTTGTCTTATTTTGTAAGACATTACCTGCCATTTTTGGTCACCTGCCATTTCTTGTTCTTTGACTTTGGTCAAAAGTCTACCTTTGACTGGTCAAATGTTGACCATTGACACTTTGACTTTTGATCCACATGTCATGCACCTATTGGAGAGCTGGTGGGGGCTTGTCCCCCTGCCAGAACCTGGCAAGGAGGAGGGCGCACGCCAAGCCACCCTTGGCGTGTGCCCAAGTAGGCGCCTAGGAGTCCCTGGATTGGGGACTCCATCTCCCTTTTGGATTGGATTCTGATTAGAGTTCTCCTAAGAACCAACTTTGACTGGTCTTAGGCACCCTCTAAGGAGGAATCCAGGGGACTCTATTCCCACCAATCAGATTTAGATCTGATTTCACAAAGGGTTGTGATTGGTTGGGAGAAGAGGAGTTGGATCACGCTTATAGTCTATAAATAAGACCCTGCGCCCAACTCAAAAATAATCCAATGAGAGAACAATTCTCTACGCCCCAAGGCTGCACCTCTCTCTTCCTCCTTCTCCATGCCATAGTCTCATCTTCTCCCTCTCCTCTCCACGTCCAAAGAAGTGTTTTGGGATCTTAGTTTGGTGCAATCTAGATGGGAGAAAGGCGACAAAAAGTTAGAAGGCTGCGTTGCTGCAAAGGACAACTGCTGATCTTTGAAAGCTGTTTTGAAGATCCTCTAAATTAGATTCAGATCTGATTTTTGGAGATGTGATAGAGAAGAAGAGGATCTCTAGATCTAGTCCGAGTGGATACTAGTAGAGGCCAGGCACTTGCGTGGCTAGATCCAGAACCTTTCGCTGCTTACAGGATCATCAACGGGTAATAGAATTATCCTACATCAAGATTAATTAAATTAAATTAAATTTATTTATATTTTATTTTAATTATTAAAATAATAAAAATCAGATCTGAAACATTCCAGATCTGATTCGGATCAAAGAAAAAAGTTTTTGAAATATATCTCTTGATCCGATCAGATTTGAATAAACCTGATCTGAGAAATCAGGATTTTTCTTCAGTAATGCTAAAATTTTCCATCCAACAAGCGCGAGAAATCAGAAAAGAATTTTGGTAGTTGTCATTCTTTATACTCCCTTCCTTCGAACTTCAAACTCTGGAGTAGAGGAACTATTGTTGGAGTCAAACCTGCTCCTATCAAAGTTTGACCTAGTATGGGTCCTAAGGTAGTCCCACGATGGTCAATCTTCAATCTACTAGCTGATCCTTTAGGTTGTATAAATAAATTTTAGAGCCCACAAAGCATTACAGCCTTCATCCGAATGAGCTTGAATAGTAAAAGTGATTATTTCTCACTTGATAGTAAAGTTTGAATAGCAGAATCCAATCGATCCAACTCGACGACAAGTTGTGAAGGCAGCCAAATTCCTCCATTATAAGTGGCTAGCTCCAGTCAAACTTCTTTCGGATGAGCTTGAACAGTGAAAGTGATCGTCTAAGCAAGTGACTAAGCATTCAATCCCTATGCAGTCCGATTTGGCCAATCTTGAAGCTGGTTGAACTCCTTTTCAATCAGATCTTCTTCAAGCCGAGTCTCATCATCATAGATTAAATCTTATGATAGGAATCATAGACTGGCAGAGCTTCCCTATAGACGAATTCCTATGCCTTACTAAGAGTAATAGATCTTAGCCCTGTTAAATTTGAAATCTCGAGTGTGCAAGTCAGGATAGATAAAAGGCCTCATCTCCAAATTATTCACACAGGCCATCTTGAAGTCTCTAATTGAATTTCTTCTAGCTGCCAAATGGGCTCCTTCCAATCACCCAAAGGGCCTCCTCCAGTCGAACTTTTTCTTTCAATCGAACTCCTTATGTTCGCCTAGAAGGACCTCATCATCTATGAAAATTTAGCTTCCAACTCAAAATAAATCAACCTACATGCAGTCGACCTTAGAAAAGTCTGAACTTCTCTGGAACTATCTTGATTTGAAGCTTTTCACTACTAATGTCTATTCCATTCGAACTTCAACTATTAAATCTCAACAGACTGGTACATCACGACAACGGACACCATCCTTCATAACAAACTTCACGTGGCTTCGAACGATCCACTACCAAGCAGTTATGACTGTCATCATCAGTTTGTTATGAATTTCATCTATATAAGAAATCCTCCAGATACGTTTTCTCTCTAAGCTCTAAATTCTGCTTCAATTTTTCTAAGTGCTCCATTTCTATTGGCCAGAAGAGTTGATTTGATCATTGGAGGAACCTACCAGAGCCACCCCCAACTCCGACTAGGACTTGTCTTGCAGGTCACGAATGGCAACCTCATCTTCTCTAGCTCCAGCCCGATTTCGACGTCGATCAGATTCTACGTTAACAAATTTCTTAGATAATTTATGGACACATGACATAATATGAATGAAAAATTAACCCAATTTTAATCATTTGAATATTCATTTATAAAATTATGCCACTAAAAAAATTTACATGTGTCAGCAACTTGGCTTCTAAGGCATACATCTAACATAGGGTTGCTATGTTGCCTCCTAGAGATGGTATGGCTGATCCCTAGCACAGGCTTATTCTCTTAAGGGTCTTCAAGCCATGGTGGCTCAGGTCTGGTCTTCCTTTGGTTCAGCCATTCTATCATGTATCACCTCAGTCATCCTCATCTGATGAGCACTTCGATCTCATTTCTTAGTTGTCGACGTTCCTTTGTATCATGCCCATAATAACAAGGGTATCGACAATACTTCCTCATATCTCGCATATGAGATGGGGCTATCATCCTCCTCGACCTTGGAAGATCTTCTCGATGTTCAATTTCCATCAAAATCTAAGCTTTGGGAGTATTAAGTGGTGCATAGTTGTTAAACCTCTATGGTGGGGATCTAGTTCGATGATGCTCTAGTGATGATCGAGCTTGGAAACCATAGGAAGGTGTGTAGGACCGTCACCGTTTATTGTGGTGTTGACCTTCAAGCCTTCGATCTTTATCCTTTTGCTTGTCCTCCTTATTCTCTCGGGATTGTGGTTGGGATTTTCTCCATGCCAAGTCTATGGCTCTTTTGCATTCACATACTTCTCCACCCTCGCCAACATTTCAGTGAAGTCCTTTGGATATTTTTTCTCAAGTGAGAAGAGGAGATTATTCTTCTGGAGTTCGATTTTGAATACCGTCATGGCCGTGGACTGATCAAGATCACATACTTCCAAGGTTATGGTATTGAACTGGTTGATGTAATCTCGCAGGGACTCCTTTTCCCCTTGTTTGATGCTGATGAGAAAATTTGAGCCACGATTCTATCGATGACCGCTAACAAAGTGAGATATGAATGCCCTTCCAAACTGCTCGAAAGAGTCTATCGTGCTTGGCCAAGGGCTCAAATACCATGATGAGCTGGCTTTCTTTGAGTCGATGGGAATGCCCGACAGAGAATTGCATTTGATGCCCCTTGGAGAGGCATCAAAGTTTTGAAGCTTTCCAGATGGTCAATGGGGTCCGAAGTCCCATCATACGATTTGAGCTATGGCATGTTGAACCATGCAGATAGTGGTTCCACCAAAATCCTTCTAGCAAACAGGGGGTTGGTATTAAAACCAAGGTCTTCTCCTTGCTGTTGAGCTTGGCCTTGCAATGCTTCGATCCATCGTTGTATCTCTTGAAACTTTCAATCAACTTCGAGGTCTCAGGCTGTGTGTAGCCCATGGTGGCAAGGAGATTGATTACCCAGGATAGAGACTCTTCTTGATCGTGGAGTCAGCAAGTGACCGCATCTCCTTCTGACAGGATTGGCAGGTCAGCTACGGCGACTTTGTCCTGGCCTCAAACTTCGTGGAAGTGAGCACTAATTTGACAACTGGCCCCTATCCAGACGTGGAGCATTTGGTGGTGGCTGAGGCATAGTAGTTTGTTGCATTTCTTGTATTGCGGCAGATAGAGACTACACTTGCTGAATGAGGTTGTTAAACTACTCGTTGGACACTGTTGGAGCCGGTTGTGGGGGTGCAAGTGCTTGAGCAGGTTTAGGGGTGATGGCTTGCAGCTTGACATCGTTCAGACACACTCTGTTAGAGCGGCAAGATGCATTCAATGCACCCTTTTGAAGTCCCACGTTGCTCTCTCTCGAGATGATCCCTAAATAGAGATTAGGGCCCTTTCTCTAGCACCAACTATTATTGCCGAATCACGGACCTGAGATCACGAAGCTTGTCTTTGGCTAGAAGATGCTGCTGAAGGAGTACTAGAGTGACACCTATAACAACAAGTTCTCGATTGGATTATTCTTTGATGGAAATCCTTCAAAATTCAAGTCAGAAAAACAAAGAGGGAGTTTGGAGGTTTTTCGAGAGAAGCATATCTTTGGAGTCCCTGCTCTTCCTATTTATAGTGGAGGGATTACCGTTGTGCACGCCCATAAAAATCAACTAATTCCCGAATATTATGCACCAGTGTATTGGGAGAAATTTTCTTTTCACATTTACAATGTGAGGTTGGCTGATTACTTTCATCTTTGGATTTAATTTAATCTAGACAAATCTGACTTCCTTATCTAGTATCTTCGTGATTTATGGTTGATTTCTTCCTCAAAATAGCCTTCCTACATGGTCGGGATAGCTTATCAAGAATGCCTCAAATCGGCCTTCGTTCTCTTTGGATTTTATTCAAGATCGGTCAGCATAGATCTTGGCCATTATCGAGGAGAACTGGATCTTGAAAATTATCGAGGAAGTTGGACGGGATCAATATGACTGCCAGATTGATGGATTCGCTTGTCAGAATCAAACCAGCCCGCTGTATGTGGACTTATTTTGCTTCAACTCCATGAGGACAGTTGAAGCTGATCTCTTTTATCCTTGGTCCAACTTTTGGTTAGTTTGGTCTTCTCCAAAGTTATATAATGTCAGGAAGAAAAATGGCAGCCCTTGTCCTGCAAGCGGCAATTGGCAATTGGCACAAGTTTGGGTCCACAAATGGCATTTCAACTTTTCTGGAGAGAAATAAAGAAGGGTTCTTTTGTAAATCACCTATAATTTAGTGGTGATTGAATTCTACGTCGTATATTAGTTCCCTTCCACGGCGGCTTTTGCCTGTTAGTTGTTACTGAAAATAACTACCCCTTTTTATATTTCGTTGATTAGTTAATTTTCCTTCGTCCCTTCCCCCTGTTATTCCCGGTCCTCTTTTCAAACTGCCATCCTAGTTTCCCCGAATTACGCACGAAACCTGGTGTCTTTCACGACCTCTCTCTCTTCGAGCACGTTCCTTGTTCCCTACGAGGACCTCTCTCGAAGATTAGGGTTTCTCTTCGTTTCTAAGTTCTGTATCTTCTGGTATCCCTCTCGGATCCCGGAGATCGCGCCGCTGAGCTCTCGCGAGAATAAGCGTTAGGGTTCCGGGATTTCTCCGCCGGGGGCATGGAGATGGAGAGCTCCCGTAGATCCGCGATGGACCGCTCCCGAGAGCCGGGCTTGAAGAGACCTCGATTGGTGGAGGAGGACCGCGGCGTCGCCAGCCGAGACCGTCCGTTCCCCCCGCCGAGGGCTGGCGGCCAGGCGCTGCCTCCGAGGCTGAGGGCCGGCGGCGAGAGGCAGAGGGACGCAAGGGAGGAAATGATCAGGGGAGGATCGAATCAGCAGCAGCAAGAGCTCGTGGCACAGTACAAGACGGCGCTGGCCGAACTGACGCTCAATTCGAAACCGATTATTACGAATTCTAACAATCATAGCCGGAGAGAATCTGCACGCTGCCAAGGGAATCGCTTCCACCATCTGCGCCAATGTTCTAGAGGTGATCTGATTTGCTTGAACTAATGAAAATTGAAGATATATTCTTTCATCCTTCTCTGTAAAACGCATTAAACCAAAAAAAGCAATCTTGGATGCTTCTGTATGTACTTTAGTACATAATTTTATAGGAGCAAAGAGGTAAGTATTGAAATCTAACCGAAGTTTGCCCACATTTGCAGTGGGGAAGTTTATGGTTATTAGGTTTTTAATCTCAGCGATGCTAGTACCTATTTTGTACTAATTTTTTTTTGTTGTGTCACTTGTTGAGGATGTACCAAATTATTGTGGTAGGAAGAAAGAAAAAAAATGAGAATAATCAAGTACGTAGATCAACCTAAAAGCTGGTCTCTACAGGATATGCAAAGCTTCGTTATGAAAAAAGAATAGATACAAGAGAAGATCATCTACTCTCAACTTGCTGTACATAATTTTCTCTCAACTAGAAGCTATTCTCACAAAAGCTTTTTCGAAATTCTCAAAGAGATTCTTAGCAGCTACAAGATGCTCTACTCTCACAGTCTCTGCATCAAATGCTATGTACCTATTGCTACTCTCTTGTAGGCTGCACGTACTCGACATTCTGCCAAGCTCCTCTTGGCAACTGCCTGAATCTCTCTACATACTACACCTTGCCACTCATCTCTCACAATAGCCTTTAAATAAACTTAAGAATCCTCTTCTCAATAGTTTACAAGAGTTCTAATAGGGCTCTGTCTCCTAATATGAATCGAACAGGATCTTAATGGAGTCTAGAGTGTCTTTCAATTTTCAAATCGTGACCTAGCCCTTCATTGCCACTAGATCTTGTGGTCCATGCGCAACTCCCGTAGACTCCTTGAATTAATCATAATCCAAAGTCTAAATAGAAAATTCTGTCTTATTCTGTTCGCCTTCGTCGAGCTGGTTCTATCAGAGGTGGAGCTGGCTCGATTGCGTCTTGCTTGATTATCTACTTTCTGTCTGCCTAAAAGGGTCGGCTCGACTATGGTCCGAGCCAACTCGATCTTAGCCCAAGCCAACTCGACCCGTATTTGAGCTAGCCCGACTCTGTGTTGATATTGATTCTCCTCTGCTGTTGGTTGAATTTGAGGCATCAAATTCTAACAATTTTCATCTCGACTCGACATTCTGTCTCCATCTGACTTTGAGATCTTTTGGATCATTTCACCCTTAAGCCCTGGGGTAATCGTTTGATGTCTCATGGATGGGCAAACATAGAAGTCGAGTCAGACTGCTTGATCACATCTCCATCAATGACTGTGAACCTCCTGACCTGAGATATGTTCGGGGTAGCCTCCTATGGTAATAGAAATTTTACCTTGCAATATCGCATGTCATCCTCTCAAATCTCTCATCACGTGCCCGATCCATCTTCATCTGGAGCTCCATCTCGCGTTGGGCTCTCTACCATGAGGTAATATCCACTATATTTTCTTTCTCTTAATACTACTCTACTATTGTGCATGACCTTTAGGATTCTTTTATTAACTTTTCATTTAAAGCTGGTCAAATTCAGTCTGCTCAGTAAGATTAGATTCTTCTTAAAGCTGGATATGTATCAGACCTCACTTAACTTCTTCATTATTTCATCATGGAGCCTCATGCTGACCATCCTGCTGTCCTTGATCTCACAGTTCGATCCATCTAGTAGGAACACAGTGCTCTCACTAATTTTTAGGAAGTCAAAAATCTCCTCTCTGTAACATACATGATTGAAACAAGTAGAATCCATAATCCACTGGAAGAAAAATGTTGATATCTTATCAGTAACTAGACATCATCGTCTTTTGTATCGCTATTGGCCATCGCCACAGTATCCCTCATCCGATCCTTAAGTTGTGGGCAATCCTTGACTTGATGCCCCAACTCGTCGCATCGGTAGCATTTGATCTTGCTCTGATCCCTCATCTTGGACTTGGCTCATCTTTCTCGCAATCTTCTGCCACTCCATCTTTTGTCGTCTGCTCCTCCAGAAATCGTCAAAACTGAGCTACCGCTATTCGAGCTCGAAGCTAAGTTCTCTCCTGAGAACCTCATTCTGAAGAATTGCCGTAGTAACCTCGTCCATCTTGATGGTGCTTTTTTTTACTAGAAGAGCAGTCACCAAGAACTCATACGAAGAAGAAAGTAATGCTAGCAAGACCAACGTCTTGGTCTTCTCCTCAATTTTTTGCTAATGCTGAAGAGGTCAGTGAGGATCTTCAAAAAGTTAGATAGATGCTCCTGCACTCTTTAACCTTCGTCCAATCATAGCTGGTAAAACTTTCTAAAGGAATAGCATGTTGGTGAACGACTTTGCCATGTATAACTCCTCAAGCTTCGACTATAGTGCTTTCAAAAAAGTCTCGCCAAGTACATGATCACAACATCATCCACTAGGTACAAGTAGATCATGCTTACTATCTGTATTTGGATCTACTTTCAATCCTTTATCTCCATGATATCTGACATTTTTTTATATAAGAGAGCATTGATCAAACCGTTTGGATGAGAACATCATTTATCCTTACTTGCCATAAGAAGAAATTATCCTTTCCATCGAATCTGTTGATCTCCACTTTGATTATACTTATTTTCTCCATATTTTTTAATTTTTATCATCACTGCTACAATCTGCGCTCTAGTACCGCCTGGCTTTGATACCAATTATTGTGATATCAACTTGCTTTGACATTACTTGTTGAGGATCTAGTACCAGATTATTACGGCAGGAAGAAAAAAAATAAAATGAGAATAATCAAGTATGTAGATCAGCTTAAAGGCTCGCCTCTATAGGGTATGCAAAGCTTCACTATGAAAAAAGAATAAATATAAAAGAAGATCACCCACTCTTAACTTGTTGTACACCATCCTTTTTCAACTAGAAGCTACTCTCACAAAAGCCCTCTTAGAATCCCCAAGGAGACCCTCAGTAGCTACACGATGCTCTATCCTCATGGTTTCCATGTCAGATGCTATGCACATATTGCTACTCTCTCGCAAGCTGCACGTATTCGCCGCCATCATCGGTGAGGAAGACTGAGAGAGAGAGAGAGAGAAGGAGGGGGTTCGGCCTCGCCGGCATCACTGGAAGAGAAAGGGTTCATTATAGAATTTATTGGATAACATTTTCTAGATGTTTATATCTTATTGCTTTTGTTTATTGCATTGGATAATGATAGACCCATCAATTGATTAGTGTACATAATCTCCGACATCCGTATAATTATATTTAATTATACGGATGATAGAATTATGTATAATGATCAATTGATTATCCAATTTGGATGGTTTAAAAATTACAAGTAATTCTATAGATAGTTACAGTAATCAAACGGTATACTAAGAATTTTGAATAAAATTTTGGATAGTATTTTTCTTTTGTTCTCCCTACATGGGAGAACTTAGAAAAAATGCTGCCAAAATTTTATTCGATCCCTATTTCATATCATTTGATTACTATATTGAACCTATAGAATTAATGTAATTTTTGAATGGGATAGCACCTATCTTTACCTATTAGTTCGTAATAGGATGTATTTATTGCATATTTATTTATAATATATTAGTATATAATTTAAATTTTATAAATAATTTAATTATAGTATCATCATTTTTAAAGTGGATAAGGAGTGGATGAAGTTTAGTAGGCTTTTGCTAGAATATGAGATAAGACTTCAAATTTTTTTTGATTTTACTATTGAGAAATTTGGGGACCATGGATTGATCTAATGTCCTTATAAAAAGTGTATGGGTGGACCATGGCTACCTCGTCAAGATGTAAATGATCATCTCACTATTTATGGCTTTAAAGTCGGTTATAAAATTTATTGAGACCAACATGATGAGGGCAGACTGCAAGGACACGATCAACATGATGGGGGAGTGGAACAAATGGTTCATGATTTTTTTTTTGTTGGCCATAATGATGGTGCATCTACGTCCATGCCTGATCCTGTGGTTGGTGGAATGACAAACAGTGAGGATGTAGAGAAGGTTCATAAGTTGATGGAGGATGCTAATATTTTATTATATTTCGGATGTGAAAAGATGGCGAAGCTAGAGTTCTTAATCCGGTTGTATCATGCAAAATGCTCCAATGGGTTCAGTAATAATGGAGTGAACTACATATTAGAGCTTTTAGGGATATTCTTTCGGATGATGCATAAATTTTGAAGAATAATTATAAGGCATTGAAGATTATTGAATAATTGGGTTTTGCTTACACCAAGATACATGCATGTCCTAATGATTGCATGCTCTATTGGGAGGGGGATGTCAACCAAAATGAGTGCATGAGGTGCGGTGTGTCAAGATGAAAACAGAATAAAGATGGCACATCAACTCATGTACCTCAAAAGTTGATGTAGCACTTTTCTTTGATTCCGAGACTACAAAAGTTGTTTATGTCGGCAAGGACATCGAAGGACATGAGATGACATGAAGAAGACCGAACAAAAAATGATGCATTGAGGTATCCAGTCGATGGAGAGGCATGGCAAAAGTTTAATGAATTACATCTTGACTTCACATATGAGATATATAATGTGAGGTTGGGCTTGTCGTGCGATGGTTTCAACCCGTTCAAGTATATGAATACCGTCCATAGTGTATGGCCAGTATTATTCATGTTTATAACCTTCCACCATAGATGTGTATTAAAAAATTTTTTGCTTTCATGACAGTGCTCATTCCTGGATCGATGGAGGTAAGTAATGATATTGATGTTTATTTGCAGCCTCTTATTGTCGAGCTGAAACAGTTATGGAGCATGCAAGGTGTTCCAACTTTTGATGCTTTGCTGAATGAGTCATTATCCATGCGTGCAGTACTTTTATGGATAATAAATGACTTTCCAGCCTATGCCCTAATGTCTGGTTGGAGCACCAAAGATGAGCTAGCAAGCCTAGTTTGTGGAAAAAACACCGAATCTAGAAGGTTGACACATCGAAGGAGCTTTAGCTATATGGGGCATCGATGTTTCCTCCATCAAAACCATCCATAAAGAAAGGATGCACGCTCCTTCGATGGCACTATGGAAGAAGGTGAGGTGCCTAGCCGGATGTCTGGAAGTGATGTACTTAGAGAGTTAGATGGTCTCAGTGTTGAATTTGGAAAAGATGATCCGATTGGTGGTAAAAAAAAGAAGTATCGATCAACAAAAGATGACACACTTTAATTGGAGGAAAAAGAGCATCTTCTTTGACTTGTCATATTGGGAGACAAACTTATTATGCCACTGCTTAGGTGTAATTCATATTAAAAAAAATGTGTGCAAGCTCCTATCAGCAACAATCTTAAATATCAAAGATAAAACTAAGGATGACTTGAATTCTCGATTTGTCTTGAAAGAATGGGGTATTAGAAGATCACTCCATCCAGAGCCGATAGGGGGAGAATAGTGGAGGCTCTCTCGTGCATGCTATGTTATGAATGCCTCCGAATGGTCTACATTTCTTCATATGTTGGAAAACATAAAGGTCCCTGATGGATACTCAAGCAACATATCAAAGCGTGTGAATAGTAAGGATGTCAAACTTGGGGGATTGAAGTCTCATAATTATCATGTGCTGATGCAGGAATTGATCCCAATAGCTATTCATCGCGTGTTGCCAAAAAATATCAAAATGACTGTTATTCACCTTTGCAACTTTTATCGAGATATTTGTGCAAAGAGGTTGCTTAAGAAAGACATGAAAAAAATGAAGACAAGGATGGTGACTATATTATGTGATTTGGGGAAGATATTTTTACCATTATTTTTCACGGTTATGATGCATCTTATCATGCACCTTGCAGGAAAGTTACACTTGGAGGTCTAGTGTTCTACCATTCGATGTATCCTACTGAGAGGAATATTCAAACTCTAAAATCTTATGTAAGAAATATGAATTGCTCGGAGGAATCTATAGCAAAAGATTATTTGGATCAAGAGTGTATGGATTTCTGTACCATATACTTAAACAAGCTCGAGACATATCGTAATCAGCCAATGAGGAATCAGGATGATCAGTATGAGCCAATTGAGCCTGCATTTGAGTCCATTCCATAGTCAGATAGACTTTCCACTGTTAGATATATATGCCCTAGAAGTCAGAATTGGCTGATACTTGTAATACACTTCTAGGGGCAAAATTATAATTTTGACTATAAATAATAAAATGGATTATTTTCTATCACATATGTGTATTTAGTGTCTGTGATACATTCCTTGAGTTAATGGTAATGATAATTCTTATTTTCAACAGTTGAAAATTTAAGATAAAAATTTTTATTATTAACTTATAAAATGCTCCTGACTATAGGATCATCATGAGGATGGTGATTGATCCGGAAGGTTAGTGTACAATCGCTTCTTTATAGTAGATGAGTCATGAGTCTATGGTGTGGAGACATCAGAGCGAGAGTATAGATACTCGTTAGAGAATGAGGGCACTGAGCATGACCACCTCGAGTAATCATAAGGAAGTCTACCTTCTCGTCGATGACTGACTCAAAGCTGCAGTGGTATATCTGATTCTTTGACCTGAGGTGCATCGACAGTTCACCTTGAGGGTGTTATAGTTTGACTACACCATGACTCACTCTCCTAGCCATTCGGAACTCTGAGGTGTATGTTGGCTATAGCATGTTCATTATAGGAATTGGATTTTACCAAGATAGAATCCATCTACCTTGGTGGATAAGGAGCAGTCCTATGATGATCATGAGAATCAAGTCCATAAGCCCATGGTCATGGCAAAGAGTGAAATAATAGAAAGAGTTTCTATTAAGGTTTTGACGTCGGACTTGAATCAAATGATTAAATCATATGATAGAAATTAGGGTTTGACGAGGTCACCTTAATCCTAATCTGATCGGGGCTTAAGATAGAAGAACTTAATTACATAAGTAGCTACATTGAGAGATTCATTTTTAGTTCTGATGGATTGTCACCATATACTGCTAGGTGTCACTGGTAGATTTTGGGAGCAATTAGAATGATTTAGATAATCGATCATTCTAGTTGTCTGAATTAGAAGAGTTCTGATCCATCGAAAAAAGTTTCGATGATGTTGATGATGGAGATCACTACATACCCCATTATCATACAGAACTAAATCTAACTAGATTACACAAATAAGGATTTGAATCTAGATATCATCAGTTGGACTAACTCAGTTCAATTGATTTGAATTAGATTCAATTAGGTTCAAGAAAATCGTGCTAGCACACGATTGAACCTAACATTCTCCTTTTTCTATCATTAAAGTTATCTCGACTGAGCTAAATGAGTTTGTGCTCACTCAGGTACCTTTACCTGATCTGACTGAAGCTTGTCCAGATTAGAAAAGGATTGTCTTAATTTATGAGATAAATTTAAGACAATACCTACCATTTTTCATCACCTGCTAATTCTTGTCCTTTGACTTTGGTCAAATATTGACCTTTGACCCTTAGACATCTGCCCATGTGTCATGCACTTATTGGAGAGCAGATAGAGGCTTGTTCCCTTTCTAAAAATTGGAAAGAAAGGGGCGCATGCCTAGGATGGCGTGCGCCCATGGATAGGGATGCCTGGAGTCCTATACGGATGGGACTCCAAATTGCTTCTTGGATTCAAACTAGGTGACCCTCACCTATAGACTTTGACGAGTCTTAGGCGCCACCTTAGGATGAATCTGTGGGTCACTCATCTGATTAGATCAAGTGATGTCATCCCACCAATCAGATTTAGATATGATTAAACGAAGCAACATGATTGGCCGAGGTGATGTGGCATTGCATGGCGTAGCAGGGTCTATATAAAGACCTATCTGCACCCACTTTTTAGAGACTCCTCTTCTAGCCATGCCCCAAGGCTGTCCCTCTCTCTTCTCCATGCCACCTTCAAGCCATCTCTCTCCTCTCCACATCCAAGGATAGTTGGGCTTCAGATTAGTGCAATTCAGGAAAGAAAAGACTGACGAGAAAGGAAGAAGGCAGCACTGCTGTAGAAACGGCTGCTGATTTTTGAAAGAAGTTTTGAAGATCCTCCAAATCAGATCCAGATCTAATTTTTGGAAACAAGATAAAGAAGGAGAAGATCTCTAGATTCAGTTCAAGTGGATATCGGTAGAGACCAACGCTTGCGTGGCTAGATCCAGAACCTCAGGCAATCAGCAAGATCATTAACAGATAATCAGATTATCCATATCAAGGTAAAACTAATTTAGATTTAATTTAATTTAATTTTTTTATTTATCAGATTATAAAATTAGATCTAAAAAATATCAGATCTGATTAGGATCTAAGAGAAAATTTTTGAAATATGCCTCTCGATCCAATCAGATCTGAACGAACCTAATCTTGGAAAATCAGAATTTTTCTTCAACTGGTATCAGAGCCAGGTTCTTATAAAATCTAATTTAATCTGATAAATTAGTAATTTTAAATATCACATGAGATGTGATTAGATCTAAAATTAAAAAAATTAAAAAATTAAAATTAATTAATCTAGATCTAAAATATATGAGATACATGACTAAACTAGGAATAGAATTGTTCTATGTGTAGTCTAGTATAATTATATTTTTTACTTGATTAAATATAATTTTTAAATTTATTTATTTACTATTTTTTGAACTTATAAATATTATATTTAGATCTAAAATTAAAAAATAAATTAAATTTAATTTGTTCATATGAGATATGATAGTTGCATGTTTAGACTAGTTGTAGAATAGTTCTACAATAGGATCTAGAATAAATTTTATTTGATGAGATCAAATTTAAATTTAATTTTTTAGATGATTATGAGATAATTTAGATCTGAAAAACATGTATGATATATGATGTATACAAAATATATTTTAATTAGATCAATTTTCTTATATGAGATATATGCTTAGATCTAATTAGTTTTTGTAGATTAGTTATATTTTTTATTAAGGCATTCTCCTTGGCCGTCCGATCATAAGAACAAAGTAGGATTTAAAGACCCTCTCCTTTCATTCGATGGGATATTCTTATGATGTGTAGGGGTGCTGTGCGTTCGTCCTTAATCAAAAATTGAAAACTTACTTTCTGCAAAATCCTAGATCCTGAAACCCTAGGATCTTATTTACATGTTTTATTTTTGAACTCTAAACTTAATTAAAAATTAAGATTATGAAATATATTAGGTCTAAAATTGAGAATTTTTAGATCTAAGACATGTCCATAAAATTAGGTTCAGGCTTGGGTAGCTCAATTAGGTCTAGCGATTGATCAAATCGAATCAAGAGTTGGTTAGATAGGATCAACAATGCTTAAATTGACCAGCCTAATAGAATTAAGTCTGGGTCAAGATCGAGTCTCGTGAGTGATTGATCAAGCTAAGACCTAATTAGGCTCAGTGGTTAGAGTCTGAATTGTAGGCTAATCCGATTGATTCTGGCTCAATAATTTGGTGTCTAAGATAAGTTTGGCAGATACGACCGACTGATTTTTAATTGTAAGCTACTCGACTTGAATGCGTTCTTATTGAGTTAATGGCATATCCCTTCCACCGATCTCACTTACCTAGCCATGTTTGTTGACTCAGTTCTGATCTGAAGTGGTCAATAATCTGAGCTAAGCCATGCCACTAGGTTAGTCATAATGGTTATGACTATGTCAAGTCTAGTTTAATGAGACCTAAATCAAATCTTCCTAAGAAAAGATTAAGTCTAAGGTCTTCCACCATTGTAGATGTGCAGGCCGTTCCCGGGGTTGATTATTCTTGGCTGGTTACAGTGGCTCAGTTGCACTGGGAAGACACAACCATGTCTATTAGGCATTGGATGCTACAAGTTGGAGGATGGATTGGGCTCAATATTTTGGATATGGTGAGAGACTCAATTAGGAATCCAACTGTGTAAATGATGGGTCTGACTTAACTAAGGAGTGGATCAATATTTTGGATATGATGAGATTCATGAATTATAGACCAAGATTGGGTGCATCATGATTAGAGAATCATTGAAAAAGAGTTGTTCACTCATTGGCTAACCCATCACCAATAACTGTTAGGTGAGGTGATGAGTAAGTTGGTGGGACTACACCACCCACTAGAAATCAGTAATCATAGAGATTTTCGTATCTCTATAGAGGAAGTGTAGGAATTCAAAAAAATAATGGTAGCTAATTTATTTAAAAATAAAATCTCTAAATAAATTAGTTAAGTCTTAATTACAATATCTAACTAGAAACTTTGACTCTTTATAGAAAAATGTCTGCATCCAACCCACTAGCTTGAATCCTGGACGCCCATAGACTGATCGAACCAAATTATAAGGATTGGCTTCAGAACTTCAAAATCATTTTGGATTTCGAGAAGTTAACTCATGTATTGGACCAGGACCCTCCTATCTTACCAGCTCGTCCATCCGCTGAGTAGAGAGCGTCTCTGGATAAGTGGACAGATGGAGATAATAAGGCCAGATACTACATATTGGGCTTGATGTCTGATGAACTTCAATGCCAACATGAAGATATCAGGACTGCTTGCCAAATGTTGGCTCACCTATAGGAGATATTTGGTGAACAGAGTCGCACAGCCAAGTATTAAGTCACTAAACGACTGTTCAAGGCTAAGATGCATGATGGGCAATCAATTTAAGATCATTGTCTGATGATGATTAAGGACTTGGAAGAGCTTGAGAAGCTTGGAGTGAGGTTGGACTTGGATCTACAGAATGATATAATTCTGCAATCCTTGACTGATGCGTATGGGCAGTTCATCATGAATTACCATATGCATAAACTTCAAAATTCCTTGGCCGAACTTATGAACATGCTGGTTACCGCTGAGCTTTCCATGAAAGGTTCTAAAGGCTCAGTACTTGCTATGAACGGACTTCTTCCAAGAGAAAGTCTTTTCTAAAGAAGTCTGTGAAAAAATAGAAGGTGGAAGGAGAAAAGAAGAAAAAAGCAGAGTTGAAGAAGGATGGTAGGACTTTCACAGAAGATGTACATAGAGGAAGTACTAAAGAGATTTAGTATGGAAAACTCTAAGAGGGGATTAATACCCTTCAGACATGGTATTCATCTTTCCAAGAAGATGTGCCCTAGCACACCTGAGGAAATAGAACGCATGAGAAAGATCCCTCATGCTTCTGTAATAGGGAGCCTCATGTATGCCATGCTATGTACACGACCTGATATAGCCCATGCTGTGAGTGTCACAAGCAGATATCAGTCAAATCTAGGTGAAGAATACTGGACTTCTATGAAATGTATCTTTAAGTACTTGAGAAGAACTAAGGATATGATGTTGGTCTTTGGTAATGGAGAACTCCAAGTCCAGGGATACACAGACTTGGATTTCATGTTCGATGTAGATGATCGAAAGTCAACATCTGGGAGTCTATTTGTGTGCAATAGTGGTGCTGTCAGTTGGAAGAGTTCCAAGCAAACCGTGATAGCAGATTCCACCATGGAAGAAGAATATATCGCTGCATCAGAGGCTGGGAAAGAAGCATTCTGGTACAAGAAGTTTGCTGTAGAAATCGGAGTAATGCCATTAGATGCCATTCCTCTATACTGCGACAACAATGGCGCCATAGCTCTTGCTAAGGATCCAAGGTCTCACCAAAAATTCAAACACATTGAGCGGCAATGCCACTTCATCCGCGATTACCTCGAGAAGGGTTACGTCGAGGTCAAGAGAGTTGACTCGACAAATAATGTAGCAGACCCGCTTAAAAAGCCGTTGGGCCAGTAGAAAATCAAAGCCCACCTTGAGAAGATGGGACTTAGACTTGTAGCCAATTAGCTTTAGGATAAGTGGGAGATTGTTAGATATATGTATCCTAGAAGTCCGAATTGGCTGGCACTTGCAATACACTTCTAGGGGCAAAATTATAATTTTAACTATAATCAATAAAATGGGTTATTTTCTATCACATATGTGTATTTAGTATCTGTGATACATCCTTTGAGTTAATGGTAATAATAATTCATATTTTCAAGAGTTAAAAATTTAAGACATGAATAATCATTATTAACTCATAAAATGCTCCCGACCATAGGATCATCATAAGGATGGTGATTGATCCAAAAGGTTGGTGTACAATCGCTTCTCTTTAGTAGATGAGTCTTGAGTCTACGGTGTGGAGATACCGGAGTGAGAGTACAGGTACTCGTTAGAGAACAAGGGCACTGAGCGTGACCACCTCGAGTAGTCATTAGGAAGTCTACCTTCTCGTCAATGACTGACTCGATGCTGTAGTGGTATGTCTAATTCTTTGACCTGAGATGCATCGGCAGTTCACCTTGAGGGTGTTATAGTTTGACTACACCATAACTCGGTCTCCTAGCCATACGAAACCCTGAGGTGTATGTTGGCTATAGCATGTTCATTGTAGGAACTGGATCGCATCAAGATGGAATCTATCTACCTCGATGGTAGAGGAGCAGCCCTATGATGATCATGAGAATCAAGTCCAGAAGCCCATGGCCATGGCAGAGTGAAATAATAGAAAGAGTTTCTATTTAGGTTTTCACATCGGACTTGAATCGAATGATTACATCATATGACAGAGACTAGGGTTTGACGAGTTCACCTAAACCCTAATCTGATCGAAGCTCAAGATAGAAGAACTTAATCACACAGGTAGCTGCACCAAGAGGTTTGCATTCAGCTTTGATGGGTTGCCACCATATACTGCTAGGTATCACTGGTGGATTTTGGGAGCAATTAGAATGATTTAGATGATCGATCATTCTAGCTGTTTGAATCAGAAGAGTTCTGATCCATCGAAAGAAGTTTCGATGATGTCGATGATAGAGATCATGACATATCCCATTACCATATAGAACTAAACCTAACTGGGTCACACAAATAAGGGTTTGAATCTGGTGATCATCAATTGAACTAATCCAGTTCAATTGATCTGAATGAGATTCAATTAGATTCAAGAAAATCGTGCTAGCACTCGATTGAACCTAACGTTCTTCTTTTACTATCATAAATAGTTGTCCTTACTGAGCCAAAGGAGTTTGTGCTCAATCAGAGGCCTTCACTTGGTCTGACTGGAGCCTATCCAGGTCAGAAAAGGGTTGTCTTATTTTGTAAGACAATACCTGTCATTTTTGGTCACCCGCCATTTCTCATCCTTTGACTTTGGTCAAAAGTTGACCTTTGGCTAGTCAAATATTGACCATTGACATTTTGACTTCTGTCCACGTGTCATGCACCTATTGGAGAGCTGGTGGGGGCTTGTCCTCCTGCCAGAACCTGGCAAGGAGGAGGGCACATGCCACCCTTGGCGTGTGCCCAAGCAGGAGGTGCCCAGGAGTCCTTATTGGATAGGGACTCCATCTCTCTTTTGGATTTCGATTAGACTTCTTCTAAGAACCAAGTTTGACTGGTCTTAAACGCCATCTAAGGAGGAATCCAAGGGACTCTATTTTCACCAATCAGATTTAGATCTGATTTCATAAAGGGTTGTGATTGGTTGGGAAGAAGAGGAGTTGGATCACGCATAGTCTATAAATAAGACCCTGCGCCCAACTCAAGGAGTATCTGAAATCAATTGAAAATTCTCCACACCCCAAGGTTGTCTCCCTCCTCCTCCATGCCAAGTCCATCTTCTCCCTCTCCTCTCCATGCCCAAAGGTGTTTGGGATCCAAGTTGGTGCAATCTAGACTGAAAGGCGATAAAAAGCTAGAAGGCTGCGCTGCTGGAAAGGACAACTACTGATCTTCGAAAGGTATTTTGAAGATCCTCCAGATCTGATTTTTGGAGACATGATAGAGAAGAAGAGGATATCTAGATCTAGTCCGAGTGGATACCGGTAGAGGCCAGACACTTGCGTGGATAATAATTTTGGGTTTGTAAAACACTATCAAATAGAGTTTGAGATCAAAATTTCTTGCTATTTTTGACCTATTCCAAAACCACAAACCATCCAATAGGGTAATAGGATGCAAGGGGCTTCTCTTTTGGCATAGAGCCTCTCTAGGAATTAGATATCACATGCCAAAACATAAGGGTGTGGCGTAGAGAAAGAGAAAATGGTGCAAGAAAGGAGTCCTAGTCCAACTAGGACTTCTTGCTTTGACTAGTCAAACAAATTATTTAGCCCAATTAAAATAGATTTTGATGCAACCTAATAAATGGTATTCCTAATCTAATTAGGAGCCCAATTAAATTAGATTAAATATAATTTAATCTTAACTTAAATTTTTAATTAAATTAAAAAGTAAGTGCACTCAAGTTCTAATTCAACTAGAAATTGTTCTTCCTTACAATTGGCTTATCTGATAAACCAATTAGACTTGATTCAATCAAGCATAAATCAAATCTAATTAAATCTTATTCAATTAGATTTGATCTCAATCCTTTAACTCAATCAGATTGAGCCATTTAGTAATCCGATTGCCAACCCCTCTTGCAATGCTTGCACTAGGTCAAACATCAATCATATTGAATGTTTAACCCTAAAAGGATTCTTAGTCATTGATCAACTATCCGATCAGATCGAGATCTCTAATGTGTGTGACCCCATAGGTCCGAACCTAAGCCCGTGGTATAAGAATAAATTTTTATACCAATCGAAGTGACCATCTAGTAATGGTACCCGACGGTCGGATAGGTCAAATGTATAAAACAACACTCTTAGAATCCATGTAGATATAGTTTTCATACAATTCATCCCCTTGACCAAAATGCTCATAGAATAACTCAGGATTTATCTATCAACCATGATTAGGTCATCTATATTGTATTTCAAAATACCAAATCCATCTCATCGATTATCCTAGTCAAGGTTTTGCTAACTTAAAATACAGTGATGCATTATCCCTAAACTCTTATCAATCCTATCTTGATCACTCACCGACTTTTTAAGTACTTGACCGTGCTAAAAAATCTTCCATCACTGAATTAAAAATTCATGTAGTTTGGCACCAAAGCATAGTGAGTTGCTTGCAAGCTATCATGGTGATCTCAGGTCTAAGGGATACTTATACCCATATCCTATCAAAGCAATTCTTGATAATAGAATGCTCTAGAGTTAGTCATGTTCAGTGATGATGTACCTCTACATCTCATCTGTATGCCATATCAGTGTCTTCACACTCTTTGGTTAAGAGGACAACCAACCAATATGGCACACAATGACCTATACTTGACAAACATTTTCATTCTGATTAGCAACATATTATTTGGTCGTGAATAATTTTAAGGACTAATTGATACATCCTCTCTTTATTGAATCTAAATAGTTCTAATGACTTCATCATAATATAGAAATTCATTAGAAGATGTAGATTTATGATGAAAAATATCAAAATAAATATTTTATTTAATAATAAATTATTTACATTTACATAGATAGCTCAACCATCGATAGACTGATGATTGACTTTAGGACATATTTTTCAACAACTCTCACTTATTCTAAAACCATTTGGTATAGTATCTAATACCCATCTTTGACTTGTGGTCATCGATCTCCTTTACCACCAAGGCTTTAGTGAGAGGGTCGACTTGGTTCTCCTTTCCATCGATCTTCTGAAGGTCAACATCACCTCGATCCATGATCTCTCGGATCAGGTGGTTACGGCATAGTATGTGCTTCATCTGCTGGTGTGCCTATGATTTTTTTGCCTGATAATTGCTTTAGTGCTATTGCAGTAGAGTAGGACTGGACTTTTCAGAGAGGGTGCTACTCCGAGCTCAATGATGAACTTTCTTAACCACACAGCTTTCTTCGCAGCATCTGATGCTGCAACATACTTCACCTTGCATACTGAGTCTGCCATAGTGTATTGCTTGAAACTCTTCTAATAGACGGCTCCATCATTTAGGATAAAGATATAATCCGACACACTCTTCTTGTCATCATGATCAGATTGAAAACTAGAGTTTATGAACCCTATAAGTTTCAAATCTAACTCACCATAAACATGCTACTGATTCTTAATATTTTTCAAATACTTAAGGATGATTTTTACCACCTTTCAATAGTTCTTTTCTGAATCAGATTGGTATCTACTCACTATTCCTAGTATGTCACATCGAATCTCATACATGTCATAGCATACATGATAGATCCCACTATCGAAGTATATGAAATTTTACTCATACACTCTCTCCTCAGGAGTTGTCAGGCAATCTTTCTTAGAGAGAAAATTTTCATAATCTATCGAAAGATAGCCCTTCTTAGAATTCTCCATGCTGAACCTCTTTAATACAATATCTATGTATATGGACTGGAATAACTCAAGCATCCTCTTAGATCTATCCCTATAGATCTTCATCCCTAGAATATAGGATGCCTTATCCAAGTCCTTCATAGAGAATTGAGATGACAATTATACTTTTATTCCTTATAGTATGGGGATGTCATTCCCAATTAAGAGAATGTCATTCATGTACAGGACAAGAAATATAATTGCCAAACTATTTTCTCTCTCAATCTTTCTTCTCTCTTCTCTCTAGTGTTACCGCCCTAGGGTTCTTGAAGAAGACATAGAAAGGGGGGGCACCTCCCTCAAGCCCTAGGATGGAGGTGCCCCATCATAGAACCAGGTGGTGGATCGATGGTTCACTGTCCTTAGAGAATGTCAAAGATCTCCTTTGAAAGTATACTACCATGAATTTATCAATAAAGTCATGGAGTACACGTTGTATCAAAGCACAGAAGGTTGTTGGAGCATTGGTGAGGTCGAAAAGCATGACAAGGTACTCGAAGCTCCCATACCTCATCACACATGCAGTCTTCTCGATGTCCTCCTTTGCCATGCGAACTTGATAGTATCCACTGCGAAGATCCAACTTGAAAAACCATCGTGCCTTACCAAGTTGATCGAACAAATCATCAATCTGTGGAATGGGGTACTTGTTCTTCACCGTGAGTTTGTTGAGGGCCCTGTAGTCGATGCAAAGTCTTAACAAACCATCGTGCTTCTTCTGAAAAAGTACCGGTGCTCCATATGGACTCTTCAAAGGTCGAATGAACCCGCTGTCCACCAACTCTGTTAGCTATCTCCTCAGCTACTAGAGTTTAGGTGGGGCCATCCTATATGGTGTTTAAGCTGGTGGATGTGCTCCCTGCACCAAATCAATCCGGTGATCGATTTCTCTTCTTGACGGCAATCGCTTGGATGATTCAGGGGGCATCACAACCCCGAATTCTATGAGAACACCCTCGATGGATGCTGGGATCTCTTCTCCCTCTAGTAGGTCTTCCTTTTGAATGGATGCAATGTATATTGGAAGTCCCCTTCTCAGCCCCTTAGCAAGCTGCATTATCGATAGGACTCGCTACGGAGTCCCTCTAACTTGCTTTCCTTGAACCATGCAAGGTCCGCTCGAATTCAGAACCACCACCATACCTGAATCCGCCTTTAGCATGGCATATAGCTGGGTTAGCAAATACATACCGATGATCACCTCATAGTCGTCGATAGAGACGACCACCGCTATCACCCATCCAATCCATGTACTGAATTGGATCTCAACACCCTTGGCTATTCCGCTTGTAGCTACCTCTACGGAGTTGACCGTCTTGGACGTGTGCTCATCATGTTCAATCTTCAGGTTGATCTTCTTCGCCATTGCTAAGTCCACAAAGAAGTCAGTGGCACCCGTATCAATGAGTGCCTGGAAGGTGTGACCATTGATATTTATAGGTGCGTAGAGTAGGCCTCATGGCCCTTTGGCCTTCAGGGCATTGAGACTGAGTGAACCCATCCTTTGGTCGGTCTCTTACTGCTCCTCCATCATCATAGATGCGATCTTGCCTCTCAATGGACAATCCTTCACCTTATGCGGTCTATTACAAATGTAGCATGAGATAGTGCTGGTACCTTGCACCACCCCTTTTTTCCTTGCTTGGAAAGCACCTCCACTTGAGGAGCCTAGATTCGAGCCTTTTCCATCTTCCTTGTGACCTAATTTTGCTCCCCAACCTTTGCCCTGTTTGGATGCCTAGGCTTGGGAGCTGTGGGTTGAGTCTTGAACTCGATGAGAGCCTCCGCTTGAGCTATCGCCTCATTCAAACTCTTAACTTCTCTTCGCTGCAACTCCATCTTGGCCCATGGCTTGAGCCCATCAAGGAAGGTGAAGAGAGAGTCCTCCTGGTTGAGGTCTAGTGCCTCCAATAATAATTCGCTGAACTCTTACACATAATCATGCACATCACCCTTTTGCGTGAGTCACCGTAGTGTGCTCGAGCATCATCCTTAGTGAACTTGGGAAAGAATTGCTTTCGAAGTTCAATTTGGAACTATGCCCAAGTGGTGATTGGAACAGCCCCTCACTTCACATCGTCAGCCCGACATCACCACCAAAGCATCGCCACATCCCTCAAGAACATGGCCGTCGTGCTCACCTTCATGGCTTCACCCCTTACATCGGTAACCTGTAGGTATTGTTCCATGGCGAAAAGGAAGCTATCTACCTCCTTTGCGGACCGCTATCCGTAGAACTCCTATAGCTTGGGAACATCAAGCTTGTGCAGGGGACGCGTAGCCTCACTTGTGACCTCCATTGTTGAGGCAGAAGAAGACACACCCGTGGTAGTTTTTTCCTTTGAAAGGTCAATCACTTATATTTGGAGAGCCTTCACCATGGTCTCCAACTCCTTGTTGCATTGCTGCACTTCCTCATAGCGCCGCTCCATATCAAAGGAAATTTGATTCAACTGAGCAGCATCTCACCTTGAAGGATTGCGTCCTTACCCTCGAGGTCCTCCACTCGCCCTTCAACCTCAGCTATTTGGGCCTCGCACCTCCCTCAAGATGCAATCCATAGCCATTGTAGGGAATCATCAATTGGATGCGCTCCACCCATTATTGTGCCTCCTTTTGAGGCAGGATTGGGATCCAAGGTCGAGGATGGTGAATTCTCCGTTTCCACCATGGATGCTGATGTAGAGGTCATCTTCTTCATTTCCAATATCGCTCTAATACCAACTATCACGTACAAAGGGATCTCAAAGCAAATTCCAACAACGTTGGCTCGGTCAGCTCTTCACAGGACAGAAGAGAACCGATCAACCTTTCTAACGTGGGAACGTAGTCTCTATGACTTAGGCCACATCCAACAATAATAGAACACAGCGGAATGCAACACCAGAAAACACCATGAAGAAGAAGAAGAAATAAGGGAAAGAGAATTTTTATTAAATAACCACTTGCTAGTTTACAATAGAAGCTCTCCCAGTCTCTCAATCTCTCATAGATATAAGAGGATCCTTAGATGATCTCTTTCTTTCCCTCTCTCCCTTGATCTTTAACCCCACCCTTGAGTGTCCTTTTATATAGGAACAACCCCAGGTTACAAGTCTCTCACAAACTCAACTCTCTAAGTACAAGATAAGGATAAACTTAGAATTTCCATTCTCATAGTATTCTGCACAGTCAGATAAAACTACCAAGTTCATGACCCGAAGGAATTCGAATTGCAACAAAACTTGATCTGTTGGATTTAGAATGAAAAATTCTTTAAGATAATGCCTTACCCACTTTGAACCAACTTCTGTAAAGTTTCTAGAATGCCACACAAAGTTGCATGGGTAAACTACATTCTATTATGCCTCATTACACTAGCTTCTTTGCTGACCAATGTACATCTCGAGACATGTGCCCCCGGCCCCATTCTCTTGAGTACTCCTTATAGACTTGTACACATTTCCCCAAGTAATTTTAGGGCTTAGATTTGATCTCTAAGTTGCCCAAATCTCAAGAGAGTGTAGTCAAACCTCGAACCCATCTAGCGACCCGATCTAGTTTGCACCTTGACCCGTGTCCGGTCTAGCTCCGATTCGAGGAGTCATGACACTTGACCACAGAGTCCCAGTCCAGTCGGACTCTTGACCATAAAGTCTCAGGTCATTAGGACTCTCGATTAGAGAGTCCTGAACATGAAGAACTCAGAGTTTCAGTCTAGTGGGACTCTTGGTTATAGAGTCCTAGTCCAGTAGGACTCTTGACCACAGAGTCTTAGATCATCGAGACTCAATATTAGCCATCAGATCAGGTAGAAACTCTTATTGTGTGTGACCTTATAGGTTTGAATCCTAAGTCGGTAGCATAGAAACTAATTTTCTATATCAATCAATGTGACCATCTAGCCATGGTATCCGATGTCTAGATAGGTCAAATAATTGCAATGCAACATCGACGAACCTATGGCATATGGTTACTGTATAATTCATCCCCTTGACCTCGATGCTCAAAAGAATGATTTAGGATTTACTATCAATCCTAAAATTCATCCACAGTATATTTCAAAATTTAGCATCCATCATATGGACTACCCCGATCGAGGATTTGCTAAATTGAAATACAGCGATGCACTTGCTTCAACACTTGGAGGGGTTAATCCCATCTTGACTCACACACCGACAAACCAAGTACTTGACTGCACCCAGTAGCCTTCTATAACTAAATTAAAAATTTAAGTAGTCCGATACCTAAATATAGTGAGTTGCTTGTAGGTCACCATGATGATCTCAGGTCTAAGGGACACTGATACCCATATCGTTCGTGAGCAACTCTTGACAGTAGAGAGCTTCATAGTTGGATCACGTTCAGTAAAATATATCTCTACACTTCACCTGCATGCCATAATAGTATCTTCATACTTCTTGGTTAAGAGGATAACCAACACTTATGGCACAGAATGATCCACACTCGATACGTTGTCATCCTGGATAACAACGAATCATTTGGTCGTGAATACGTTTGAGGACTAAATGACAAATCCTCCTTTATCGAGTCTAAATAGTCCTGAGAACTTCATCATAGAAGAGTTCATTACAGGAAGATGTACAAAGTGATGAATATGCCAAAAGAATAATTATATTCATTAATAATTCAAGTATAATTACATTTAGCTCAACTATCTACAACCTAGATGATTGACTTTAGGATACATTTTCCAACAACTCCCATTTAAACTAAAGCCACTTAGAACTGTATCGAATATCCATCTTCCATTTGTGATTGTCGAACTCTTTGATTTCGAGAGCTTTAGTAAAGGGGTCGGCCACATTCTCTTTTTCGTTGATCTTTTGAAGCTCGATGTCACTTTGCTCCACGATCTCTCATACAAGGTGATAGCGACGTAGAATATGTTTAGTGCACTTATGTGCCTTCGGCTCCTTTGCTTGAGCTATGGCTCTAGTGCTATCATAGTATAGCAGAATCGGACCATCCAAGGAGGGTGCCACTCTCAGCTCGCTGATGAACTTTCACAGCCACACAACTTCCTTTGCAGCATCAGATGCCGCGACATACTCTACCTCGCACATAGAATCGACTATAGTGTGCTACTTGAAACTCTTCCAGCAGACCGCTCCATCATTTAGGATAAACACAAAATCTGACACACTTTTGCTATCATCATTATCTAATTGAAAACTAGAATCAGTATATCCTACAAGTTTCAAATCAAAATCTTCATAGATGAGACACTAGTCCTTAGTATTTCATAAATACTTAAGGATAGTTTTTACAACTTTTCAGTGATTCTTACCTGGATCAGACTGGTATCTACTCACCACCCCTAGTGAGTATGCCACATTCGGTCTCGTACATATCATGGCGTATATAATAGAATCCACCATCGAAGTATATGATATTCTACTTATACTGTCTTTCTCTTAAGGAGTTGTCGGACAATACCTCTTGGAGAGCAAAATTTCATGGCCTATCGAAAGATAGGCCTTTTTGGAATTCTCCATGCTGAACCTTTTCAGCACAGTATCAATGTACGTAGACTGGGACAATCCAAGCAATCTTTTAGATCTATCTCTATAGATCTTCATCCCTAGGATGAACGATGCTTCTCCCAAGTCTTTTATGGAGAATTGAGATGACAGCCAAATCTTTATTCCCTGTAATGTAGGGATGTCATTTTTGATTAAAAAAATGTCATCTACATACAGTACAAGGAATACAACAATAGAACCGTTAGCCCATTTATATATGCAGGGTTTTTCTTTATTCTTAATAAAATCATACGTTCTGATTATTTTATCAAAACACATGTTCCAACTTTGTGATACATGCTTCAATCCATAGATGGATCTTTAAAGCTTGTACACCTTAGACTCGTCTGTTGATGTGAAACCCTCAGACTGTATCATATACACCTCTTTATCCAACTCTCCATTTAGAAAAACTATTTTCACATCCATTTGCTAGATCTCATAGTCTAGGTATGCCGCTATCGCAAGCATGATTCGAATAGATTTGAGCATTGCTATCGGAGAAAATATCTCATTATAGTTAATACCATAATGCTGACAATATCCCTTGGTAACCAGATGAGCTTTATAAATCTCTATCTTTCTGTCTGCGTCCCTTTTTCTTTTGAAAATTCACTTACATCCAATGGATTTTATCCCTTCAGGTGGATCAACCAGTGTCCACACACTGTTGACTTTTATGGACTCCATTTTGGATTTTATGGCTTCTAACCACTTATTAGAGTCAAACCTCTACATGGCATCAATGTAGGTGATCGGATCCTCGTTGTTCTCATCGAGTTCGATAGGATCATCATTTTGGATCAAGAATTTATAATATCTATCCGATTGATACGGTACTCTATCAGATCTTCTTGGTGCCACTTCAATAGGCTCTGGATTTGATCTTATCATGTTCAGTTCTGCAGATTTACTAGAATGTGTCGGTTCTTCTACTTATCAAACTTCATTAAGTTCAACATTAGAGACAGTTGTTTCTTCACTAAGAAACTTCTTTTCCAAAAAGACTGCTCTATTGCTGACAAACATCTTTTGTTCATAAGCAAGGTAAAAGTAATAACCCCTAGTTTTCTTTGGGTACCCTATGAATAAGCATTTATCGGACCTAGGTCCAAGCTTTTCCAGTTGCAAACATTTAACAAAAGCCGGACATCCCCAAACACTAAAGTGAGAGTGTCGGCTTATGCCCAGTCCATATCTCATATGGAGTCTTTATAATAGACTTGCTCGAAATATTATTCAAAATAAAATAGGCAGTCTCTAGTGCATAACCCCAAAATGAAATCGGCAAACTTATAAATCCCATCATGGACCGAACCATGTCCAATAGGGTTCGTTTTCTCCTTTCAAATACACCATTATGCTGTGGTGTTCCAGGAGGGATCCATTGTGAGAGAATTTCTTTCTCTTCTAGATATGTCAGAAACTCATTAGAAAGGTATTTTTCTTCTTGGTCAGATCGAAGAATTTTAATACTCTTTTTAAGTTATTTTTTTACCTCATTTTGATATCGTTTGAATATTTCAAATGAATCGGATTTATTCTTCATAAGATAGACGTACCCATACCTAGATAGGTCATCAAAAAATGTAATGAAGCAGTAATACCCACCTCTAGCATATGTATTCATAGGCCCATATACATCAGTATGTACTATATCTAGAAGCTCAGTGGCTCATTTATCTTTTTTAGTAAAAAATAATTTGGTCATCTTTTCAAGAAGGCATAACTCACAGATATTTAATGATTCACAATCATCAATATCAAGGATACGCTCCTTGACTAATCTGTTAATCCTATTCTTATTTATATAACCGAGCCTACAGTGCCAAAGATAAGCATTAGTGACATTATTTAGTTTTGGTCGTTTATTCAACGTATACATTACACTAATAGGCTATGATATAATGTAAATGCCATTTCTCAATTATCCTTGTAGTACTGTAACATCATTCATAGTGATATTATAATAATTTTTTTTTATTGATAATCAATAACCATCCTAGGCTAATAGCCCAACAGATATTATGTTCATCATAAAAGATGGATAATAGTGATGGTCACTTAAAATGACACTATTATTGTTAAAAAATAGTTCAAGAGTTTCCAATGCTAGGACTGAAACTTGACTTCTATTTTCGACATTAAGAAATCTATTATCATTCTCAAATTTTCTACTAATTTAAAGTCTATGTAATGAATTGCATATATGAATCAGACTCCTGGTATCTACTATCCAGGTAGATATGTCATATATGGAGAAATTACAAGGTGTTATCATACAACAGCCTTGACCAGCAACCACTTGCTGATTTCTTCTGTTCAGCCTATTTGGGTTAAGAGGATCATTCCTCTCTGGATCCGTCTTATTAGGATCAACACTAGACTCCTTGTTCTTAGGTTCTAAATGCTTACCACTATCCAACAGTGAACGGAGCGGACTTATTGTAGCCATTCTATTTAACTGAAAGAAAAACATGAAATCTAATAAGTACTTAAATAAATTTAAATCCTAAAGACTTGGACTTTAGTCTAAAGGTTCTTCCATCATTTTTAATGAATTGATAGCCTTTACCTCTAATTCAAAGAATTACACTAACTTCTTAGTGGATACTGAAATCCATATAGACTATAAATGGGCCCAAGGAAAGCTTTGGCTAAGTCATGTGCATCTATAGGTAGGTTCATTATCAATTATTTTTCTAAACAATTTTCAGTATTTAGGTTTTGCCTCAGAAACCAAATCAGTAGGTTATGGCCTCCACTGAAAAAGTCTGGTTAGGTCCAACCATTAACATGATTAACTTCAGTGCATCAAACCAATGATAATCAGGTCCAAAGAAAGCTCTGGCTAACCTAATCACCATTAAGAGCGTGTGACCTAATCATCATATGATGGATAGTAATTCCAATATCCAAATAAACACCAGGTGTAAAGCACCTCTAATATCCACCTAGAAAATTGGACTCATTACTATTTATTTTAATGGGAGGCTATGACTCGGTTATCTTCATAACTTAGTCATTTTAAGAATCTAATAATTTAGAGAATTTAGGTTATTTATGATTTAAGGATAGAAAGGACATGGATTAAATTTCTCTCACTGACTTCACCAAGTCAAGTCATCCCATTAACTTCACCAAGTCAATAGGTTAGGACTAGGATCAATTTAGATCCATGGACATCTTATTCAGTCTTACTGATTGAAATCAATCAAACTAATTCCTAATGACATGGGTCAGTCCGAATCACCAAGTGATCTAATCAAATCCCAATCAATCATATCGGCTAGGTAAGTGAGATCAGTGAAAGGGATATGCCATTAACTCATCAAAGATCGAATCAGTGCGAGTAGCTCCCAATTAAAAACCACTGATCTAGACTGCCAAACTTACCTTAGATACCAACCAGTTAATTAGGTTTAATCTGATCAACCTAGCAATTTTGGACTTAACCACATAGCCTTGAATTAAGTCCATTTGGGTCTTGTTAAAGACATGGACTCATCCAACTACAACTATTGGAGTTGATTCTAGAGTGTTCTTGACCTAATCTAATTCAACACTTAGTTAGATTTGATCAATTACTCTAGATTAATCTATTCTTTAACTAATCTTAAGTCTAACCCAATTAATGGATCTAATTCATCTAACCCTTTAACCCACAGTCTTATGCCTTTATCTTAGGATTTTAATTCACAATTCTAGACCTTATGAACAATACTTAATTTCTTTAATTAAGTTTTAGACTGATGGGTTGGGGTTTGGTATTTCAAAAATAATTTTTAAATTTTGAAAGATTCTTTACAACTTAGTATTTTTCACCAATTGAGTCGACTCACTTTAAAATTGAATCGGCTTAATTCACAAACAACACTAGTTGTAGGGTTTAATCTAAAACTATGTATACTACATAATACTAAATCATGAATTAAACTTTAGATCCTATCTAAACATGCATTCATGATCAAAAATTAGATTAAAGTCTAATTTAACATATCATAAAAAATTAGATCTAATGTAAAAATTTTATGATCAACTACAAGATCAAGCATGTACAAGGACAACCTTTGCACTATAGCGGGTAAATCCTACAGTAGGACAACCTGCAGTCCATGCGATCTTGATTTTAACTTTTAGATCTAATTAATCAGAATATTAGATTAATATTTAGATTAAATCTAAATTATTGATCTAATCATGCAAGCATATCAAGTTTAGCGAACCTACACTCTGATACCATTTAAAGGATGCAGTGTAAGGTTTGCAGTGCTACTTTCAAATTTTCTTTCAAAAATAGCTAAAATATAGTGAAAAATTAATTAATCTAATTAATTAATTTTTGATCATATCAGAATATTAAGTCCTACACTAAGGATCTAAACATAATATGTATGCATTCATATAGATCTGAAAATAAAACTATGCAACAAACTCTTTACTACATCTATCTGTTCATAATACAATATCTTTTCATGGATAGCTAATCACTACAATCTAAATCCATCAGATAATGCTCTGGTATCGCATCATAGTCGCACATGTGTCCGACCTCTATGGTTGGTCCACACGGAGCTTTTGATCCCGATTAGCCCCACTGGAGTGCTAGCTCCTTGCTGGGACCTTCAATGGCTGATTACGATCGATCCAATCAATCATGTATTTTCTAATTTTTTGGATACTCCAAAAAATTAGAACATAAATACTAGAGGATGATGAAGAGGTGTTTCAAATTTGGTGACGATCCGATGCTCACAGCACTCGATCTCTCCACCTAAACCTAGATTTTCAAATCTAGGGTTTCAGTCGGCCCAAAAATCCTGACACATTGAAAATCCTATCACGCCCTCTCTTGTGGAGTTTTTCCATGAAACAAATTTTCATGGAAAGATGACTTTTAGATTTGTAAATCCTATTTAGATCATATCTAAAAATTGGGTATCCTTAGAGGTAAAAATCAGAAGAGAAGAGAGGCATGAGGAAAAAGTAAAGTGTTGCAGGATCCTGCTCACCTTCACTCCGAGATATTTTTTGCCCAAAACTAATGCCTAATCACTCTAAAATTTTTACCACATAATGCTAACAATAATAACCATCTTAGAATAAAAGCCCAACAGATATTATGTTCATCATAAAAGATGGACAATAGTGACAATCACTTAAAACAACATTATTATTTTTGAAAAATACCTCAAGAGTTCCCAATGCTAGACTGAAACTTTACTTCCATCCCCAACATTAAGAAATCTATCACCATTCTCAAACTTTCTACTAATTTGAAGTCCATATAATGAATTACAAATGTGAATTGGACTCCTAGTATTTAATACCCAAGTAGATGTATCACAAATAGTGAAATTATAAGATATTATCATATAACATTCTTGCCTAGCAACTCTTTGCTGGATTTTGCTGTTCAGCCTATTTAAGTCAAGAGGACCATTTTTGTTTGGGTCTGCCTGATTAGGGTTAACACTAGACTCCTCGTTCTTAGGTTCTAAATGCTTGTCATTGTCTAATACTGAACGAAGAGGACTTACACTAGCCATTTTATTTATCTAAAAGGAAAATAAGAAATCTTATTAGTACTTGAATTAATTAATTCTAAAGACTTGGACTTTAATCTAAAGATCCTTCCACCATTTTTAAATGAATTGATAGCCTCTACCTCCAATTTGAGGAACTATACTAATTCCTTAGTGGGTACCAAAATCCACATAAAATACAAACGGGCCTGAGGAAAGCTCTGACTAACCCGCATGCATCTACAGATAGGTTCACAACCAATTATTTCTCTAAATAATTTTTAGTAATTAAATTTTGCCCAGAAGTCGAATCAGTAGGCTTTGGCCTCCATTGAAATGATCCGATTAGGTCCAACCATTAACATTATCAACTTCGGTGCATCAAACTAATGATAATCGAGCTTGAGAAAAGCTCTGGCTAACTAGATCATCATTAAGAGAGTGCCACCTAATCATCATATGATGGATAATAATTTCAATATTCAGATGAACACCAGGTGTAAGGCACCTCCAATGTCCACCTAAAAAATTGGACTCATTACTATTCACCTTAATGGGAGGCTATGACCTGGTTATCCCCATAATTTAGTCATTTTAAGGACCTAATAATTTAGAGGATTTAATTTACTTATGATTTGAGATAGAAAGAACACGGACCATATTTCTTCCACTGACTTCACCAAGTTAAATCCTCCCACTAACTTCATCAAGTAAATTGATGAGGACTAGGATCAATTTCAGTCCATGGGCACCTAATTTAGTCTTATTGAATTAAAATCAGTCAAACTGATTCCTACTGACATGGATCAGCTTGAATCATTAAGTAATCTAATCAAATTCTAATCAATCATGTCGGTCAGGTAAGTGAGATCAATGGAAGGGATATGCCATTAACTTGTCAAAGATCAAATCAATGTGAGTAGCTCCCAATTAAAAATCACTGGTCTAAACTATGAGACTTACCTTAGACACCAATCAATTAAGTAGATTTAATTAGATCAACCTAGTAATTTCGGGCTAGACCGCTTAGCCATGAATTAAGTCCATCTTGGTCTTGTTAAAGACATGGACTTATTCAACTACAACTATTGAAGTTGAGTCTAGAGTGTCCTTGATCTAATCTAAGTCAACACTTGATTAGATTTGATCTACTACTCTAGATTAATCTATTCTTTAACTAACCTTAGGTCTAATCCAATTAATAGACCTAATTCATCTAACCCTTTAACCCATAGTATTATGCAATTGTCTTGGATCTTTAAATCACAATTCTAGACCTAACTAGACAATACTTAATTCTTTTAATTAAGTTTTGGGCTGATGGATTGATGTTCAGCATTTCAAAAATAATTTTTAGTTTTGAAAGATTTTTTACAACGTAGCACTATTTCACCAAATAGGTCGACTCATTTCAAAAATGAATTGGCTTATTTCACAAACAAGCACTAGTTGTAGGTTAGAACACTTAAAAATAGCTATTAAATAGCTTTAGCCAGCTTCTTAATCGAGCTGGCTCGGATCCCACCCGAGCTGGCCCGAGTAGACGTCGAGTTAGCCCATCGTCTGAGACAGTCGGTTCGAGCAAAAGCCTGCAAACTTTCATTTCATCGAGCTGGCTCAGATCCTATCTAAGTCAGCCTGAGTAGACGTCGAGTCAACCCATCACCCGAGACAGCCGACTCGAATAGAAGCCCCGAAGGCCATCTTTTAGTTGAGCTGGCTCGGATCCCATCTGAGCCAGCCTGAATAGAAGTTGAGTCAGCTCGATTTCTGATCGAGCTGGCCCGAATAGAAGGCCGTAGAGCCATTTCAGATTGGCATGTTGGTCGAGCTAGCTCGATTCCTAAGATAGCCAGCTCGACCAGAGAATAGAATCTTCATAAGATTCTGTTTAGGTTTAATCTAAACATATGTATATTACATAAAAATCATGAAATATTTAGATCTAATCTAAACATAAATTTATGATAAAATTTAGATTAAAACTAATTCAAAACATATCATAAAAGTTTATTAGATCACATCTAAAATTTTAATTATCAAAGTTATAAATCACAACATACCAGGACAACCTCTCCACTGTAAGGGATAAACCTTACAGCAGGATAACCTATAGTTCGTGCGATTATTGTGTTATATATTAAATCTTTCTAATTTATATATTAAGCATGTCATGCAATCCTTGCTCTGATATCATTTGAAGAAAACCTAGCAGGGTTTAGGACATGCCTTTCAAAAATTTTTTGAAAATTAACTATAATGGAAGCAAAATTAATCTAAAGTTAATTCTATGCATGCAATGATCTAATCATAAAACCCTATCTAAGATCTTTGACATGTTAATATGCATTAGAAAAATAAAACGCTTTTGATCAGCAAATCATATTTGCTGACCAATCTATGTTCAGAAAATAGTACCTATGCATGGATAGATGAACTCTGCAATCCGAATCCACTAGAAGATGCTCTTCCATCGTGCTGCAACCGCACACCTATCTGACCTTTATGGTGAGTCCACATGGAGCTCCTGATCCTAATCAGCCCCTCCAGAGTGCTAGCTCCTCTCCAAAGCTTTCAATAGCTGACCTTCATCGATCCAATCGACGAACTGCTCCTGATCTTCTGGATGCTCTAGAAATCAAAAAATGCAATGAGGAAGATGAGATGGTGGTAAAATCTGGTGGAGATCTGGCACTCAAACTATCCACCCAAAACCAAGAGTCCCAATCCTAAGATTTCAGCACACACCCATAAGGATCTTGACACTCTTCTCTCTCATGCCAAAAGAGATGTGCCTTCTCTGATTTTTGTCTTACAGAAATCCCTCACAAAATCTTACGTACCCCCCCATGCATTCCCAAGGCATCTCTCTTTTTTTCTCACATGCACACACCCAAAAAAAATTCAATTTTAATAGGCATCAATGCATGGGAGGATAAGGATAGGTTTGGTTGAACTTGTTTCAACCAATCTCTTGAATTGAAAATTCAAGAGGACTCCTTATCTTATTCTAGCACCCACCTCAATGTTTAACACGTAGAAGAACTCTCCTTCTTGCGTGCACACAAATAAAATGGCGATCAAACAAATGAGAAGGCATGGAGACTAGATAAGGATGAGAGGGAGATGTGATTTCAAACACTAATAAATCAAGTTAAATTCAAAATTCAACTTACTTTGAATTGATCTAACCCTTGGATCAAGTCAAAAGAAGATAAGAGAAGGGGCGCAGAAGGCTTCTTGGCATGAGAATTCCCACGCACATTCCCAATGTGCATTGAGAAGGAGAATGGATCAAAGGTCAATGGTGTAGGGAGATAGATGTTTAAATTCAAACTTAATATGAATTGGTGTAAATTGGTTTCAACTAAACCAATAACTCTGAACCCAATTAGATTAGGTCAAATCCAATCAAATTAGGCTTACCCTAAATCAATTAATTTTTAATTAAATTAAAAATTAATTAGGTCCAACCTCAGGATCCATCTCCCTAAGCGATTAGATCATTGCATGATTTGATCAGGTCAACTAAATTGAATCAAATTCAATTTGACTTGATCAATTCCTCATCGCTCAATCAAATTGATTTAATCAACAATCTAATTGCTAATTAATTTTTTAATAAAAAATTAAGTCCTAATCTAGTGGGACTTTCGATCAGCTATCAGATCATTTAGGAACTCCTATTATGTATGACCCCATAGGTTCGAATTCTAAACCGATAGCATAGAAACTAACTTTTAATACCAATTGATATGACCATCTAGCAATTATACCCGACATCTGGACAGATTGAAAAGTCACAATGCAATAATAACGAACCTGTGGCATATGATTACCGTATAATTCATCCCTTTAACCATGATGATCTAGGATTAATTGTCAATCCTAAAAATTTATCCATATTGTATTTCAAAATTTAGCATCCATCATATGGACTATCCCGATCAAGGATTTGCTAAATTAAAATACAGGATGCACTTGCTCCAACACTTGGAGGGGTCAATCCTATCTCGACTTACGCACTGATATGCCAAGTACTTGACTGCACCCAATAGCCTTCCATCATTGAATTAGAAATTTATGTAGTCTGGTACCTAAGTACAATGAGTTGCTTGTCACCGTGGTAATCTCAGGTCTAAGGGATACATAGATCCATATCCTTTGCGAGCAACTCTTGGTAGAAGAGAGCTCCACAGTTGGATCATAATCTGTAAAATGTACCTCCTACATTTTACCTGCATGCCATAACATCATCACTATGCTTCTTGGTTAAGAGAATAACCAACACTTATGGCACACAATGATTTACTCTTGATTAACATTGTCATCCTAGGTAACAACAAATCATTTGATCACGATCAATTTAAGAACTAAATAATAAATCTTTCTTTATCGAGTCTATATAGTCCTAAGGACTTTATCACAGATAGTTTATTACAGGAAGATGCACAAAGTGATGAAATTGCTAGAATAATAATTTTATTTAATTAAAATTTAAGTATAAATTATATTTAGCTCAATTATCTACAACCTAGATGATTGACTTTATGATACATTTTTCAATAATACATCCATTGAGTTAACGGACATGATAACACATATTCTCAAGAGTTGAGAATTTAAGGCATGTGTTATCATAATTAACTCATAAACTGCTCTCCAATCATAGGATCTATTAAAAAATATATCCTAAAGCTAATCATCTAGATTGCAGATGGTTGAGCTGAATGTAATTTATATTTGAATTATAAATAAATAAAATTATTATTTTGCCTTTTCGTCACTCTTATGTATCTTTCTATAATCAACTCTTCTATGATAAAGTTCTTAGGACTATTTAGATTTGACAAAGAAGGATTTATTGTTTAGTTCTTAAACTTAATCGTGATCAAATGATACGTTGTTACCTAGGACGACAATATTTATCGAGTATAGGTCGTTGCGTGTTATATGGATTGATTGTCCTCTTAACCAAGGAGTATGGTGAACTGATATGGCATGCAGATGAAATGTAGGAATATATTTCACTGATCATGATCTAATTACGAAGCTCTCTGCTGTCAAGAGTTGCTCACGAAGGATATGAATATAAATATCTCTTAGACCTAAGATTACTATGATGACTTGCAAGCAACTCACTATATTTTGGTACTAGATTATCTGAATTTCTAATTCAATGATGGAAGGTTACTAGGTGTAGTCAAGTAGTTGTTTAGTTGATGCATGAGTCAAGATGAGATTGACCCCTCCAAGTATTGAAGTAAATGCATTACTGATTTTAATTTAGCAAAACCTCAACTGGGGTAGTCCATATGATAGATATTGAAATTTGAAATGCAATATAGATGATTTTTCAGGATTGACAGTTAAACCCTAGGTTATCTTTTGAGTATTTAGATTAAGGAGATGAATTATACGGTAACCATATGCCACAGGTTCATCGATATTGCATTGCGACTATTCGACCTATCTAGACATCGAATTTCATTGCTAGATGGTCATATCGATTGGTACATAAATTGATTTCTATGCTATCGGCTGATGCAGAACAAAGCTATCTAACCTAGATCTGATTAATACTAATGAGATCAATGATTAAAATTAATAAAGTAATTAAAGTATAAATATGGCAAAACTTAAAGCAAGCAAGAAAATTAACCAAGGGGTCCATTCATGAATAAAGTCCGATCTAGAAAGCAACCTAATCGGCACGCACAGACAAGAAGTTAGAAATAGGATCGTTGGTCATTAAGAAATGATCGTTTGGTTAGGGTTAATTAACTTAATTAAATCCGAATCTAAGAGAATAAAAGATAGGTAGCTAGTATGAAATAAAGTTTAATAGCATTGATTTAAAATTTCTAAACTATTTTTTTTTTAATATAGTGGTCTCATATAGCACGGGATGTCTCGAGTCCTGGTCAAGGAAGATCGGATCGAAGGTGGGCAAGATGACCAATTATTGATTCATTACGTGGAAGACAAGTAGTCTCCGGACCTAGATCACCGAAGATAAGAGGATAAGTCATTCTTGCAAGAAACACCCTAGATGTGATAAAATTTAAAAAAAAATAACCATTAATAGAAGACAAACTATGGAAGTCAGCACTCGGTGGGTTGTGTTTGCTTCAAAATCCGAGCTCTTTCCCGTTCGTGCACGGCTCTCTGATTGCCTTCACGAGCGTGCGAAACAGGAAGGTGAGGGCTCGGAAAAACAGAGGGATGGATGGTCTCGGCGGTGGTCTTGGAGCTTCCAGGTCGCTGGGCACTGATGGCGGCGGAGGGCACCGGTGCCTGGGAGGTGCGCTGGTGGTGGTGGAGGCTGGTACCAATGGGGTGCGCTGGTGGTGGTGGAGGCTGGTACCAATGGGAGGGGTGTCGGTGGCAGCTGGTTGGCGCTGGTAGCGGCGGAGGTTGCCACAGGAGCTGTCGGGAAGGGGCCAACCAAGGTTGGCATAAACGGAGAAGAAGGCGGAGGCGACGGGCGCCGTCGAGCGCGGGGCCAACTGTGACCCAGGGTAGTCATAAACAGGGGAGGGAGAAGGGGGAAGGGGTCGTGGTCGGAGGGGAGAAAAGGTGGTTCAGAGGGAAGGGTTTGATGAGATCCTCTCTTTTTGGATGAAGATGACTTGGGTGGTGGAGGGAGGCGGCGCCTGTAGTGGTGGGAGGTGAAGGTTAGGCGGTGCGGTGGTGGTCGAAAATGGGGCACACGGTGGTAGGGATTAGTGGCTGGATGTGGTCTGGTGGAGGTGGAGAGGTGGGATTGGAACACGGAAGGGACGGGTCAGTAGCTTTAGACGATGACTGTGGTTTTTTTTTAGCTGGAAACAGGGAAGGAGTTTCGGGTCTCTGAATCTAGGGAAGGAAGGATTTAGTAGAGATGGGAAAGAAGAAGTAGAGGAAGAAGAAGAAGATTAGAAGAGAAGAAGAAGAAGAAGAAGAGAGGAAGGAGAAGTCGTGAGGAAGTAGACAGGCTCAAATGATTTCCGTTCTGTATGTCTGATTACAAAAACAACCCATTATATAATGGGCCTTAACAAATGTAACAAATCTAAACAAACCTGTAAGTAAATAACAAATCTATAATAAATTTATAATAAAATAACAGACTCTAATAAAATAAAATATCCCTAACAAGCTGATTCAATTTATGCTTTAAAATGCATGTATGAGCTAAAAAGAAAATGCACCCAAATCCATACACCCACATACACCCGGATAATATAAAATAAAATAAAAATAAAATGCATCAATAAGCATGCTGGTGGGTGATATCCTCATCACCGACTTAGGGCTCAAACCTATGGGGTCACATATAATAGAAGTTTCTATCTGATCTGATGGCTGATCAAGAGTCCCAATGATCTGAAACTTTGTGGTTAAGAGTCCTACTGAGACTTTATGACCGAAAGTCTCACTAGACTGGAACTCTACCTTCATGGATCCCACTGGATTGGAATTGATATTATTGAAGGATTAATTAAAAATCAGATTGCTGATTAGCTCAATTTTATTAAGTGATGAGGATTTGATCAAATCTGATTGGATTTGATTCGATTGGGTTTGACCCGATTAAGTCATGAGATGACCTAATCGCTATGAAAAATTGGATACTGATTTGATCAGGGGTTGGACTTAGTTAATTTCTAATTTAATTAAAATTTAATTAAGTTAGATTAAGACTAATTTGATTGGATTTATTCCAGTCTAATTGGGTCTGGATAAATTAGTTTAGATGAAACCAATTTGAACAAGTCAAATTAGATTTTTTAATTCTCTTCTCCCTATGCCACCTTGACTATTTGACCCACACCCTCTCTATCATGCATTTTTAGATTTTGCATGGATTTTCCCATGCCCAGAAGACCTTCGTCCACTCCCCTTCTTTCTCCCTTTGACCTGGTCCAAGCGTTGGATCAAATAAGATTCACTGGAATTTTGAATTCAAGTAAGTTTATTGGCCCTCTAACTCCTGTCTCTTATTCATTCCCCATGCCATCTTGATTTGTCGCACTTTTTCATGGCATTTTTTTAGAGTGGGCATAGGAGGAGAGTCCTTCTGCTCATCACCCACCTGATAGGGGTGTTGAAAATGGACAGGACTCCTCTTGAATTTTGAATTCAAGTGTTATGGTTAGAGGTTGCAACAAATCTAATCTCCAACCTTTATCTCCTCCCACGCGATTTTCCCATGTGATGTTGCCCTTTTAAAAGGCCAATTTTTCTAGGTGTGCATAGAGGAGAGAGGCCTTCTAGATAGAGAAATCAGAGTGGGGGAGTGCAAGTTTTTGGGCATGGAAAAATTGAGAGAGAGTGAGAAACCCATGCGCCATTTATTTTTCTCTTCCTATCACATGCAATTTTAAATGGTTTAAAATTGTGCGTGTGTCTATTTTTATGAAAAGGTTTCAAGGGAAAATAGAGAGGGGCGTGGGATCTTCTGAGCAAGTGTTCTGAGTGTTAGAAAAATCCAGAGAGTTTGGATTCCAGGGTTTTTGGGTGTGGATAGCCCTAGGGTTTGGACCCAAAGTTCAGATGGTGGTTTGAGAGCTGTGAGCATCGTCTCTCCACCAAATCTTCCACACCATCTCGTCATCCTCCAATCTTCACATCCTGACCTTCAGGAGCATCCGAAAGATCGAAAAAAAGATGGTCAATTGGATAGACCAAAATCGGCCATCGAAGACTCCGATGAGGAGCTAGCATTCTGGAAGAGCTGGTTGGGACCAAGAGCTCCATGTGGACTAATCATAGAGGCCGAACGACTGTGCAACTGCATCGCAATATGATAAGGCTTCTTCCAATGATTTTGGATTGTGGAGATCAGCTATCCGTGCTCAGGTATCATGTTTTGAACATGAGTAAATTAGTAGATATGATTTATTAATCTTATGCATTTAATTTTTTATTATATATAAGCATGTCCAGATACTAGTGTAGGATTTTTGATATGATCATAGCATGTATAAAATTAATATTAGATTAATTTTAGCTTCTGTTGTACTTAAATTTTTGAAAAAATTTCAAAAAGCATGGTTAGAATCCTACACCTTTTCCATCAAAATCATCATGAGGGTGGTGATCTATTCGTAAGATCGGTGTACGATCACTTTCTTAGGATAGATGAGTCTTGAGTTTGTAATATGGAGATACTGAAGTGAGAGTACAGATACTTGTTGAGAACAAGAGCACTGAGCATGACCACCTTGAGTAGTCATGAGGGAGGCTACCTTCTCATCGATGACTAGCTCGATGCTGCAGTTATGTATTTGGTTCTTTGATCTGAGGTGCATTGGTAGTTCATCTTAAATAGGTTATAGTTTGACTATACCATAACTCGATCTTCTAGCCATTTGAAATTCTGAGGTGTATGTTGGCTATAGCATATTCATTGTAGGAATTGGATCGCATCAATATGGGATCTATTAACCTCGATAGAGGAGTAATCCTATGATGATCATGAGATCATCTTAAAACCCATGGCTATGATAGTGTGAATATAATAGAAAAAAGTTTCTATTAGGATTTCATATTAGACTCAAATCAAATGATTTATTCATATGATAGGTATAGGGTCTGACGAGTTCATATTGACCTAGATCTTGTTGGAACTCATGTTAGAAGAACCTAATCACATAGGTAGCTACACCAAGAGGTTCACATTTGACTCTGATGGATTGCCACCATATACCGCTAGGTATCACTGATGGATTTTGGGATCATTAGTATTGTCTTGATAATCGATAATTCTAATTGGATAAATCAGAAGAGTTCTGATCCATCGAAAGGTATTTCGATGATTTTAATGATAGAGATCGCGACATGTCCAATTACCATACAGAACTGAATTTAACTAGGTTACACAAATAAGGGTTTGAGCCTGGATGTCATAAATTGGGCCAACTTGATTCGATTGATTTGGATTAGATCCAATTAGGTTCAATGAAATCATGCTAGCACATGATTAGACCTGACTTTCTCCTTCTATCAATTTTTTGGTTCATCTCGACTGAGTCAAATTTGATTTGACTTGTTTAGGAACCTTGTTTGGATTTATCATGGTCAAACTGGATCTCATCCTGATCAGAACGGAGCTTGTCGTGATGAGATCAGGGCTTGTCTTAATCAGATTAGGATTTATCCTAAATCCATAAGATGGAAATTAGGACAATGATCATTTGATCCGATCTTTGCAGAAATTGAGGGAGAAGACATGCACCCCCTAGAGTTTATTTGAGGGCACAAGCCCCCAGATGATTATCACGAAGAGGAGAAGGGTGCATGCCCCCTTTTGGCATGCGCCCTTAGTGGATAAGGTGGATTGAGTTTGAACAAGTTCAAACTCTAGGGAGATTAAGTCATGCGCCAACTCTCCTCCTTATCCATTGATGGTGCCCTTTTTTTTGGTTATTTGTTTGACAAAAATTAGAGAAAAATCTAAGATGGCATGGGATTTGAAGGAGAGTCCTGCTTTAAGCAAACCAGTTGCTTAAAGCATTGGGACTCAAGGGTGGCGCATAGGTCTATATAAAGACTCCTGCACCTAAGGTTTCTTAATTCCAATCTCCCATGCCCAAGTACTACCCCTCTTTCCACCTCCATGCCACCTATTCCAGATCCTCTTCCTCTTCTCCATGCCTAGGAGTTGGGCAAATCAGCAAGTGAAAGTCGTGTTGCTATTCGCACAAAAATCAAGCAAAGATATTCCTACTCGTGAGATGGATGCACTACTATCAAAGATCAGATCTTAGGCACACCAGATTGGTTTTAGATCTGATCTTTTGAGATCAAATCCGAAAGGAGGAGATCTTCAAATCTAACTTGAGTGGATACTAGTAGAGGTTGAGCATATGCGCAGCTCAGATCAGAACCTCAGATCATCGTCAGATCATCACTGTGGGTGAAGAGTTCATCCAATCAGGTGATAAAGGTTATCACTAGAGAGTCACAATTTAGATAGAGGATGGTTTGTGTACAGTAAGAGAGGACCTAGATACCTATGGGAGGTGACACAAAGATAAGGCAGGGAGTGCTGGAGTGCTGCAGTAGTGCTTTACTAGAGGCATAGGGCTGAGAGAGGCTCGATGGTGCATCAGTCAAGGAAAGTATCTCAATAGAGAGTATCAGGAGGCATCTCAGAGAGACTAGAAGTAGATCTCAGAAAGAACCAAGGAGGTCTCAGAAGTCTCGAGATGAGATAGGTGGGTCTAAGCCTAGGACAGGATTTGAGCCATCATTCCTTCAGGCGCAACTGAAGCAATGGTTGGTGTAGGGACAGAAGAGGAGAAGGGCTAGGATAGAATTTTTTAGGTTTCAGTCACTAGTTTAAAAAGTTGGATGAGCTCTTGGATTTTGAAGGTGCTTGTGTATTGCAGAGGTATCTGAAATGGTTTTGAAGGGATTCGTAGAGTATGGAGGGTTCGAAGAAGTAACGACGATATTCAAGATACAGTGACAGACTCAGTAGTACAGTATTGAGTGGTTGGCCTTGGGTGACTCGGTGATAGAGTCTGATTCTTTTATGACATCAGATGGACTTTGGGTATAGGTAGAGCTTTGCACTCGTGGCTTCACGAGTGGAGAAAAAATTTGGTATGGATTTAGAGTGAAGGGGTGTAGGAGGATCGATATCCAGCACCAGCATCAATGATGCACAGTTCTAGATGGAGCAGCATGTGTAGATGGATAAGTGTAGCTCTGAGGAGATTATATTAGATGGCACAGCATATGCTGGTATAGAAATGCTGTAGGTTCTCCAAGAAAGTTCAGAAAAAGTGATGCAGCTGCCAAGCAGAAGGGATCCTATAAAATTCAGGATAGTGCCAAGGAGCAAGCACAGGTCTTTAACTATAGAGGCGGTCATTCTAAAAGTCTCCAAAGATGCACAGCAGTTGAAGAGGATTGGCAAAGGTGTTAGAGTTTGCACAGGGAGCTATTTGGGTGCATTATGGAGCACAGATTGGTATTGCAGCCACAAGATCGGAGCAAAAGGACATCAGTTCGAGGTGAAGGAATGCGGTAGAGCATGATTCTTAGGGGTTGTGGAGAATAGGTCAATGTTGAGCTAAGGAGATGAGCTGGCTATTAGATATGTGCCATAAAAACTAGATTGATCGATACTTGTTAAATACTTTCTAAGAGCATTCTCATATTTTTAACTTAAAATTAACAAATGGATTAATTATTCTATCACATTATGTATTAAACTATCTATGATACATTCATTGAGTTAACAGACATGATAACACATATTCTCAAGAGTTGAGAATTTAAGGCATGTGTTATCATAATTAACTCATAAACTGCTTTCGATCATAGGATCATCACTAAGATGGTGATCGATCCAGAAGATTGGTATACGATCGCTTTTCTAGGATAGATGAATCTTGAGTTTATGGTATGGAGACATCAGAGCGAGAGTATAGATAGTCATTGAGAATAAGGATACTAAGGGTGACCACCTCGAGCAGTCATAAGGGAGTCTATCTTCTCGTCGATGATTAGCTTGTTGCTGCAGCGTGTGTCTGATTTTTTGATTTGAGGTGCATTGACAGTTCATCTTGAGGGTGTTATAGTTTGACTACAACATAAGTCAGTCTCCTAGCCATTCGGAACTCTGAGGTGTATGTTGGCTATAGCATGTTCATTATAAGAACTGAATTGCACCAAGATGGAATCTATCAACCTCGATAGAGGAGGAATGGTTCTAAGATGATGATGAGATCGAGTCCTAAAACCCATGGCCATGCTAGTGTGAAATAATGAAAAAAGGTTTCTATTAGGGTTTCACATTGAACTCGAATCAAATGATTCATTCATATGATGGATGTTGGGTTTGACGAGTTCACCTTAACCCTAATCCTATCGAGGCTCATGATAAAAAAATCCAACCACATAGGTAGCTATATCGAGAGGTTCATTATTCGATTCTGATGGATTGCCATTATATATTGCTAGGTGTCACTAGTGGATTTTGGGATTAATTAGAATGGTCTTGATAATCAACCATTCTAATTAGGTGAATCAGAAGAGTTTTGATTCATCGAAAGGTGTTTCAATGATATCGATAATGAAAGTCGCGACATATCCCATTATCATATAAAACTAAACCTAACTGGATCACATAAATAAGAGTTTAGGTTTGGATGTCATCAATTGGGCTAACCTAGTTCGATTGATTTGGATTAGATCCAATTAGGTTCAAGAAAATCATACTAGCACATGATTGAGCCTAATATTCTTCTTTTTGTCGTCTTTCTAATTTATCTCGACTGAGCCAAATTGGATTTAGCTCATCTAGAAGTCTTGTATGGGCTTGTCCTAGTCTGACTAGAGCTTGTCCTAGTCTGACTAGAGCTTGTCCTAGTCAGAATAGGCTTGTCATGATCATGAGATCAGTGCTTATCTTAAAATCATGAGATGAAATTTGGACAAGGCTCTCCCGGATATCCTATATAGATTTGTCTTAATCTGACTATATCTTGTCTTGCTCTGATCAAGGATTGTCTTAAATCCTATAAGATGGGAATAGGACAAGAGTTATCTTAACCAAATCAGATTTTGTCCTAAAATCATCAAATAAAATTTGGACAAGGTTCTCCCGAATACCCTATCCTAAAATCAACTTGATTTGACTAGACTTAGTCCTGGCCTAATCAAGGCTTGTCCTAACTTGATTAGGACTTGCCCTAATTCCATTAGATGGGGCTTGAAAATGGCTTGTCTTAAATCCATACAATAGGCATCAAGACAAGGGTCAACATTGACATGATCTTACAGGAATTGAAGTACGGGGCATGTGCCCCCTGGAGATTTTCTAGGGGGCCGCACTCCTAGATGAGTACATGAGGAAGAGAGGTGCACATCCCCTTGTGGCATGCGCCCTTAGTGGATAAAGATGGATGGAGTTGGGGTTTATCTATTCAAAGTGTTTGAATGGGTCAAGGCGTTTGAATTGTTCAAACTCCTGGAGATAATTTTATATCTGTGCATAGCCTTTTATCCAAATGAGATGGTGCACATTTCTATGTATTTTGTATGACAAAATTCATGGAAAAATGTGCAAATGGCATGGACTTCATGGGAGAGTCCTTCTACATGTTGGCTTTGACCCGTTCAAAGTCATATGCAAAGGGACACTAGGGTTTGGTCTATAAGTATACCTCTTGCCAAAAGTGTTTGACATTACTTTTGATTCCATGATGAAGCCATGCCACTTCTCCATCTCCATGCCACCTATATTCCTCCTCTCCCTCTTCTCTATGCCTAAGGAGTTGGGCAAAACAACCATCAAGAGTTGGTGGAGTGCTGCTGCAAAGACTATGTCAAAGAGATCCAGTTCATGAGATGAACACATTACTGTCGGAGATAGGATCGAAGGTTCACTAAGAAGATATTACATCTATCCTTTGGAGATCAGATTTAGAAGGAGAAGACTTTCAAATCTGACCCGAGTGGATACTGGTAGAGGTTGGATGCATACGCGGCTTAATCAGAACCTCAGGTCAGTCATCAGATTATCATAATGGATAAATGCTTTACTTAATCAGGTGATAATTGTTATCACTATTTTTATTTTTATTTTTGCTTCTATTTTTAGGTCAATCTAATTAGATTTGAGAATTTTTAGATTTGATTAAATCATAGAAAAGGTTTTAAAATATTCTGCTGTAAATCTAATCCAATCAAATTGATCTTGCGGCGGGAAAAACTAGCTTTTCCTTGAACTAGTATCAGAGCGGGGTTTGTAGTTCCATATCATGATTAGATTAGATTAGATCTAAAATTTTATTTTATGATATGATTGTTAGGGATAAAATAACCCCATCGAAGTCCTTAGTGGTCGACCTTCATTCTGTGGAAACTTGCCGATCTTCTCAGCAGCAATCCTTGATTGCAGAATTCATCTGGAAGGAATCTGGCTGAAAGAAGTTTGACTGGGAGAAGTTCGTCTTTTAGACCTTTGGTTGGTCTTAGGCGTCGTGTTTCTTTCGGTCGTGCTTCTTCCAATCAAACCTCTTCCAATCAAATTCCTTCAAAGGAAACTATCCTTGATTAGCCGATTGAACTTCTTCAGGTCATTGAGGAAAGCACCAATAGATTATAATCAGGTCCATCAGGTGTAGTTTGTCTTTTACCACTTAACAGTCGATCTCCAAGTTTGGTCAGCCTCAAGTTCTTCATCCCGACATGTGCAAGTCTGCATACAAGCATAGAGGTTCTGCCCGAACCTCTACTATGGATCTCCAATGAGCTAGCAAGTCACAATAAATGATAACTCACTTTCTATAATAAAATTCACATAGCCTGAATGGCCCACTAGTAGGTAGTTACAGCCATCACCATTAGTTTGTTATACGCTCCGTCTATATAAAAAATCCTCTAGATACACTTCCATCCTTAAGCTCAAACTCTCTATCCTTACTCTGTCCATTTTCTTCCTGCGCATTCCATTCTTGTTGAGGCAGAGAACTAACTTGACCGTCAAAGGATCCTGCCAGAGCCAATTCTGGCCAGGACTTCATCTTGCAGGTTTCGTCGATGATCTTGACCTCTCCAGCTCTAGTGATCTTCGACATCTGCACCATTTTTTATACTAATAGGATTGGCGCTAGAAGAAGGGCACTTTGAGTCCTTGCTCTAAAAGGACTGCTCAATCGAAGTTCATCTTCTTCCTTCCATCTTCAATTCTTCAGCTCTTTTTTCTCTGATCTCTTCTTGTTCTTGCAAGATACCGCCAAATAAAGCTACAATTCGATGATCTACCACCTCCGTCGCTAGATCTAACCCAGATCCACCTACTTTGACTCCATCTCAAGCACCTCAATCCCCCCCAACCGACAGCCATGCTGGATTTTGAGCAATTCAACCTACTGGTATAGCAGGTTAAAGGCCTTGCTGAGATGGTATAGGCTAACCAGCAGCCTCTGGTGCTAGCTCAGCCAGAAAGACCCCCACTGGAAAGAAGGCCCACTTGGGCAAGTAAGCCGGTAACCCTTGAAAAGAGAAAGCAAAGAGTAGAGAGCTCCTATTCTGATCATGATTCTTCTCGTAGTGTCACGTATGAAGGGATCTCAGAGCAAATCCCAACAACGTGTGGCTCGGTCTGCTCTTCATAGGGAAAAAGAGAACCAATCAGCCTTCCTAGCATGGGAACCTAGTCTCTATGACTTAGGCCATGCCTAACAATAATAAGAACATAGCGGAACATGACACCAGAAAACACCATGAAGAAGGAGAAGAAATAAATAAGGAGAAGAGAACTTTTGTTAAATAACCACTCGCTGGTTTACAATAGAAGCTCTTCCGATCTCTCAATCTCTCTCAGATATAAGAAGATCCTTAGATGATCTCTTTCTCTCCCTTTCTCTGATCTCTCTCTCTTTGATCTCTCTCTCTGATCACTAACCCCATCCTTGAGTGTCCTTTTATATAAGAACAACCCCAGGTTATAAGTTCCTCATGAACTCAACTCTCTAAGTACAAGAGAAGGATAAACTTAGAATCTCCATTCCCATAGGACTCTGCGCAGTCAGATAAAACTACCAAGTTCATGACTCAAACAAACTTGGATTGCAATGAAACTTAATCTGTTGGATTCAGAACGAAAATTTTTTTAAGATAACGCTTTAACTACTTTGAACCAACTTTTATAGAGTTTCCAAAATATCACACAAAGTCTAATAGGTAAACTGTATTCTGTTATGCCTCATTGCACTAACTTCTTTGCTGACCAACGTACATCTCAAGACATGTGCCCCCAGCCCCATTCTCTTGAGTACTCCTTGTAGATCTTGTACACATTTTCTCAAATAATTCTAGGGCTCAGATTTGTTCTCTAAGTTGCCCAAATCTCAAGAGAGTGTAGTCAGACCTTGAGCCCATCCAGTGATCTGATCTGGTTTGCACCTTGACCCGTGTCTGGTCCAGCCCCGATTTGAGGAGCCGTGACACCCTCCCCCATCTAAGCCGAAGTCACCCCCGATGAGACTATGCAGTACTTGTTGATGATGTCTTCAAACTATCATAGTTCATCACCATACTCCCAACTCTCTTCTGAGTCTGCTAGTCCTCTCCATCGCACTAAGTACTGCACCCGGCTGCCCTTCTTCCTGTCCGCCTTGATTTCAGAAATCTTCTTAGTGTAATGAACTCGTACAGCCACTGGAGCTCTCTTGCTTTGAGCTCAAGAAGGATCGATTGTGTCCTCTTTGAATGGCTTCAATAGAGACACGTGGAATACTGGATGAACTTTAGCTTAGAAGGCAGCGACAACCGATACGCGGTCTTTCTAATTCAATGGGTGATGATGAAGGGGCCTTCATACCTCCTCATAAGTGCTTTGTGGTAGCTCGACTTTAATCTCATGTGATGGTAGAGTTTCACCAATACTCGATCACTAATCTGATACTCAGCTGCACGTCGCTTTATGTCAGCCTACTTCTTCATCTGTTTGGTCGCCTTCAATAAAGAGATCTGAACCAAATCTATATCCTCCTTTAGATCCCTCATGAACCTATAGGCAGTTGGGCTATGTCCCACGTATTCCACTATGATACTCCCTGGAGTGTTTGGTTGCTACCCTATTATCACCTCAAATGGTGATTTACCGATCGACTCCGATCGTTGCAAGTTGTAACTGAATTGGGCTTGGTCAAAGAGTCGCACCTAATCCCACTGATTGGCATTTACATAGTGCCTCAAATACATCTCCAGTAATGCATTTGTTCATTCTGTTTGGCCATCAATTTGAGGGTGGAAAGACGTGGACATCTTCAGTTTCATTCCAAGTATCCGAAATAACTTGGTTCAGAATCTTCCCATGAAGCAAGCATCATGATCAGAAATAATGCTCCATGGTATCTCCAAATATTTCACCACATATATGAAGAATAACCGCATCATGTCCTCTTCATGGCAAGTAGTAGGTGCTGGAATGAAGACTCCATACTTCGAGAAGCGATCCACCACTACCATGATGGAGCTATACCCTTCCACTGAAGGTAACCTGATGATAAAGTCGATGGAGATGCTCTCCCATGGACGCTCTTGTGTAGGCAATGGCTCCAATAATCCCATAGGCCGTTGATATTCAACCTTGTCTTGTTGGCATACTAGAGAAGTGCAAACATATCCCTCGATGTCATCTCGCATATTTGGCCAATAGTCGCAATATTCTGTAAGAGCTTGGGTCTGATGCACTCTCTGATGTTCTACCCATATAGAATCATGATGCTCTCGTAGCACCTTGCACCTCAGCCCACCGCCTGAAGGCATATAGACATACCATCCCCATGTCAAAATCAGCCCACCTTCGGTCCAAAAATGATGCACCTTACCATCCTTGATGAGTTCACCCATGGATGTGGCCCATGGATCCTTTTCCATCTCGATCTTGACCCTCTCCATTAAGTCACTTGCTAGTTTGAAAGTGGAAGAAATTGTAGCCAACTGTACCTTTCTACTTAAGGCATCAGGAATCGAATTGGTTTGGCTTGGCTTATACTCGATGTGGAAATCGAATGCAGTGAAAATTTACTGCCATCTCGCTTGCTTTGGGGTGAGCTTTGGCTGGGTTTAGAAGTAGCTTGTGGCCACGTTGTCCATGCATACCACAAACTTAGATCTGAAGAGGTAATGGCGCCAGGTTCTAAGGTAATGCACAACCGCTGTCATCTCCTTCTCATGAACCATATACCTGTGTTCGGTGTCATTCAACTTTCGACTCTTATTGGCCACTGGGTGTCTTTCTTGTACGAGCACACCTCCAATTGCAAAATCTAATGCATCGGTATGAACTTCAAAAGGAACTGAGAAGTCTGGTAGCATGAGGACCGGCTCCTCTGTGACCGCCTACTTGAGACAATCAAATGCCTCCTGACATTGATCCGACCACTACCATGGCCAACCCTTCTTCAATAAATCCATCAATGGGGTGCATAACTTCAAATATCCAGTGATGAACCTCCTATAATAATTTACCAAATCAAGAAAAAAGCGTAAGTGTATAACACATTTAGGTACCTCCCACTTGGCTATGGCTGAAATCTTCAAGGGATCCATCATGAGCTTTCCATCTCCAATGATGTGACCAAGGAACGGCTCCCTTTGCTGTGCAAATACGCACTTCTCCCTCTTCACAAAGAGCTGGTGTTGTCGTAGGATGGAGAAGACTTGCCTCAAGTGCGCCACATGCTCATTCAACGTTCGGCTATAGATAATAATATCATCCAAGCATACTACCATGAATTTATCGATAAAGTCATGGAGTACATGTTGCATCAAAGCACAGAAGGTTGCTGGAGCATTGGTGAGGCCGAAAGGTATGATAAGGTACTCGAAGCTCCCATACCTTACCACACATGCAGTCTTCTCGATGTCCTCCACCATGCGAACTTGATAGTACCCACTATGAAGATCCAACTTGAAAAACCACCATGCCTTACCAAGTTGATTGAACAAGTCATCAATCTGTAGAATGGGATACTTGTTTTTCACCATGAGTTTGTTGAGAGCCCTCTAGTCGATACAGAGTCTTAATGAACTATCATGCTTCTTCTGAAAAAGTACTAGTGCTCCATACGGACTCTTCGAAGGTTTGATGAACCCACTATCCACCAACTTCGTTAGCTATTTCCTTGGAGTTCAGGTGGGGCCATCCTATATGGTGTTTGAGCTGGTGGACGTGCTCCCTACACCAAATCAATCTGGTGATTGATTTCTTTTTTTGGCGGCAATCGCTTGGATAATTTGGGGGCATCACATCACCAAATTTAGTTAGAACACCATCGATGGGTGCTGGAATCTCTTCTCCCTCCAGCAGGTCTTCCTATTGAATGGATGCAATGTATGTTGGAAGTCTCCTTCTCAGCCCCTTAGCAAGCTGCATTGCTGATAGGACTCGCTGCGGAGTCCCTTTAACTCACTTTCCTTAAACCACGCAAGGTCCACTCGAATTCAAGACCACCACCATATTTGAATCTGTATTTACCATGACATGTAGCTGGGTTAGCAAAGACATACTGATGACCACCTCGTAGTCATCGATGGGGGCGACCACCGCTGTCATCCATCCGGTCCATATACCAAATTGGATCTCAATATCCTTGGTTGTTCCACTTGTAGCTACCTCTACAGAGTTGACTGCTTTGAACATGTGCTCATCGCGTTCAATCTTCAGGTTGAGCTTCTTCGTCGTTGCTAAGTCTATGAAGAAGTCAGTTGCACCCGTATCAATGAGTGCCTGGAAGGTGTGACCATTGATATTGATAGGTGCATAGAGTAGGCCTCGTGACCCCTTAGCCTTCAGGGCGTTGAGATTGAGTGAATCCATCCTTTGGTCGGTCTCTTGCTGCTCCACCATCATAGATGCCATCTTGCCCCTCAATGGACAATCCTTCACCTTATGTGGTCTATTGCAAATGTAGCATGAGATAGTGCTAGTTGCACCACCCCTTTGTCCTTCGCTTGAGAAGCCCCTCCACTTGAGGAGCCTAGATTCAAGCCTTTTCCACCTCCCTTATGACCTAATTTTGCTTTCCCACCTTTGCCTGATTTGGATGCCTAGGCTTTGAGAGCTGTGGGTTGAGTCTTGAACTCGATGAGGGCCTCCGCTTGAGATATCACCTCGTTCAAACTCTGGACTCCTCTTCGCTGCAACTCCATCTTGGCCCATGGTTTGAGCCCATCAAGAAAGGTGAAGAAAGAGTCCTCCTGACTGTGGTCTGGTACCTCCAATAATAATTTGCTGAACTCTCACACATACTCATGCACATCACCCTTTTGCGTGAGCTACCATAGTCATGCTCGAGCATCATCCTTAGCAAACTCGGGGAAGAATTGCTTTCAAAATTTAGTTTAGAACTATGCCCAAGTGGTGATAGGAACAGCCCCTCGCTTCACATCGTCAGCCCAACGTCGCCACCAAAGCATCGCCACATCCCTTAAGAACATGGCCGCCATGATCACCTTCATGGCTTCACCCCTTATGCCAATAACCTGTAGGTATTGTTCCATAGCAAAAACAAAGTTATCTACCTTCTTTGCGGACCGCTGCCTACAGAACTCCTGCAGCTTGGGAACATCAAGCTTGTGCAGGGGGCGTGTAGCCTCACTTGTGACCTCCATTATCAATATAGAAGAGGACACGCCCATGGTGGTTTCTTTCTTTGAAAGGTCAACCACCTATATTTGGAAAGCCTTCACCATGGTCTCCAACTCCTTGTTGCACTGTAGCACTTCCTCGCAGTGCCGCTTTATATCGATGGAAATTTGATTCAGCTGAGCAGCTATCTCACCTCGAAAGGTTGCGTCCTTACCCTTGAGGTCCTCCACTCACCCTTCAACCTCAGCTATTTGGGCCTCTCACTTCCATAGTCGATTGTCGGTGGAGATAATCGGAGATGCAATCCATAGCCCTTGCATGGAATCATCAACTGGATGCACTCCACCCATTGCCATGCCTCCTCCTGAGGTAGGATTGGGATCCAAGGTTGAGGATGATGAATCCCCCATTCCCACTATGGACGCTGATGTAGAGATCATCTTCTTCATTTTCTGTATCGCTCTGATACCAACTATCATGTACGAAGGAATCTCAGAGCAAATCCCTACAATGTGTAGCTCGGTCAGCTCTTCATATGGCAGAAGAGAATCTATCAGGCTTCCTAGCATGGGAACCTAGTCTCTATGACTTAAGCTATGCCCAATAATAATAAGAACACAATAGAACACGACACTAGAAAATACCATGAAGAAGAAGAAGAAATAAGGAGAAGAGAACTTTTATTAAATAACCACTCACAGGTTTACAATAGAAGCTCTCCCAATCTCTCGAACGTTTACCATGACATAGTCTCACAATGGACTCCACCTGAAACATCTTAACTCAACAGGATTTTAGAATGGAGAAATTGGATCCTATTAGATATGGTCTGATCTATGATGAGCTTCACAGATCTTCCTGAATTTCTTTAGAGATATAGCTTAATGACCATAATTTATCAACTGAATATGATTTTCTGTAAAATCATTCCTACCACACCATATGAGATATGACATGGTAAGAAGCCAAGTCCGAGTCATTTCAAAATTTGGGATTGTTCGACTCATGTCATGCGACAGTAGGTAGATAAATTAAAGCCTAGGTCCTTTAGAGCTTATTTTATTTGATATCCTAAAAAATCGTTAGGATATTATTTCTATCTTTCAGAAGATCACAATATAATTTTGAGTCGACATGCCATTTTTATTGAAAAATAGTTTGTTCAAGATGGTGGCATTGGAAGATAAATTAGGCTCAAGAAAAAAATCTTCGAAGAGTAACGAGCCAAGAAACCTCAGGAACCCAATCAGTCTAAGCCAACCTTAACACAACCTCCTCCACCTTGTAGGTCAAATAGGATTTTCCATCCTCTTGGAAGGTACTTATGTACTATTTTAGAGAATGTAGAAAAAAGGTTCCTCATGGAAAATAGGGTTTATGGTGATGATCTCGAAATCTTTGATGAGGCGATATCAGGTATCAACTCCGCAAAATAGTTAGAGATAATGAAGTTAGAAATTGATTCAAGGCGCTCAAACCAAGTCTGGATCTTAGTAGATCTACCTGAAGGTATCGTACCTAATAGGTGTAAATGGATCTTCAAGAGAAAATAGATGTAGATGAGAATGTGGAGACATTCAAAGCTAGGCTAATAGCGAAAGGATAGTCAGTGCAAAGGCATTGACTATCACGATACCTTCTCACCAGTAGCCATACTAAAATTCATCCACACAATTGGTTGCTATTGCAGCCTATTTTAATTATAAAATTTGATAGATGGATGTGAAAACAGCATTCTTAAATAGATATCTTGAGGAGGATATCTATATAAAATAGCCATTTGGTTTCACATCCAGTGATGGTGATCACAAGATCTGCAAGCTGTAAAGATCCATTTATGGACTAAAGTAGGTATCTCAAAGTTGGAATGCTCATTTCAATGATGTAATGAAATTATTTAATTTCATCGATGATGAGGAGGATCCCTATGTGTTCAAATTGGTAGTGAGAGCACTGTTATCTTCCTTATACTATATGTGGATGACATCCTCCTGATCAAAAATGATATTTCTATATTGACCTTGATCAAAGTATGGTTATCTAAGGATTTTTTTATGAAAGACCTAGGATCGGCATCCTTTTTGGAATTGCTGAAGAGGTTTAGCATGGAGAACTCTAGGTCCAGGGGTTTACAGACTTAGATTTTATATTTGACATAGATGATCGATAGTCGACATTTAGAAGTCTATTTGTATACAATGGTGGTGCTATAAGCTGAAAGAGTTTCAAGCAGACAGTAGTAGCAGTTTTGATCATATTTGCAATTACCTCAAAAAAGAATACATCAAGGTCAAGAGAGTTGACACTATAGACAAAATGGATGATCCACTAACAAAGCCTGTAAACCAGCAGAAGATCAAAGCCCATCTTAAGAAGATGGGACTTAGATTTATAGCTAATTAGCTTTAGGTCAAGTGGGAGTTTGTTAGATATGTGTCCTAGAAGCTAGATTGGCCGACACTTGTTAAATACTTTCTATAGGCAATCTCATAATTTTGACTTAAAATTAATAAATGGGTTAATTATTCTATCACATTGTATATTAAAGTATCTATGATATATCCATTAAGTTAACAGGTATGATAACACATATCCTCAAGAGTTGAGAATTTAAGGCATGTATCATCATAATTAACTCATAAACTACTTTCGATCGTAGGATCATCACTAGGATGGTGATCGATATGAAAGATTGATGTACAATCTTTTTTTAGGATAGATGAATCTTAAGTCTATGGTATAGAAACATCAGAGTGAGAGTAAAGATACTTGTTGAGAATAAGGGCACTGAGCATGACCACCTCGAGTAGTCGTAGGGGAGTCTACCTTTTCATCGATGACTAGCTTGATGCTACAGCATGTGTCTGATTCTTTGACCTGAGGTGTATTAGTAGTTCACCTTCAGGGTGTTATAGTTTGACTATACCATAACTCGATCTCCTAGCCATTCAAAATCCTAAGGTGTATGTTGGCTATAGCATGTTCATTGTAGAAACTGGATCACACCAAGATGGGATCTATCAATCTTGGTAGAAAAGTGGTCCTATGATGATCATGAGATCGAGTCCTAAAACTCATGGCCATGATAGTATGAAATAATAGAAAGAAGTTTCTATTAGGATTTCACATTAGACTAGAATCGAATTATTCATTCATATGACCGATGTTGGATTTGACAAGTTCATCTTAACCCTAATCCTATCAAGGCTCATGATAGAAGAACCCAATCCTACAAGTAGCTGTACTGAGAGGTTCGCTATTTGGTTCTGATGCATTGCTACTATATACTGTTAGATGTCATTGGTGGATTTTGGGATCAATTAGAATGGTCTTGATGATCGACCATTCTAATTGGATGAATCAGAAGGATTTTGATCCATCAAAAGATGTTTCGATAATATTGATGATGGAGATCGTGACATGTCTCATTACCATATAGAATTGAACCAACTGGATCACATACACAAGGGTTTGGGTTTGGATGTCATTAATTGGGCTAACCTAGTTTGATTGATTTAGATTAGATCAAATTAGGTTCAAAAAAATTGTTCTAGCACATGATTGAGCCTATCATTCTTCTTTTTATCATCTTTCTGGTTTGTCTCAACTAAGTTAAATTAGATTTGACTCACCCAGGAGCCTTGTATGGGCTTGTTTTAGTCTGACTAGAGCTTGTTCTAGTCAGAACAAGCTTGTCCTAGTCAAAACAAGGCTTGTCCTGATAAGATTAGGGCTTGTCCTAAAATCATGAGATGAAATTTGGACGAGGCTCTTCAGGATGCTTTATATAGATTTATCTTGATCTGACTAGATCTTGTCTTGGCCTGATCAAGGATTATCTTAAATCCCATAAGATGGGAATAGGATAAGGATTCTCTTAACCAAATCATGGTTCATCCTAAAATCATCAGATAAAATTTGGACAAGGCTCTCCCGGATATCCTGTATGGATTTATCTTGATCTGACTAGACCTAGTCCTCGCCTGATTAAGGCTTGTCCTAACTTAATTAAGACTTATCCTAATTCCATTGGATGGGACTTGAAAAGGGCTTGTCTTAAATCCATACAATGGGCATTAGGACAAGGGTCACCATTGACCCGGTCTTGTAGGAATTGAAGGATGGGGCGTGTGCCCCCTCAAGATTTTCTAGGAGCACGTGCCCCTAGATGAGTGCATGAGGAAGAGAGGGTGCATATCCCCTTGTGGCATGCACCCCTAGTGGATAAAGATGGATGGAGTTGGGGTTTATCCATTCAAAGTGTTTGAATGGGTCAAGGCATTTGAATTGTTCAAACTCCTGGAGATAATTTTATCTCTACACCAAGCCTTTTATCTAAATGAGATGGTGCACATTTCTATGTATTTTGTATGACAAAATTTAAGAAAAAATATATAGATGGAGCGGACTTCATGGGAAAGTCCTTCTGCATGTTGGCTTTGATCCGTTCAAAGTCATATGCAAAGGGAAACTAAGGTTTGGTTTATAAATAGACCTCTTGCCAAAGGTGTTTGGCATTACTTTTGATTCCATGGCGAAGCCCTACCATAATCTCCATCTCCATGCCACCTATCTTCCTCCTCTCCCTCTTCTCCATGCCTAAGGGGTTGGGCGAAATAGCCATCAAGAGTTGGTGGAGTGCTACTGCAAAGACTACATCAAAGAGATCCAATTCATGAGATGAACACGTTGCTACCAGAGATCGGATCGTAGGCACATCAGGAAGATATCAGATCTGACCTTTGGAAATCAGATCCAAAAAGAGAAGACTTTCAGATCTGATCCAAGTGTATACTGATAAAAGTCGGGCCCGTGCGTAACTAAATCAAAACCTTAGATCAGTCGTCAGATCATCATAATGGGTAAATGTTTTACTCGATTAGGTGATAATTGTTATCATTATTTTTGTTTTTATTTTTGCTTCTATTTTTAGATCAATCTAATTAGATCTGAAAACTCTCAGATTTGATTGGATCGTAGAAAAGTTTTAAAATATTCTGCTCTGATCCGATCATATTGATCTTGCAGCAAAAAAAACTAGCTTTTTCCTTCAATGGCTTCGAGGGAACAGTGTCAGCTCTAGAGGCAGCAGGATGGTGCAGACGATTCATGCAAGATTTGCCAAGGCTTGGAGACACCAAGGTAGAGATTGTTAGAATTTGTGGTGCTCCCAAGTCTTAGGAGTTCACAGGAGGAGTCAGGATGTTGGCTCCAGGATACTAGGATAGGTGTGAGTCCTAGGGCTAGGATGGGAGTTATCTTAGGATGGAGAATTTATGGTACTTTCAAGTCTTGAGAGGCCACAAGAGGAGTTAGAGTGTTGGCTTCGGGATACTAGGATGGGTGTGAGTCCAAGGGCTAGGACAGGAGTTGTCCTAGGATGGAGGTGGTGTATAGCCCTTCATGGACTTGAGATTCAGTTATGAGGACCTTAAGGAGCTTGGTAGGTGCTTCAGAGATCTAGGACATAAGGTGGAGCAACAATCAAGATAAGAGACTGACACACAGGTGGGTTGGCTTGGATACGTGGTTGAGCTAGCTCGGATACGTGATCGAGCTGGCTCGAGCTAAGATCGAGATAGCTTGGGGTGGATTCGAGCTGGCTCTCTCAAGCAGACAGAAAGAAGATAGGGTACGAACGAGATGTAGTTGAGCCAGCTCGACTTCTGGCAAAACTGGCTCTATGGTGATAAATAGAACTGGATAGGATTTTCTATTTGATCTTAGATTAGGATTAATCTAAGGGATCTTAAGGCCTAGTTTTTGAGAGCATGGGAGACATGGGTGTATATGGGCTCAGTGAGTGCTTTCATGTATTGGGTTAGCCAGGAAAGTTTTTCATTAGGCCTAATAGCTATGTATTAATACGTAGGTTTTATTAGAATTTCATTATTAAAAGAATTGGAATATAGATCTTTTCTTCCTCAATCTCTCTTCTCTGTTCTCTCTAGTGTTGCCGCCTAGGGTTGAAGACCTAGAGAGGGGGGTGCCTCTCTTAAGCCCTAGGAGGGAGGCGTCGAATCATAGAACTAGATGATGGATCGGTGGTTCGCTGTCCTTAGAGAACGTCAAAGGTCTCCTTAATTCTATGCTAAAGATCCTGAATTTTTGCAACATGGTATCAGAGCAATACCATAGTTTTTCAATAATTGGTATCAGAGCTACTAATATCAGGTTTCAATAGTTCGATTCCTCCTTTCCAATATAGCATAATGCTATGGTGTCTCTAAAGGAGTCCACCATAAGAGAATTCTATTCTCTCCTAGATATGTCAAGAACTCACTGCATAGGTATTCACCTTCTCGATGTGATCGAAGAGTTTTAATACTTTTTTAATTTATTTTTCTACTTCATTACAGAATTATTTGAATATTTCAAATGATTTAGACTTTTGTTTCATAAGATAGATATAACTATACCTACATAGATCGTTAGTAAATATAATGAAATAGTGATATCCATCTCTGGCAATAGTGTTCATAGGTCCATATACATCATTATGTATGAGATTTAGAACTTCACTGGCTCTTTCATCCTTTTTAGTAAAAGATGATTTTCTCATCTTTTCTAGAAGACAAGATTCACAGGTCAGCAATGATTCACAATCATTGACATCGAGGATTTCTTCTTTGGCTAACCTGTTTATCATGTTCTTGTTAATAGGACCAAGCTTGCAATGCCAAATGTAAGCATCGATGATATTATCTAATCTAGGGCATTTATTAGTTATGTACATTACACTCACAGGCTGTGATAAAATATAAATGCTATTTTTTTGCTATCTATACATTATTGCAATATCATTTATAATGATATCATAATAATCTTTCTTTATCGATAAATAATAACTAGCTTTGGCCAAAAGGCTAACAGAGATTATATTCATTGGAAAAGAGGGATAGTAATGACAATCATCTATAAAAATGATATTAGAATTGAAAATAAGTTGAATTATTCCTACAGCTAGAACTAGAATAGATCTTCCATCTTCAATATTTAGAAATTGCTCGTTATTATCAAATTTTCTATTAACTTAAACTCCTTTCAATGAATTGCAAATATGCACGGTACTTCCAGTATCCAATATTCAGGTAGTAGTATCACAAACAGAAAGATTACAAGGTGTTATCATATAAAATTCTTGATCAGCAGTTTCTTACTTTTTTCTCTTATTCATCCTGTTGGGATCCTGGAAAGCAAGGTACTGAGGATAGTTCCTCTTTCAGTGCCCCTGCTTCTTACCGTAGAAGTACTCTGCCTAATTTTGGTCAATCTTGGATCTTTTATTTAGATTGGATATAGAAGCCCGAGCACAAACCTTTTCATGCTGCTGAACAATGTTCAATTTCTAATACTTATTATCGAAGTTGGGCCCCATAAGTATGTCATTGTCTAACAGTGCATGGAGCAACTAAGATTTGGCGTTAACTATATAAAGAAGAACCAAAAACCTAATTAGTAAATGATTTATTAAGCCTTAAAATTTAGACTTTAATTAAAAGGTTCTCACATTATTTTATACGAATTGATAGCCTCTACCTTTAATTTGAGGAATTATCTTAATTTCTTATTGGGTACGAGAATCCACATAGATTGCATACGGGCTCAAGAAAAGCTCTGGCTAATCCATGTGTATTTATGGTTAGGTTCTTAACTAATTTCTTCAAGTAATTTCTAGTATTAGATTTTTGCCTCATGTATCTTTTTAGTAGGCTAGAGCCTCCACTGAAAGTTTTGGTTAGGTCCAACCATTAACATGATTGAGTTTGGTGTATCAAACGAATGATGACCGTGCTTGAGGAAAGCTTTGGCTAACCTGATGCCATTCAGAAAGTACAACCTAATCATCATATGATAAATGATAATTTTAATATCTCGATGAACACCGGATATAAGGTACCTCCAATATCCACCTAGACTATTGGACCCATTATCATTCACCTTAATGGGAGGCTATGATCTAGTTATCATCATAACTATTTTATTTTAAGGATCTAATAATTTTAGAGAATTTGGTTAATTGTTTTAATAGAATAGAGTCAGATGAATTAGCTAATCATGATCCTTCCACTAATTTCACTAAGTCAGCTTAAGGAAAACCATAGATAGGCCAATCTAGGAGCACCTAAATCAGTCACACTGATTTATCTAGCTGACATGGGTTAATACAAATTGTCAAACGATCTGATCAAAACATAACTTCACCAAGAAGGCTAGGTAAGTGAGATCGGTGGGAGGGATATGCCATTAACTCATGAAAGACCGAATCAGTGTGAGTAACTCTCAATTAAAGACCACCGATCAAAGCTATCAGACTTATCTTAGACACTAACTGGTTAATTAGTTTCGATTGGATCTACCTCATAGTTTAGACTAGACTGCTTAGCCAAGAATCAAGTCCATTTGATTTTCATTAAAGACATAGACTTGACCAACTACAACTATTGTAACTGATCTAGAGACCTTAACCTAATCTAAGATAACTATTGATTAGATTTAATCAATTCTCTAATTAAGTCCATTCTTTAATTTAATCTTAGGTCTAACTCAATTAGTGGACCTAATTCACTCTAACCTATTAACCCAAGTTTTATGATTTGTGGCTTAAGATCTTCAATTCACAATCCTAGATCCTACACAAATAATTCTTAATTCTTAATTAAGTTTTGAGCTGAGAATTGAGGTTCGATATTTCAAAAATAATTTTTATGTTTGTAAAATATTTTTATAATATGATTCTGCCAATCAGTTGCTTGTTTGATTCATAATCAATATGCAAATAATATAAAAATAAATCTATTTTAGATCTAATCTAAACATATTCATGATCATGTACATTAAATTGAAATAATTTTAATTTTAAACAATCATAAATCACCTTAGATCAAATCTAACATATTTATGATCATAAAAATTAGATTAAAATATTTTTAATTAAATTATAAAATTTTTTAGATCAAATCTAAAATTTTATGACTTATAGATCAGCACGTACTAGGATAACTATTACACCATAAGGGGTAAACCTTATAGCAGGATGACCTTATAAAATCAGTCCATGCAATCTAAAATTTAGATTCAGATTTTAATTATCAATTTATAATTTAGATCTAATCTAAATAATAATCTAAAATATGCAAAGAAATCATATCAAAAAGACCTAGGCTCTGATACCAATTGCATGAAGAATCTAGAATTTCTAGCATGTATTTTGAAACTTTTTCAAAATTCTAACAACGAAAACTATAGCTTAAACTAATTAATCTATAAAATATGTAAATAAATCCTATATCTAGGATCTAATGATATGATTTATGCATGCATATAAATCTAAAAATTAAAAATAATGATGTTGATTATATTAACATCAAATAGAAAAAACTAGATCTGATCTAATCTAAAATTGAGATTAAATATCAATACTTTATTCATGAATTTTAATCTCCACTTGCTGATCTGATGCTGAGATTGTTGCTTTGAACTACACACGTGTAAGGTCTTTATGAGAAATCCATGTCAGGTATGAAAAGATCTCAGAGCAAATCCCAACAACGTGCGGCTCGATCAGCTCTTCACAGGACAGAAGAGAATCAATCAACCTCGCTAGCATGGGTACCAAGTCTCTGTGACTTAAGCCATACCCAATAATAATAGAACACAGTGGAATGCAACACTAGGAAACACCATGAAGAAGAAGAAGAAATAAGGGGAAGAGAACTTTTATTAAATAACCACTCGCTGGTTTGAAATAGAAGCTCTACCGATCTCTCGATCTCTCATAGATACAAGAGGATTCTTAGATGATCTCTTTCTTTCCCTCTATGATTTCCAACCCAACCCTTGAGTGTCCTTTTATATAGGAACAATCCCAAGTTACAAGTCCCTTACGAACTCAACTCTCTAAGTACAAGATAAGGATAAACTCAAAATCCCCATTCTCATAGGACTCTATGTAGTCAGATAAAACTACTATGTTCATGGCTCAAACAAACTCGGATTGCAATGAAACATGATCCGTTGAATTTAGAACGAAAAAATACTTTAAGATAATGCCTTATCCACTTTGAACCAACTTCTATGGAGTTTCAAAAATATGGCACAAATTTGCATGGATAAACTGCATTCTATTATGCCTCATTGCACTAGCTTTTTTGCTGACCAACATACATCTCGAGACATATGGGCCCGACCTCATTCTCTTTAGTACTCCTTGTAGATCTTGTACACATTTCTCCAGATAATTCTAGGGCTCAGATTTGATCTCCAAGTTGCCCAAATCTCAAGAGAATGTAGTCAGACCTCGAACCTATCCAGCCAACCAATCTGGTTTGTACCTTGACCCATGTCCGATCTAACCCTAATTCGAGGAGCAGGAGCCATGACACCCTCCCCTACCTAAGCCGACATCATCCCTGATGAGGCTAGGCGGTACTTATTGATGACGTCTTCAAACTGCCATAGTTCATTACCATACTCTAAACTTGCTTCTGAGTCTACTAGTCCTCTCCATCGAACTAAGTATTGCACCCGACTGCCCTTCTTCCTGTCCGTCTTGATTTTAGAAATCTTCTTGGTGTAATGAACTCATACGGCCACTGGAGCTCTCTCATTTTGAGCCAAAGAAGGATCAATTGTGTCCTCTTTAAATGGCTTCAACAGAGACACGTGGAACACCGAATGCATTTTCAGCTTGGAAGGTAGCGACACTGGTATGCTATCTCTCCAATTCGATGGGTGATGATGAAGGGGCCTTCATACCTTCTCACGAGTGCTTTGTGGTAGCTCGACTTCAATCTCATGTGATGGTAGGGTTTCACCAATACTCGATCACCAATCTAAAACTCAGCTACACGTCGCTTTATGTTAGCCCACTTCTTCATCCATTTGGCCGCCTTCAACAAGGAGACCTAAACCAAATCTGTATCCTCCTTTAGATCCCTTACGAACCTAGAGGCCGTTGGGCTACATCCCACGTAGTTTGCTGTGATACTCCCTGGAGTATCTGACTGGTGCCCTATAATTAGCTTAAATGGTGATTTACCAATCGACTCCGATCGCTGCAAGTTGTAACTGAATTGGGCTTGGTCCAAGAATCGTACCCAATCCCGCTGGTTGGCATTCACATAGTGCCTCAAATACATCTCCAGTAATGCATTTGTTTATTCTATTTGGCCATCAGTCTGAGCGTGGAAAGCCGTGGACATCTTCAGCTCTATTCCGAGTATCCAAAATAACTCGATCTAGAATCTTCCCATGAAGTGAGCATCGCGATTAGAAACAATGCTCCATGGTATCCTCCAATATTTCACCACATATATGAAAAACAATCATGCCATGTCCTCTGCATGGCAAGTAGTAGGTGCTGGAATAAGGACTCTATACTTCGAGAAGCGATCCACCACTACCATGATGGAGCTATACCCATCCACTGGAGGTAACCCGATGATGAAGTCCATGGAGATGCTCTCCCATGGATGCTTTGGTGTAGGCAATGGCTCCAACAACCCCACAGGCTGCTGATGTTCAACCTTGTCTTGTTGGAAAACTAGACAAGTGCGAACATACCCCTCGATGTCATCTCGCATATTTGGCCAATAGTAGCTATGTTCTATGAGAGCTTGGGTCTGATGCACCCTCTGATGTCCTACCCACATAGAATCATGATGCTCTTGCAGCACCTCGCACCTCAGCCCTCTGCCTGAAGGCACATAAACATGCCATCCCCGTGTCAAAATCAGCCCACCTTCAGTCCAGAAATGGTGCACATTGCCATCCTTGATGAGTTCACCCATGGATGTGGCCCATGGATCCTTCTCCATCTCGGTCTTGACCCTCTCCATTAAGTCACTTGCTTATCCGAAAATGGAAGAAACCATAGCCAACTACGCCTTTCTACTTAAGGTGTCAAGAACCGAATTAGTTCGGCCTGGCTTATACTCGATGTGGAAATCAAATTCAACGAGAAATTACTGCCATCTCGCTTGCTTTGGGGTGAGCTTTGGCTGGGTTTGGAAGTAGCTTGTGGCCACGTCCGTGCGCACCACAAACTTGGATCCGAGGAGGTAATAGCGCCAAGTTCTAAGGCAATGCACAACTGCTATCATCTCCTTCTCATGAACCGTATACCTGCACTCGGTGTCGTTCAACTTTCGACTCTCGTAGGCCACTGGGTGTCTTTCCTGCATGAGCACCGCTCCAATGGCAAAATCTGATGTATCGATATAAACTTCGAAAGGAATCGAGAAGTCTGATAGCATGAGGACTGGCTCCTCTGTGATCATCTGCTTGAGACGATTGAATGCCTTCTGACATTGATTTGACCACCGCCATGGTCGACCCTTCTTCAACAAATGCATCAATGGGGTGCATAGCTTCGAATATCTAATGATGAACCTCCTATAATAATTTGCCAAACGAAGAAAAGAGTGTAAGTATGTAACACATGTAGGTACCTCCTACTCAACTATGGCTGAAATCTTGAAGGGATCCTCATGAGCTTTCCATCCCCAATGATGTGCCTGAGGAACGGCACCCTCCGTTACGCAAACACGCACTTCTCCTTCTTCACAAAGAGCTGGTGTTGCCATAAGGTGGAGAAAACTTATCTTAAGTGCGCCACATGCTCGTCTAATGTCCGACTGTAGACAATAATATCATCCAAGTATACTACCATGAATTTATCAATAAAGTTGTGGAGTACATGTTGCATCAAAGTATAGAAGGTTGCTGGAGCATTGGTAAGATCGAAAGGCAGGATAAGGTACTCGAAGCTCCCATACCTCATCACACATGCAGTCTTCTCGATGTCCTCCTCCACTATGCGAACTTGATAGTACCCATTGTGAAGATCCAACTTGGAAAACCACCGTGCCTTATAAAGTTGATCGAACAAATTATCAATCCATGGAATGGGGTACTTGTTCTTCACCGTGAGTTTGTTGAGGGCCCTATAGTCAATGTAGAGTCTCAATAAACCATCATGCTTCTTCTAAAAAAGTACCAGTGCTCCATATGGACTCTTCGAAGGTCGGATGAACCTGCTATCTACCAACTCCGTTAGCTGTATCCTCAGCTCCTGGAGTTTAGATGGGGCCATCCTATATGGTGTTTGAGCTGGTGGACTTGCTCCTTGCACCAAATCAATTCGGTGATCGATTTCTCTTCTTGGCGGCAATCGCTTGGGTAATTCGGGGGACATCACATCTCCGAATTCAATGAGAACACCCTCGATGGGTGCTGGAATCTCTTCTCCCTCCAGTAGGTCTTCCTCTTGAATGGACATAATGTATGTTAGAAGTCCCCTTCTCAGCCCCTTCGCAAGCTGTATTGCCGATAGGACTCGCTGCGGAGTCCCTCTAACTCACTTCCCTTGAACCACGTAAGATCCGCTTGAATTCAGAACCACCACCATATCTAAATCCATCTTTACCATGCAAAGACATACCGATGACCACCTCATAGTCGTCGATAGGGGCGACCACCACTATCACCCATCCGATCCATGTACTGAATTGGATCTCAACATCCTTGGATATTCCGCTTGTAACTACCTCTATGGAGTTGACCACCTTGAATGTGTGCTCATCACGTTCAATCTTCAAGTTGAGCTTCTTCATCATTGCTAAGTCCACGAAAAAGTAAGTGGCACCAATATCAATGAGTGCCTGAAAGTTGTGACCATTGATATTGATAGATGCGTAGAGTAGGCCTCATAGCCCCTTGGTCTTCAGGGCATTGAGACTGAGTGAATCCATCCTTTGATCAGTCTCTTACTGCTCCTCCCCCATCATAGATGCGATCTTGTCTCTCAATGGACAATCCTTCATCTTATGCGGTCCATTGCAAATGTAGCATGAGATAGTGCTGGTACCTTGCACCACCCCTTTGCCCTTCGCTTGGGAAGCCCCTTAACTTGAGGAGCCTGAATTCAAGCCTTTTCCACTTTCCTTGTGCCCTGATTTTGCTCCCCCACCTTTGCCCTGTTTGGTTGCCTAGGCTTTGGGAGCTGTGTGGGTTGAGTCTTGAACTTGATGAGACTCCGCTTGAGCTATCACCTCGTTCAAACTCTTGACTCCTCTTTGCTGCAACTCCATCTTGGCACATAGTTTGAACCCATCAAGGAAGGTGAAGAGAGAGTCCTCCTGGCTGAGGTCTGGTACCTCCAACAATAATTCTCTGAACTCTCGTACATACTCACGCACATCACTCTTTTGCATGAGTCACCATAGTTATGCTCGAGCATCATCCTTAGTGAACTCAGGGAAGAATTGCTTTCAAAGTTCAGTTTGGAACTGTGCCCAAGTGATGATTGCAGCAACCCCTCGCTTCACATCGTCAGCCCGACGTTGCCACCAAAGCATCACCACATCCCTCAAGAACATGGCCGTCGTGCTTACCTTCATGGCTTCACCCCTTACGTCGGTAACCTATAGGTATTATTCCACGGTGAAAAGAAAGTTATGTACCTCCTTTGCGGACCACTGCCCGTAGAACTCCTATGGCTTGGGAACATCAAGCTTGTGCAGGGAACGCGTAGCCTCACTTGTGACCTCCATTGTCGAGGTAGAAGAGGACATGCCCATGGTGGTTTTTTCCTTTGAAAGATCAACCACTTGTATTTGGAGAGCCTTCACCATGGTCTCCAACTCTTTGTTACGCTGTAGCACTTTCTCGTAGCACCTCTCCGTATCAAAGGAAATTTGATTTAGCTGAGCAACGATCTCACCTCAAAGGGTTACATCCTTACCCTCGATGTCCTCCACTCGCCCTTCAACCTCAGCTATTTGGAACTCATACTTTCATAGTCGATTGTCGGTGGAGATAATCCAAGATACAATCCATAGCCCTTGTAGGGAATCATCAACTGGATGCGCTCCACCCATTGTCGTGCCTCCTCCTGAGGCAGGATTGGGATCCAAGGTCGAGGATGATGAATCCCCTGTTCCCACCATGGATGTTAATTTAGAGGTCATCTTCTTCATTTTCAGTATTGCTCTGGTACCAACTATCATGTACAAAGAGATCTCAGAGCAAATCCCAACAACATGCGGCTCGGTCAGCTCTTCATAGGACAGAAGAGAATCAATCAGCCTCCCTAGCATGGGTACCTAGTCTCTATGACTTAGGCCATGCCCAATAATAATAGAACACAATGGAATGCAATATTAGAAAACACCATGAAGAAGAAGAAAAAATAAGAGAAAGAGAACTTTTATTAAATAACCACTCGCTAGTTTATAATAGAAGCTCTCCCGATCGATCTCTCATAGATACAAGAGGATCCTTAGATGATCTCTTTCTTTCCCTCTCTGATCTCCAACCCCACCCTTGAGTGTCCTTTTATATAGGAACAACCCCAAGTTACAAGTCTCTCACGATCTCAAATCTTTAAGTACAAGATAAGGATAAACTCAGAATCTCCGTTCCTGCAGGACTCTGCGTAGTTAGATAAAATTGCCAAGTTCGTAACTCAAACGAATTCAGATTGCAATAAAACTTGATCCGTTGGATTCAGAACAAAAAATACTTTAAGATAATGCCTTACCCACTTTGAATAACTTCTATGGAGTTCCCAAAATATCTCACAAATTTGCATGGATAAACTGCATTCTGTTATGCCACATTGCACTAGCTTCTTTGCTGACCAACATACATCTCGAGACGTGCCCCTAGCTCCATTCTCTTTAGTACTCCTTGTAGATCTTGTACACATTTCTTCAGATAATTCTAGGGCACAGATTTGGTCTCCAAGTTGCCCAAATCTCAAGAGAATGTAGTCAGACCTCAAACCCATCTAGCGACTCGATCTGGTTTGCACCTTAACCCGTGTCCAGTCCAACCCCGATTTGAGGAGCTATGACATCCACACGAAGCTCCGATCACGATCTAAAGTCCAACAATTTGGAAATTAGTACAATATGCTAGCACTGCGTTGATCCTTTTTCGATGATTGATGCTGATTCTCCTTCTTCAAACAACTTGAACTCTTCAAGAATCAAAGGAGAAGGGAAAATCTAGAAAAATCTTTTTTTTTTCTATATTTTTCTCTCAAAAAATTAGTAGAAGAAGATCTAAAATGCAAACCCTAAAGAAGACCCTTCTTCTCTGGGCCTTTCCTCTCACCTAGGCATAATGAATTATATCTTTACACAATCACACGCCCATAATTCTTTTACACCCAAGGTTTCCATGCCCAAGTCTCCTCTCTTAGATGTAAAATTTCTAAAAATTTCATGGCTTAGCTCCCTTTAAATAGAGAGTTAGAAAAGAGTTCCTGTCTAGGTCAAACACCTAGAAGGAGTATCAAAATAGGACATGAACCTCCTCCCTTTTAATTGGCATGAATTCTAGATATTTGGTGCACAAGGAATTCCTCTTTCTCCTATGAAAATTTTAGGAAAAAATCAGAATAATTGGCACTATAATGGACAAGAATTTTGGATTTGTAAAACTCTATCAAATAGAGTTTGAGATCAAAACTTCTTGCTAGTTTTGACCTATTCCAAAACCATAAACCATCCAAAAGGATTATAGGGCACAAAGGGCTTCTCTTTGGGCATGGAGCCTCTCTAAGAATCAGATATCACATGCCAAAACACAATGGTGTGGCATGGAGAAAGAGAAAATGGTGCAAGGGAGGAGTCCTAGTCTAACTAAGACTCTTGCTTTGACTAGTCAAACCAATTCTTCAGTCCAATCTTGATATAACCTAACTAATGGTGTTTCTAATCTAATTAGCAGTCCAATTAAATTAGATTAAATTTAATTTAATTTTTATTTAAATTTTTAATCAAATTAAAAATTAGGTGCATTCAAGTCCTAATTCAACTAGAAATTATTCTTCCTTACAATTGGCTTATCCCATAAATTAATTGGATTTGATCCAATCAAGCCTAAACCAAATCTAATTGAATTTTATTCAATTAGACTCGATCTCAATCCTTTAGCTCAATCAGATGGAGCCATTTAGCAATCTGATTGCTAACCGATCCTCCTACAATACTTATGCTATGTCAAACATTAATCGTATTGAACGTTTAACCTTAAATCAAATTTTAATCATTGATCAACCATCCGATCAAATCGAGACCTCTAATGTGTATGACCCCATAGGTTCAAACCTAAGCTGGTAGTATAAAAATAAATTTTTGTACCAATTAAAGTGACCATCTAGTAATGATACTCGATAGTCAGATAGGTCGAATGTATAAAACAACACTCTTAGAATCCATATGGATATGGTTTCTGTACGATTCATCCCCTCGACCAAAATGCTCATAGGATAACTCAGGGTTTAACTATCAATCCTGATTAAGTCATTCACATTATTTTCAAAATACCAAATCCATCTCATGAATTATCCTAGCCAAATTTTTGCTAAATTGAAATACAGTGATGCATTATCTCCAAACTCTTGGAGTGGTCAATCCCATCTTGATCACTAACCGACTTCATAAGTACTTGACTGTGCTCAAAAATCTTTCATTACTAAATTAAAAATTTAGGTAGTTTGGCACCAAAGCATAGTGGTTGCTTGCATGCTACCATGGTAATCTTAGGTCTAAGAGACACTTACATCCATATTCCATTAGAGCAATTTTTGACAGCAGAATACTCTAGAGTTGGTCATGTTCAACAATTATGTACCTCTATATCTCACCTGTATGCTACACCAATATCTCCACACTCTTTGGTTAAGAGGATAACCAATCAATATGGTACACAATGACCTATACTTGATAAACGTTGTCATCTTGATTAATAATGTATCATTTGGTCACGAATAGTTTTAAGGACTAATCAATAAATCTTCTTTTTATTAAATTTAAATAGTCATAAGAACTTCATCATAATATAGAAGTTCATTAGAAGATGTAGATTTATGATAAAAAATATTAAAATAAATATTTTATTTAATAATAAATAATTTATATTTATATAGATAGATTAACCAACAATAGGCTAACGATTGGCTTTAGAACATATTTTTGAACATCGAACTATCTAAATTTCTAATTCAATAATGAAAGATTTCTGGATATAGTCAGTACTTGTGAAGTCGATGAGTGATCAAGATGAGACTGACCGCTTCAAGGGTAGGAGATAATGCATCACTGTATTTTAATTTAGCAAAACCTTAGCTAGGATAATCTATATGATGGATTTGATATTTTAAACTATAATGTAGATGACCTAATCAAGGGGATGAATTATATAGAAACCATATCTACATGGGTTCTAAGAGTATTGCTTTATATATTCCTATTCAGCTATCAGGTACCATTGCTAAATGATTATTTTGATTGATATAGAAATTTATTCTTGTGCTACTGACTTAAGTTTGAATCTATGGGATCATACACATTAGAGATCTTGATCTGATCAAATCGTTGATCAACGATTAAGAATCATTCTAGGGTCAAACAATCAATACGATTGATGTTTGACCTAATGCAAGTACTGTAGAAGGATTAATTTACAATGGATTGCTAATTGGCTCCATCTGATTGAGCTTAAGGACTGAGATTGAGTCTAATTGAATAAGATTTAATTAGATTTAGTTTAGACTTGATTAGATTAAGTCTATTTGATTTATGGGATAAGCTAATTGCAAGAAAAATTAATTTTTTATTGAATTAGAACTTGTGTGTACCTAATTTTTAATTTGATTAAAATTAAAATTAAAATTAAATTAAATTAAATTTGATTTAATTAGACTCTTGGTTGGACTAAGACCATATTTCATTAAGTTACACAAGTTTTAATTTAATTGGGCTAATGAATTGCTTTGATCAAGTCAAAACATGAAGTCCTAGTGTGCGGTTCGAAACGACAACCATAGCCTCATATCAGCAAAGTGGAGATCTCAACTTACAAAAGGTAAAAGAGATATGATATCTTTCACTTACTAGATTTGATCTAATTTTTGTTTGATGTTGATATGATCAATATTCTTATTTTTATTTATTATTTAATTTTTAGATTTGATGCATACATGATTCATGTCTTAATATCCTAGATCTAAGGTTCAGTTATACATTTTAAAGATTAATTTAATTAATCCTATGCTTTCACTGTTTATATTTTGAAAAAGTTTTAAAACATATGCTAGCAAACCCTAGTTTTTCTTTCTAATTGGTAGGTCTTTTAGATATAATCTCTATGCATGTATTAGATTATTTATTTAGATTAGATCTAAATTATAATCTAAAATTAAATATTTAGATCCACGGACTGATCTTATAAGTTTGTCCTGCTATAAGGTTTATCCCTTACAGTGAAAAGATTGTCCTAGTTCGTACTGATCTAAATCTTAATCATAAATTTATTAGATATAATCTAAGTTAATTTATAATTTAATAGATTTAAAATTATTTAAATCTAAATATAATAAATTTAGATTACATATACTGATGTTATAAGGTTATCCTATTGTAAGGTTTATTCCTTACACTAAAAAGATTATTCTAGTACGTGCTAATCTAAAATCTAATTATAAAGTATTAGATATGATCTAAGAAATTTTTGTTTAGAATTGAAAGTGTTTCAATGTAAATTTTATGATCATAAATATGTTAGATTTGATTTCAAGTGATTTATGATTGTTTAGAATTAAAATTATTTTAGTTTGAATTTCATGAATATGTTTAGATTAGATCTAAAGTAGATTTATGATTATGTTATTTGCATATTGATTATGAATCAAACATGCAATTGATTGTTAGAATCATATTGTAAAAATATTTTACAAACATGAAAATTATTTTTTAAATATCGAATCCCAACCCTCAGCCCAAAACTTAATTAAGAATTAAGAGTTGTTTGATTAGGATCTAGAATTATGAATTGAAGATCCTAACTCAAAAATCATAATACATGGGTTAATGGGTTAGAGTGAATTCAATTTGTTGGGGGTAAATTTAGCTCCGGTAGAAGTCCAATAAGAAGTCTAAACTTGATTTGACCACATCCGGAGTCGCAATAGTCATGGCTAAACTTCAACTAAAAATTGATTTAATCCAAAGGGGTCAATCTCAAGCCATATATGCTAGATGAACTTCTTAGTGGATGAATAGTAGAATTCTAAATAATTAAAATCCAACCCATCCAATCTTGCTTGGCAACAAATCTTAAAGGCAACTGAATTCCCCTACTATAAGTGTCGAACTCCTTCCAGATGATTTCCTTTCCAATCGAACTCCTTCCTGTTGGACTCCTTCCTATTGGACTCCTTCCAGTCGAACTCCTTTCTATCGGACTCCTTCCAGTCAAACTCCATCCTATCAAACTTCTTCTAGTCGGACTCCTTCTAGTTGAACTTCTTCTAGTCGAACTTCTTTCAGTCAAACTTCTTCTAGTTGAACTCTTTTCAGTCAGACTCCTTCCAGTCGGGCTTCATTTAGATGAAATCTTATCCAATCGAATTCTTTCACAATAGAATATATCTCATTAATCTTATGTCAAGGACTTCGTCCAACCAAATTCTTCAACTCCCTCATGGATAGCGATCGAACTTGCAAGTGGTCGAATTCCATTATTCCCTTCTTACTATTGCAGATCTAGCCATCTTACATTATGTACATCGACTGGATGGATTTGAACAATAAAAGGACCTAGTCAGGTTCCTAATCCATCTTGTTCAGCAGCACTACTAAGTACCAAGTTGTAAGCTGAACTAGGTGCAGAATGTTGGGAATAGTATTCTAAAACTAATTATCAGCCTGTTGATGATTGAGCTATCTATTTAATTGTATATAAATTATTAATAAATAAAAGTTATTTTGATCTTTTTTTATCATAAATTCTTTCATCTTCTAATAAACTTCTATGTTGTGATGAAGTCCTTAGGACTATTTAGAATCGCTAAAGGAGGATTTATCGTTTAGTCCTTAAACCTATTCATGATCAAATGATACGTTGTTACTAAGGACGATAATGTTTATCGAGTATAGGTCATTGTGTACTATATGAGTTGGTTGTCCTCTTAACTAAGGAGTGTGGAGACACTAGTATGGTATGTAGGTAATGAAGAAAACAGCGTAGGATTTATCATGCAACTTTCAAAAAATATTTCAAAAATAGCAATGATGCAGCAAAAAATAATTAATCTAATTAATTATCTATTGATCATATCAGATTATTTAATCCTACACATTAGGATCTAAATATAATATGCATGTATACATTAATAGATCTAAAAATAAAACTATGAAATAAACTATTTACTACATCTATGTGTTCAGAATACAATACCTTTTTACGAGTAGTCGATCACCATAATTTGAGTCCATCGAATAATACTCTAGTATCACGTCACAGCCGCACACATGTCTGGCCTCTATGGTTGGTCTACATGGAGCTTCTGGTCCCAATCAACCCTACTGGAGTGCTAGCTCCTCGTCAGAACCTTCGATGGCTGAACACGATTGATTTGATCGATCGTATACTTTCACTCCAAGATTTTTTTTGCCTAGAATTGATGCCTAAACACTTTAAAATTTTTATCATGTAATGCTAACCCCTTCTCCTGCATGCACAAAAATTCTCATAATTTATTGACATGAATACCATGAAAAAGCCGTATGGAAAATGATAAGGGTTGAGTGGTTGAGATGTTTTAACCACTCACTTGATTTCAAAAATCAAATGTGCCTCTTATCCTTATCCAATGCCCCCTCTCTTGTGTTTAACACACAGAAGGACTCTCCTTCTATGTGCATATTTTTATTTCTCAAAAAATGTTCAACAAACAAAAGGAAGGGCATGGGAAGCAGAGTGGAAAAGTCAAAAATGGTGGATGCATGGGAGAATTTGAATTCAAACTTCATTTGACTTAGTCCTAATTGATTTCAACCAAGCTAATTAATTTAGATCCAATTAAACTAGGTTAAATCCAACCAAATTAGGCTTAGCCTAATGCAATAAAATTCTAATTAAATTAGAAATTAATTAGATCTACATCCTGATCAAATCAAGGTCAAAACTTCCATAGCGATTAGGTCATCTCATGACCTGATCGGATCAAATCCAATCGAATCAAATTCAATCAAACTTGATCGAATCCTCATCGCTTAATCAAATTGAGCTAATCAACAATTAAATTACTAATTAATCCTCCAAAAAATATCTAAATCCAAATCGAATGGGTTACTGGGCAATAGAGTCCTATCAATATGAAACTCTTGAAAAATCCTAAATCAGTAGGACTCTTGAATCCAGTGTTCCAAACGAATCGAACTCATGATCATAGAGTCTCAAACTAATAAAACTCTTGATTAGAGAGTCTCAGATGAGTAGGACTTAGAGTTCCAGTCCAGTAGGACTCTTGGTCATAGAGTCCCAGTCCAGTGGGACTCTTAACCATAGTGTCCTAGATTATCAGGACTTATGATCAGAGAGTTTCAGATAAGTAAGACTCAAAATCTCAATCCAGTAGGACTCTTGATCATAGAGTCCCAATCCAATGGAACTCTTTGACCATAGAGTCCTAGACCAATGGGACTCTTGATCAAAGAGTCCCAAATAAGTCAGACTCAGAGTCCCAATCTAGTAGGAGTCTTGGTTACAGAGTCTCAGTCTAGTGGAACTCTTGACCATAGAGTTTCAGACCAATGGGACTCTTGATCAACCATCAGATCAGGTAGGAACTCCTAATGTGTGTGACCCCATAGATCCGAATCTAAGTTGGTAGCACAGAAATCAATTTCTATACTAATCGAAGTAACCATCTAGCAATGGTACCCGACGTCCGGATAGATCGAAAAATCACAATCATAATATTAAGAACCTATGCGAATATGGTTATCGTATAATTCATCCTATGACCTCTGTGTAATAGATGACTCAGGGTTAGACTGTCAACCCTAGAAAATACATCCATGTCGTATCTCAAAGCAATTAGTCTCATGACTCTTCACTAAGACTATCCTGATTAAGGTTTTGCTAAATTGAAACATAATGGAACACAGCTCCTGAAATTAGAAGTGGTCAATTCCATCTTGATACACGCATCGACTCCATAAGTACTTGACTATGCTCAGAAATCTTCTATCACTGAATTAGAAATTCAAATAGTCCGTTACCAAAACACAGTAAGTTGCTTGAAAGTCACCATGGTGATCTCAAATCGGAAAGATATTTATACCCATATTCCATCAAAACTAATCTTGACAGGAGAAAAGCCTCGGAGTTGGTCACGTTCAGTGCAGATGTACCCATACATCTCACTTGCATGCCATATCAGTGTCTCAACACTCCTTGGTTATGAGGACAACCAACCTTATGGCATACAATGATCTATACTTGATAAATGTTGTCATCCTAAGTAACAATGTATCATTTGGTCGTGAACTATTTAAGAACTAAATGACAAATCCTCCTTTGCCGAATCTAGATAGTCCTAAGAACTTCATCACAACATAGAAATTCATTAGAAGATAACAAATTATGATGAAAATATCAAAATAATTTTTATTAATTTATAATTCATATATAATTATAAATATATAATCCAACCATCAACAGACTGATGATTGACTTTAGAACACATTTCCAACAATCTCTCACTTGGACTAAAGCCAATCGGTGCAGTATCTAATACCTATCTTCAACTTAAAGTTATCAAACTCCTTCACCACAACAGCTTTAGTGAATTGGTTGGTCAGGTTCTCCTTTTCGTTGATCTTCTGAAGGTCAACACCATCTTAATCCACAATCTCTCGAATAAGATGGTAGCGGTGCAGAATATACTTCATCCGCTAGTGTGCCTTTGGTTCCTTTACCTGAGCAATGGCTCCAAAGCTATCGCAATAGAGCAGAACTGGACCATCAAGGAAGGATGCTACTCCGAGCTTGGTGATAAATTTTCTTAGCCACACCGTTTCTTTGGCAGCATCTGATGCAGCGACATGCTCTGCCTCATAAACTGAATTGACCATAGTGTGCTACTTAGAACTCCTCTAGCAGATGGCTCCACCATTAAGGGTAAATATATATCCTGACATACTCTTACTATCATCATGATCGGACTGAAAGCTGGAGTCTATGAATCCCACAAGTTTTAAGTCCGATTTATCATATACAAGCCACTGGTCCTTAGTACTTCTTAAATACTTCAGGATGGTTTTAACAACCTTTCAGTGATTCTCCTCTGGATTAGATTGGTATCTACTCACTACACCCAGTGAGTATGCCACATCTGGTCGCATACATGTCATAGCATACATTATAGAACCCACCGCTGAAGCATATGGTATTCTATTCATAGGCTCTCTATCTAGAGGTGTTGTTGGACAATCCCTCTTTAAAAGAGAAATTCCATGGCCTATTGATAGATAGCCTTTCTTAAAATTTTTCATACTGAACCATTTCAGCACAGTGTCAATGTACGTGGACTAGGACAATCCAAGCAACCTTTCAGATCTATTTCTATAGATCTTCATCCCTAGGATGTAGAAAGCTTCTTCCAGATCTTTCATGGAGAACTGTGATGACAGCCAGATCTTTATTTTTTGTAATGTAGAGACATCATTCTCGATTAAGAGAATGTCATCCACATACAATACTAAGAATACTATTGCTGGACCATTAGTCCATTTATATATGCAAGACTCTTCTTCATTCTTAACGAAGCCATACATTTTGATTGTTCTATCCAATCGTATGTTCCAACTCCGAGATGCCTACTTTAGTCCATAAATGGATCTCTAAAACTTACACACCTTAGACTCATCTATGAATATAAAACCTTTAGGTTGTATCATATACACCTCTTCATCCAGCTCTCCATTCAGAAAAGCTATTTTCACATCCATCTGCCAGATTTCATAGTCCAGATGGACAGCTATGGCAAGCATTATTCGAATGGATTTGAGCATTGCCACAGGAGAGAACATCTCATCATAGTCAATACCATAATGTTGACGGTAACCCTTGGCAACTAGATGGGCTTTATAGGTCTCCATCTTTCCATCTATGCCTCTTTTTTTTTGAAGACCCACTTACACTCTATGGGTTTTACCCCTTTGAGTGGGTCAACCAATGTCCATACATCATTGACCTTCATGGATTCCATTCGGATTTCATGGCCTCAAGCCATTTCTCAGAGTCGGATCTCTGCATTGCATCTATATAGGTGATTGGGTCCTGATCATTCTCATTGAGTTCGATAGGATCCCCATCCCGGATTAGAAAATCATAGTATCTATTCGATTGACGTGGTACTCTACCAGATCTCCTTAAGGATGCTTCTATAATGAGTTTTGGGTCTGATCTAATCAGATCTAGCTCAAGTTCAACAACTTGTGTTCGTTCTTCCACCTGTTGTACTTCATTAAGTTCGACCTTGGAGGCATTAGTTCCTTCACCAAAGAACTCCTTTTCTAAAAAGACTGCCTTAAGGCTGATAAACACTTTTTGCTCATCAGCAAGATAGAAGTAGTATCCTTTGGTTTCGTTTAGGTAACCTATAAAACTACACTTATCAGACCTAGGTCCAAGCTTGTTTGTCATCAAATGTTTGACGTAGACTGGACACCCCCAAACCCTAAGGTGTGAAAGCATTGGCTTAAGCCCTATCCATATTTCATATGGTGTTTTATTAACAAATTTACTCAGAATCCTATTTAGAATATAACAAGCTAACTCGAATGCATATCCCTATAGGAAGATCGGCAAATCAGCAAACCCCATCATAGATCGAACCATGTCCAACAGGGTTTGATTTCTCCTTTTAGACACGTCACTATGTTGTGATGTTCCAAGAGGGATTCATTGGGAGAGAATCCCATTCTCCCCAAGATATATCAGAAACTCATTGAAAAGGTACTCACCCCCTCGATCAGATCGAAGAATTTTAATACTCTTCCCAGTTTGCTTTTCTACCTCATTTTGAAATAGTTTAAATATTTTAAATGATTCTGACTTATGCTTCATTAAATAGACATACCCATACCTCGATAGGTTGTTTGTGAAGGTTATGAAGTAGAAATATCCACCTCTAGCACTTAAGCTCATGGGTCTACATACATTCGAATGTATTAAACTCAATAGTTCAGTGGCTCATTCACCTTTTTTAGTAAAAGGTGACTTGGTCATCTTACCAAGAAGACAGGACTCATAGGTTGGAAATGACTCACAATAACTAACCTCAAGAATTTCTTTTTGAGCTAACATGTTAAATCTATTCTTGTTAATATAACATAGTCTACAGTGCCAAAGGTAGACATCAGACACATCACTAATTCTAGGGCATTTACTGGAGGATTGAACCACGTTAACAAGCATAAAAAGTAAATAAATTCTATTATTCAATTATCCAATCAAAATTATAACACCATTCAAAATAACATTATAAAAAAAAATTTAATTGATATTTCAAAATCATTCATAGACGAAAGACCTATAGAAATGACATTCAATAAGAAAGTTGGACAATAATGACATTCATTAAGAATAACTTTATTTGAATTGATTATAAGGTTCATGATTTCTAAAGCTAGAATTAAAACTTATCTTCCATCTCCAACGTTCAGGAACCGCTCGCCTTGATCAAATCTCCTACTGACCTGCAAGCCCTGCATAGAATTACAAATATGATAAGGGCTTCTAGTATCTAATGCCCAGGTAGTAGAATCAAATAAGAAAAAATTGCAAGAACTTATCTTATAATTATCTTGTCCAACAACCACTTGCTTCTTCCTCAGCCTATTCGGATCTAGGGAGGCAATGTACAAAGGATAGTTCCTCTTTCAGTGCCCCTGCTTTCTGCCGAAGAAGCACTCTGCCTGGCTTTGGTTGAGCTTGCACTTCTTGGTCTGACCCCGTGCAGTCGTCCCCTTATGCAGCCGCACTTTCTTATTTTTTTTCTTCTTGTTCTTTTCTTTCTTAAAGGGTCAACGACCAGAAAAAGATCCTCCCACTACATTCACCATCTTCTTATGGAGTTAATGATCCTTCTCAAAGTTCTGCAACAACCCCAATAAGTTGTGGTAGTTCACTGTAGGCTTTGTCATTCTAAAATGAGTTAGAAAAGGGAGTAAGGACTTAGGCAAAGAATTAATGATCGCATCCTTACCGAGCTGCTCGTGTAGGGAAAAGCCCAATTTGCTAAGACGCTCAATCATCTCGATCATATACAATACATGATCAGTGACTGAGGCCCCATCCCTCATCCGAGCATTGAAAATGGTACAACTTGTTTTGTGCCTTTCAACATCGTCCGACGTGCTAAAAGATTTTGTTGACCTAGCACTGGTATGTTGCCCTTGCATTCTAAGTCCAAAAGGCATAACCCTGTAATAGTAAAGACCATGGTCAGTAACAAAAGCAATTTTCTCCTCATCCTCTGGCGCCATCCAATTTTGGTTATAGCCAAAAAAGGCATCCATGAAGGTGAGGAGCTCGTGGCCCGAGATTGCATCCACCAGTTGATCAATTTTGGATAGGGGGTAACTATCTTTTGGGCAAGCTTTGTTCAGCTTTTTGAAGTCTATACACATCCTCCACTTGCCATTTACCTATTTGACGAGCACCACATTTGAGACCCAGCTTGGGTAGTTAACTTTCTAAATGAATCTAGTCTTAAGGAGCTTGTTGACTTCTTCTACAATTGCTTTCTGCCTCTCTGGAGTGTGGCTGTGCATCTTCATTTTACTGGCTGATACCTAAGATCAACAACCAGCCAATGTTCCATGATCTCGACATTGATTCCCGGCATATCCATTGGAACCTAGGCAAAGATGTCTACGTCCCTCTGGAGGAAGGTGATGAGTTGCTCTCGAACCTCATCTCCCAAGTTAGAGTCGATCTGCATAGTGTGCTCCACATTTTCATCATTCAATGGGATGAAAACGAGATCTTCCATAGGCTCACCCTGCTCCTTCGTAAGATCGTTGCGGACATCCAGCCCATCAACAGGACAAAGGTCAGACTGGATGTTTTTCTATAAGACGATGGAGTAACAGTGCCTTGCTAAGGCTTGGTCTTCTCTGATCTCTCCAATTTCGTAGCTCATCGAAAACTTCACCTTTAAGTAATAAGTTGAGATCATAGCTCGAAGTGCGGTCAAACCAGATCGACCAAGAATGACATTATAGGCAGATGGGGTTTTTATAACTAGATAATCAACCTGCACTTTAGCCAGCTTTGGGCATTATCCTGCAGCCACAGTTAGAGTTATTATGCCCTCAACTGGCACGGCATCACCAGTGAAGCCTACCAACGGAAAGTTCATAGGTCCCAAGTGATTATTAGGTAAAGATATTTTTTGAGAAAGCATCGTAAAACAAAACATCAGCAAAGCTTCCATTATCTACCAAAATGTGGCACATATCATAGTCAGCAATGTTTAAAGAGATTACAACCACATCTTTTCTCGAGAACTGAACTTCTTGGGCATCCTCATTGGTGAAAGCAATGGGCTCCTCAATTCTCCACCTCTTCCCGAGCTCTACTGATCCACTAGCCTCCCCTCACCGAAGTCCCTTAGAGATGGTGTTGATGATGTCGAGGGTGTCCGATCTGCCTGCTGCTCCTCCCTTGGTGGTTTCGATTGTGGCAGTGCCCTTGATCGATCTTTCGATCCTTCAAGCTGACGTTGCAAGAATCGACCGAGCCTGTCTCACCTGATGAGCTCCTCGATCTCGTCTTGGAGCTGGATACATTCTTCTATGTCATGACCATGCTCACGATAATAAAGACAATACTTGTTAGGATTGCACTTGCCGAAGTGAGAACGCATCCTCTCTGGTCTATGCAGTTGCTCCTTGATCTCCATCAGTAGTTGTACTTTCGAAGCATTGAGGGCGGCATAGTTGTAAAACCTTTGGAGGAGGGAGCTCCACCACGCCCTTCTATCAGGGCTTCTTGGACGATGAGCCTAAGGAGGAGTTCGGGCTGGCTTGCACTCGGAGGGAGTCCAGAAGTGGGGCCAAACCTTGTTTGGCTTCTTTTCAGATGCGGGCCTGTTTGACTTGCCCATTCGCCATTTTTCAATTGCTTCATTATCCTTGGCCTTGAAAGCCTCTTCTACTCGGGCATAGCCTTCAGCCCGAGGTAACATATCAGCAAAATCTCTGGGATACTTCTTCTTCAAGGAGAATAGCAGATTGTTCTTTTAGAGGCCACCTTTTAGTATGGTCATGGCGATAGACTGATCTAGATTTTGAACTTCTATAGCAGCTGTATTGAAGCGGTTGACATAAGCTCGGATGGATTCTCCCTCTTACTACTTGATGCTCATAAGGGAGTCGGAACCTCGGCAGGGGCATTGGTTGCTGATGAAATGAGCGATGAACTAGTAGCTCATTTGATCAAAAGAGAAGATGGTATTCGGCTTGAGGGTCGAGTACCAATTTCTAACTGCTTCTTTCAAGGTAGACAGAAAAGCTCGGCACAGGATGGCATCGGACGTGCCATGGAGCAGCATCATTATCCGAAAGACCTCCAGATGATCAATCGAATCGAAGATCCTGTCGTAGCTCTTAAATTGGGGGAGCTTGAAGTTCAACGAGATTGGTTCCTACATGATGCGGTGAGAGAAAGGGGGATCGGTACAGATATCATTACCATGGGAGGGGGTGTGTAGCAGAGTTCCTCGATCTGCTAGTTCATCTCTTGTAGTTTCTGGTATAGAAGATCCTTTCGATCATGGATCTCCAAGGTCTTCTAGCTGAACGGAGGCAAAGTCCCCCCAGGAGTAGAGTCATGATCAGAGTAGGGGCTCTCAGCCCTCTGCTTTCCCTTTTCGAAGGTCACCGACTGGCTAGCCTGAGTCGGCTATCCCTAGATCAGATCATGGGGCTCTAAAGAAGCCTGTTTTGGTTGAATTGGCGCTAGAGGCTGTTGCTGCTGCATAGCCTGCACTGCTTCCGTAAGACCACGAACCTATTGAACTAGCAGGTTGAATCGCTCTGCATTCACCATTACTGTAGGTGGAGCTTGAGTTACCGGGGATGAAATAGGGGTGGATAGATCTGGATGGGATCTGACTGTAGAGATCGTTGACTGTCGGGTTGAAGGTTTCTTGAGAGGCATCTTTTTCGAAGGAGGACTCTGAAGGAAAAGAAGAGAGTTCTCTGCTGAGCACTCCTTTAAGAATAAAAGAATCTCAAAAATAGAGGCCCTTCCTCTAATGCCAATCCTGTTGGTGTGAAATCTGGTCATCATCGAAAAAGTGCTGGAGTCGGAGAAGACGAGGTCACCGTTGGTGACCTGCAAAATAAATATCATCCAGAGCCTGGGGGGGCTCCGACAAGACCCTCCAATGATCAAGTCAGCTCTTTTGGCCAACAGAAATGGAGTACTCAGTTGAGAAAGTTGTAGAGTATCGAGAAGGAGAAGAGAGCTTGGAGAAAATATATCTGAAGGATCCCTTTTATAGCTCGAAGCCTGTAACAAACTAATAGCGACAGCCATAACTATCTGGTAGTGGGCCGCTCAGACCATGCCAAGTTTGTTATGAAGGATGGTGTCTATTGTCACAACTTACTAGTTGAGAGTGGTGTCCGTTGTCGTGACTTGCCAATCTTTCTGGGCAACTACCAGAAGTTTGGCTAGGAGGGGTTTGGGAGTCCTACGATTGGAGGAATCTTTGAAAGAAGTCTATCGGAGATGTCCAAACATGGATCCGATAGGGAGATCTAGAAGTAGGTCTGCTAGAGGAATCTACATGTAGATCCATGGGAGGAAAGATTTGAAGAAAAATTTGTTCGATGGAGGGATCCGATTGAAGGCAAAGTCCGGAAGGAGCTCGACTGCTGGAGAGGTCCGGAAGAAACTCGACTGCTGGAGAAGGCCGGAAGAAGCTCGGCTGCTAAAGAGGTCCGAAAGGGGCTCAACTACTAGAGAGGCCCAAAAGGAAGAATTTGCGATCGAAGCTCTTCTGTGATTACCAGTCACATTAGGCTAAGCACTAGACTGAACTTCGGTGGTAGCAGAATTTATCCCCAACAAATACATTATCTATAAAAGTGGTAGGAGTACTCTGAATTTTACTATAGCCAATAATTTTGCCTCTGCTGTTATTGCCAAAGGTGACTACTCCTCCATCCTTTCTTTCAAGGGTGACGAATTATTTCTTATCACCCAACATATGCCTTGAGCAGCTACTATCTAAGTACCACTTCCTTTTTGATCCTTGGACTGCAAGGCATTCCTGCACAAACAATCAAGTGATGGTTTTAGGTACCCAAGTCTTCTTGGGTCCTTTAAGGTTAGTAAACATGGTTCTTTTTGGAACCCAAATCTTTTTAACAGTTTTTCCATTGAATTTAGAAGTATTACATTCAAATGTTTTGTATCTTACCTTTTTACATCTAAAGCAGGTGATGTGAGAGATGCCAATTGAAATGTGTGCAGTGAAGAAATTTTTTAAAAACTTAGTTTTGTCTTTAGGTTTATATCCTAGTCTGACTTTATCATAGACTCTTCTTTGATTATTTAAGATCATTTGCAGTTTTTCTGAACTACATGTGAATTTATCAACTAAAGACCTTAATTTATCCAATTCATCCTTTAGAATTTTGTTCTCTTCTTTTAATTTGTTGTTGCCACTAATTACCTCTTCCATTTCCTTCAAAAGTATTTGAGTCATTTTCTTAAGACTTTTATTTTTTATGCTAATCCTTTTGAAATCTTTCATTAAGTCATAAAAAGCATCTTGAAGTTCATCAAAGGTAAAATTTGAATCAAGAGTGAAGGATACCTCATCATCTTGTGCCATAAAATACAAATTTGCTTCATTTTGGTCTTCTTCCTCCGAGCTTGACTCATCACTGTCGCTCCAAGTTGCTATCATGGCTTTCTTTTCAGTTCTTTTTGCTCTTTCTTCAACTAAGGACATTCAGTCCTAAAATGTCCTAGCTTTTTGCATTCGTAGCAAGTGGGCCGATCCTTCTCTTTTTTTCTTTTTTCTTTCTGCTGGCTTCTCCTCTAATGAAGCTCCTCTTCTTGAATCCTTGTCTTTTTTCTTCCATAAATTTCTTGAATTTTTTGATCACCAGGGCCATGTCTTCATCATTTTCTTCACTAATGGATAGATCATCTTCTTCTTCAGCAGCCATGGATTTCAGCGCTATTATTTTCTTCTTATTATTATCTTCCTCCTTGTGCCGATTCATGGCTAGCTCATGTGTCATCAAGGATCCAATGAGCTCTTCTAAAGGTAAAGTGTTCAGATCTTTTGCCTCTTGGATGGCTGTTATCTTGGCTTCCCATGTCCTAGGCAAAGATCTAAGAATTTTTTTCACCAATTCACTGTTAGTGTAAACTTTGCCTAAACTTTTTAAACCATTTATGATATCAGTGAATCTTGCGTACATGCTAGTGATAGATTCAGTGGGGTCCATTTTAAACAACTCATATTGGTGAACTAGCATGTTAATTTTAGTTTCTTTTACTTGATTTGTCCCTTCATGTGTGACCTCAAGCCTATCCCAAATTTTCTTTACTGAATTGTAAGTAGAGATTCAGTTAAACTCAATAGCATTAAGGGCATAATAGAGTACATTCATTGCCTTGGCATTTAATTGGATAAGTTTCTTGTCCGTTTCATTTCAATCCTTCTCCACATTAGGAGGGGATGTGCCATTGACAATGATTATGGGAGTGTGTGGACCATTGACAATGACACTCCATATGTCATAGTCAAGGACTTGAATGAAAATGCGCATGCAAGCTTTCTCATTGAAAAGAGGTGGCCTATTTATGGATTGCCCTTCAGCAAGTAAACCTCCTAGTTGGATTGACATGATCTTTATCTCTAGTTGATAAAATCAATAATCAATAGAGAACCAAGGCTCTGATATCAATTGTTGCCCAGATGAACAACCCAAGAGGAGGGGTGAATTGGGTTTTCAAGAATTTAAACAGATATGTGCAGTGATTAAAGATTAAATCCTGAGTGAATCAAATGTGAGAACAAATAGAAGACACAAGCTAGAGCACACACACAAGCAAGAAAATTTTATAGTAGTTCGGTGCACTCCCACCACCTACGTCCACTTCCCAAATAAACTCAAAGAAATTTTACTATAATCCCTCAAGATTAAAGTCAGATAGTTTTTCTGGATTCACTATCCAATAATCTAATTGGTTTTTCTCTAGGTTCACCAACCATAATCCTTACAAGAATTTAATAAACCAATCTAAATAAATGAAAGGAGAGAAAAATCCCAAAACCCAAGTTTCAATCCCTGCTGAAACCAAATACATGAAAAAGGAAAAGAAAAAGTTCCAACTCAAAAGGCCCCTTCGAATGAGCAGAAGAGTTATCCTTGTAGTTCATTGAAAGCCTCTTTGAATCCATAGAGTTAATGCACTTGAGGATTCTTCAATACTTGAGAGAACAGATTGATTGAAGATGGAGATTTTCATTAAAGAACAGAGCATATTTTTCTTTTCTCTCATTTTTCTTTGATTGATCATGAATAAGCCTTCTTCCTTTTATATCTATAGCATTCTCTCTCTTCTAGTGATGATTGAAGCTCAGAAAAAGCAAAATTTGAACGTTGGAGAACAGCAACTAGCCGTTGGAGTCGAAAAAATTTGATCTAGAATGTTCCATCAAAAAGTTATCGCCAAGTCTCGAGACCTCTTAGTTTGCCTCGAGACATCTCACCAAGTTACGGGGTCTGTCGGTTTGAACAGAAGAGCTCTCGCCTTCAGTCTCACGAAAAATCATCTTTCTAAAAAAAATGGTTCGTCTGAGATCGAGACCTCTTGGTTCTGAACGAGACATCTCGCAGGGACTGCGAGACCTCTCGAAAATCCTACAAGATCTTTTGCTTTTAGGGCACAAAAACTAAATTTCTATTACCTGAGATCGAGACCTCTCGATTCTAAACAAGACATCTTATGGAGACCACGAGACCTCTTAGAAATTCTATGAGACCTCTTATTCTCAGGGCACAAAAATTAGATTTCTATCGTTTGAGATCGAGAGCTCTCGAGATTCTCGCGAGACCTCTCGAAACCATGTCAGAACAATGCTTGAAGCATGCCTGTCCACTCGAGAGCTCTCAAAAAAATTTTGAGATATCTCGAAGACTGCTCCAAGATGATTGTGAGAGAATTTTCACTCCGTACAAGAAGATTCAAATTTTGATTGATTTTCACTTAATGTCTTCCATATTTTGGTCAAAGAGCTCTCTTTCTTCTGACATTGGAATACCTAAAATAAAATACATTATTAATCATTTGCTTTAATATTTGGTCATCATCAAAATCACTTAGGGGGTTCAACATTTAGCAATTTATTTTGATCGGATTATTATTTATTTGCTGAAAATATCTGATCATGATTATGCTGAAGAACTATAATAAAGTTTTATATGGTTAATTGGGATATTCAAATGCCATATTAAAGTTGATGGGTTTATTATTTTCAAAAATAGCCACAGCATCCTAAAAAATAATAAAGTCATATAAAGAATATAAATTAAAGAATAATGGCATAAGAATAAAATTGTAATTAAGTCATAAAGATAATAAACTTTACCCACAGGGAGTGGTTATTTTTATAATTTAATTAGAATAAGATGGTAATCTAGATGTTAAGAATATATTTTTTCTAGACCCACACGTATGAAAATTTACTATTTTTAATATTTATGTTGCTAGTCTTGTTAATCAAGTATTAATAAATTCTATGCATGATGCGCCTCTGTCCATAGGAAGGTTAGAATTTATTATTAAAATTAATAATTTTAGATTATGGTTTAGCTTCATAGCACTAAAGTTTTCTATGCTTTTTGATTATTGTAGCTAATTCTACTGCATATATTAATGATGTTGCTCTTATTCCAATGCTAAATGGTGATAATTTTTCTAACTAGAAAGATAGTGTTCTTTACACTCTTGGGTACAAAGACCTTGATCTCGCGCTTCATGTGGACGAACCATCTATTCCCATGGATTCAAGCATGCCACAATAAATTCTGGCATATGAGAAATGGGAGCAATTTAATCGCTTGAGTTTAATGCTCATCAAGTCTCGAGTGCCTAAAAGTATTAGAGGGTCAATTCTTCAATGTGATAAGGTCAAAAATTTTATGAAGGCTATTGAAGAATAATTTGAAAGTTCTGATAAAGCTTTGGCCAGTACCCTAATGAAGAAATTTACAGGCATGAGGTTTGATAGTTATAAAGGTGTACGTGACCATATCATGGAAATGAGAGATATTGCTGCTCAACTCAAATCTTTAGAAGTTGAGATTCTGACTCTTTTCTAGTCTATTTTATTTTGAATTTACTATCTACAGAATTTAGCCCTTTTAAAATCTCTTATAACACACAAGGAAAAATGATCTGTTAATAAACTTTTGACCATTTTTGTTCAAGAGGAAATAAGACTGAAATAGGAGAAGCAAGACATAAAGCATGAAAGTGCCAATCTTGCTACTCATGGTAAAGATAAAAAGAAAAAAGGTATTCCTAAAGGAAAGAAGGATGTTGCAGTGTTAATGAAATGTCATGGCAATAAAGATGCATGCTTTTTTTGCAAGAAAAAGAGACACATGAAGAAGGACTGCATAAAGTATAAGAAATGATTTGAAAAGAAAGGTACTTTTATATCTCTTGTGTGTCATGAGTCATTTTCTGTTGATATGCCTAATAACACTTGGTGGATTGATTTTGGTACTACAATTCATATTGCCAATACCATGCAGGGCTTTCTCAATCTAAGGGACCCAAAGGAAAGTGAACAAGATATCTACTCAGGCAATCGGATATGTTCACATATGGAGGCTGTGGAAACCTTTAGATTAATTTTGAATTTTGATTTTGTTTTGGACCTTGAAAATATTTTTTATGTTCCTAGTTTTTCTAGAAATTTAATTTCTATTTCCAAGTTGACAAGTATTGGTTTTAGTTTTTATTTTGAAAACTTTGTAGTTAATCTTTTTTGGGACAAAAAAGTTATTGGCACTAGTTTACTGATAGATGATTTATATAAATTAGATTTGAATCTAAATTATGAAAGTAATCATTCGTCTATGCATGGTGATAATATTGGCATAAAGAGGAACATTATTAAAGAGAACTCTTCAAGTTTATGGCATAAAGGTTAGCTCATATCTTTTTAGAGAGAATAAAGAGGTTGGTAAATGATGGCATTTTAAAAAATATTGATTTTACTAACTTTGATACTTGTTTAGGTCGCATAAAGGAAAAGCAAACTAATAAGTCCTCTAAAGGTGCCAAAAGGAGTTCTAATATTTTGGAAATAATGCATAATGATATTTGTGAACCATTTTCTATTTCCTATTTTAATGGTCAGAGATATTTTATCCCATTTATTGATGACTATACTAGATATATATATCTCTACCTTCTGTTTGAAAAAATTAAGGCACTAGATGCCTTTAAGGTTTATAAAGCAGAAGTAGAGAATCGGATGGATAAAAAAATAAAGATCGTAAGATCTGATGGAGGTGAAGAGTGCTATGGAAGGTACACTAAAAAGGATCAAATAATAGGCCCATTTGGTAAGTTCCTTGAAGAAGAGGGTATTATTGCTCAATATACAAAGCCTGAAATACCACAACAAAATGGTATGGTAGAAAGAAGGAACCACGCACTAATGGATATGATAAGGAGCACGATTAGTAATTCTAATCTTTCTTTATCTCTTTGGAGTGAAGTATTAAAGATTGTTGTATGTCTTAAATAGAGTTCTATCCAAGGCTATACCTAAAACTTTTTTTGAGTTATGGAAATGATAGAAACCAAGTTTAAGTCATTTACATATATAAGGATATCCAGTTGAGGTGCGGATTTATAATCCATATTTAAAGAAATTGGACTCTAGAATTATTAGTGGCTATTTTATTGGCTATGCAGTAAATTTTAAAGGATATTGGTTTTATTATCCTAATCATGGATCCAAAATTGTTGAGACTAGGAATGCTAAATTTCTTGAGGATTATGAACTTAGTGGGAGTGGTTTTCCTCACAAGGATAAATTTGAGGAAATAAGAGATCAAATTGATCAACCCATAAAAGATAAAGAATTCATTGTTATTCAAGGTGATCCATAAGATCACGAACAATCAATTCAAGAACAACCACTCCATGAAGAGCAAGTTCATGATGAACCTATAATTGAAATTACTCAAAACACAGATGAAGCAGTAGGATTAAGAAGATCTTCAAGAGAAGGAAGACTTGCAATTCCTAGTGATTACATTATCTACCTAAAAGAATTTGATTTTGATGTCGGACCTGATAATGATCCTAAATCATTTTCATAAGTCATAAGTGGAAATAATTCCATATACTGGTATGATGCTACGATGGATGAGATGAAATCCATGATTAAAAATCAAGTCTGGGATCTCATTTACTTAAGGATGCTTTAGCCATTGGCTGTAAATGAGTTTATAAGACCAAAAGAGACTCCTCAGGTAAAATTGAATGATATAAGGCTAGACTTATAGCTAAGGATTTCACTCAAAAAGAAGGCATTGACTATCATAAAACCTTCTCTCCAGTTTCAAAGAAGGATTCATTAAGGATAATTATGACTTTAGTAGCTCATTTTGATTTAGAGTTACATCAAATGGATATGAAAATGGCACTTTTGAATGAGAATCTAGAAGAGACAGTGTATATGACTCAGTCTGAAGGTTTCTATACAGATAAAGATAGTCATCTTATATGCAAGTTAAAGAAGTCTATATATGGACTTAAATAGGCCTCCCGCCAATGGTATATGAAATTCCATGATGTTATAAGCTCTTTTGGCTTTACAGAAAATATTATGGATCAATGCATATATCTTAAGATTAGTGGGAGTAAATACATATATCTGTTCTATATGTAGATGACATATTGCTTGCAAGTAGTGATTTGGATTTGCTAAAAGAGACAAAACTATTTCTTCCACAAAACCTTGAGATGAAGGATATTGGTGAAGCCTCTTATGTCATTGGCATAGAGATTCATAGAGACAGATCATGAAGGATTTTAGGTTTGTCTCAAAAAGCCTATATCGAAAAAGTTTTGGAAAGGCTTAAAATAATAGATCGTACTCCTATGGTTGCACCTATTATGAAAGATGATAAATTCAATTAAAATCAATACCCACAAAGTGAATTGAGAAAAGAGCAAATGAAGAACATTCCATATGCATCTGCAGTGGGAAGCTTGATGTATGCACAGGTCTGTACAAGACCTGATATAGCATATGCAGTAGGCATTTTGGATAGATATCAAAGCAATTTGATCATTGAAAAGCTGCAAAGAAGGTTATACGATATCTACAAGGAACCAAGCATTATATGCTTACCTATAGATATACTAATCACTTGGAGGCGATTGGTTATTTGGACTCAGATTTTGGTGGATGTGTGGATACAAGAAAGTCTACTTTAGGATATATTTTTCTTCTTACTGAAGGGGTCATATCTTGGAAAAGTAGTAAGCAATCGATAGTTGCTTCATCTACCATGGAGGAAGAGTTCGTTACATGCTATGAAGCTACTTCACAGGCAATATAGATGAGAAATCTCATTTTTGGTTTGAGAGTTATAGATTCTATTGCAAGGCCAATAAAGATTTATTATGACAACTCTGCTATAGTTTTCTTTTCTAAGAATGATAAAAGTGGAAGTCGTAGCAAGCACATCGATATAAAGTATCTTACTATTAAACATCATATCAAGAAGTAGGAAGTGGATATTCAGCTTATCAGTACTGAATTAATGGTTGAAGACCCCATGACTAAAGGATTATCAGCCATATAGTTGAAAGATCATGTAGATCATATGAGAATCATTAATTCAATTTTCTTTTGATTAGCTTCTTGTAAAATACTTATTCTTAGAAATAAAGAACATGTTATTTTATTTCATGCACATAAAGTTCATATCATAAAGTTGAACTCTGAACAGCTTAGATAAAGTTATTCATAAAGAAAAGTATAAGGTACTTAAATAAAAGGTTTCATACATTATGATACATGGAAGGGAGTATTCATTTTTGGAATATGACCACCATGATTCGTGTATTGAAACTTTTTATTTAAGTGGGAGTTTTTGATTTGAGATAGCTTATGGCCATATTATAGTTTTGTTTATCACCTATTCGGTATCTTAATTGTAACATGTCGGACAAGTGGGAGAATGTTATACTCATCCCATATATTAGGGACTTGATGTGGCCCACATGTAATCTAATTAATTAAAGATAATATCACCCAATTGGGTAAATTGTTTACCTTGCAATGATTACTAAAGCTTTGAGATTTTGACTTGAGCCGTGCACGTGCTCGACCTCTACCAGTATTCACTCAGATTAGATCTAGAGGTCTTCTTCTTCTAAATTTGATTTTAGAAAATCAAATATTGGATCTTCCTAATTTGCCTTCAATTAGATCTCTGGCAGCAACACGTTCGTCTCATGAACTAGAACTGCTTCACTTAATCTTTGCGCCAGTAGGACTTTGAGCTTTCCTTACTGTTTCACCCAACTCTTTGAGCATGGAGAAGAGGAAGAAGATCTAGAAGAGGGGGTGTGGAGGTGGAAAAAGGGGCAGCACCTAGGCATGGGAGATTGGAATGCCCAAACAACTAGGCATAGGGTCCTATTTATAGACAATGGCACCACCCTAGAGTCCTAGGGCTTTAAGCAACTAGTTTCCATAAAGCAGAAGGACTCCCATCTGATCTCCATGCCCACATCTGATTTTCTTTTATTTTTGTCACACAAAAACATGGAGAAATTAGTGTGGAGAAGAGAGGATAGAAATGGGTTGGCACAAGGCACTAAAAATCCCTAAAGTTTGATCTCATTCAAACTCTTCTTCCTTTATCCACTAAGGGCGCACGCCATAAGGGGGCGTGTGCCCTCATTTTCCTTCATGAAATCACCTAGGGGCATGCACCCTTAGATAAACTCTAGCGTGGGCCCTCATTTTCCTTCATGAAATCACCTAGGGGCATGCACCCTTAGATAAACTCTAGGGGGTACATGCCTCCCTCAAATCCTGCCAAGACTAGGTCAAAATGGTCTTTTATTAATTTTATCTTATGATTTTAGGACAAACCCTGATCTCATTAGGACAAGCCCTATTTTGATCAAAACAACATCCAATCGGACCAAAACAAACCTATACAGGATTTTTGGATGAGCCAAATCAAATTTGATTGAGTTTTGGACAACCAGAAAGTCAATAGAAGAAGAATATTGGGCTCAATCATGTGCTAGCATGATTTCTATGAACATAATTGGATCTAATCTAAATCAATCGAACTAAGTTAGCCTAATTGATGACATCCAGACCCAAATCCTTGTTTGTATGATCCAGTTAGGTTCAGTTCTATATAGTAATAGAATATGTCATGATATCCATCATCAATATCAACGAAACATCTTTTGAACTCTTCTAATTCATCCAATAAGAATCGTCAATCATCAAGACCATTCTAATTGATCTCAAAATCCACCGGTGATACCTAGCAGTATATGGTGGCAACCCATTAGAACCAAAAGTGAACCTCTCGATGGAGCTACCTATGTGATTGGGTTCTTCTATTATAAGCCGCGATAGGATCAAGGCCAAGATGAATTCTTCAGACCCTACACCTGTCATATGAATATATCATTCGATTTGAGTTCGATGTGAAACCCTAATAGAAACTCTTTTCTATTATTTCACACTACCATGGCCATGGGCTTAAGAACTCGATCTCATGATCATCATAGGACTGCTCCTCCTCTACTGAGATTGATCAATCTTCTATTGGTGTAATCCAATTCCTACGATGAACATCCTATAGCAAACATACACCTTAGGATTCTAAATGGCTAGAAGATCGAGTTATGGTGTAGTCAAACTATAACACACTCAAGATGAACTACTGATGCACCTCAGATCAAAGAACTACACGTACAACTATGGCATCGATATAGTCATCGACGAGAAGGTAGACATTTTTATGACTACTCGAGGTGGTCACGCTCAGTATCCTTATTCTCAACAAGGATTTGTATTCTCGCTCCAATCTCTTCACACCATAGACTCAAGACTTATCTACCCTAAGAAAGTGATTGTACACTAATCTTTCGAATTGATCACCATCCTCATGATGATCTTACGATTAGGAGCAAAAGTTAATTATGATAACATATGCCTTAAATTCTCAACTTTTGAGAATATGTGTTATCTTGCCCGTTAACTCAATTGATGTATCATAGACACTTTAATGCATAATATGATAGAAAATATTTTTTATTAATTTTAAGTTAAAATTATAAAAATATTTTTAAAAAGTATTTTACAAGTATCGGCCAATCTAACTTATAGGGCACATATCTAACAAACTCTCACTTGATCTAAAGCCAATTGGCTATAAATCTAAGTTCCATCATTTTAAGGTGGGCTTCGATCTTTTGCTGGTCTAAAGGCCTAGTCAGTGGGTCAGCTGCACTGTTTGTGCTGTCGACTCTCTTAACCTCGACGTATCCCTTCTCGAGATAATCGTGGATGAGGTGGAACCCCCGCTCGATGTGCTTGGACTTCTGGTGAGATCCTAGCTTCTTAGCTAGGGCTATGATACCATTGTTATCGTAGTACAGAGAGATGGCATCTGATGGCATCACTCCAATCTCTGCGATGAACTTTTTAAACCAGAATGCTTTCTTCGTAGCTTCTAAGATAGTGATGTACTTTATTTTCATGATGAAGTCTGCTATCATAGTCTACTTGAAACTCTTCCAGCTTACAGCATCATCATTGCAAAAGAATAGACTTCCAGATGTTGACATTCAATCATCTTTATCAGATATAAAGTCTGAGTCTGTATACCCTTGGACCTAGAGTTCTCATTTACCAAAGACTAAAAATATATCCTGAGTCCTTCTTAAGTACTTAAGAATACATTTTACAAAAGTCTAGTGCTCTTCGTCTAGATTCGATTGATATCTATTTGTGACACTCACAGCATGGGCAATATCAGGTCGTGTACATAGTATAGCATACATGAGGCTTCCTATTACCGAAGCATAAGAGATCTTGCTCATGCATTCAATCTCTTCAGGTGTGTTAGGGCACATCTTTTTGAAGAGATAATGCCATGTCTGAAGGGCACTAGTCCCCTCTTGGAGTTTTCCATGCTGAACCTCTTTAGCACTTTATCTATATATATTTTCTATGAAAGACCTAGCATCCTTTTTAGTCTATCCATATAGATCTTAATTTTCAAAATAAAGAATGCTTCTCCTAGGTCTTTCATAGAAAACTCTTTAGACAACCACATTTTAATCGAGGTCAATATGAAAATATCATTTCCAATTAGGAGGATGTCATCCACATATAGTATGAGAAAGACAATAGTGCACCCACTGATTATCTTGGACACACAAGGTTCCTTCTCATTCTTGATGAAATCAAATGATTTGATTACATCATTAAAATGAGCATTCCAGCTCCGAGATGCTTGCTTAAGTCCATAGATGGATCTTTGTAGATTGCAAACTTTGTAATCACTATCATCGGATGTGAAACTAAATGGCTATTCCATATAAATATCTTCGTCAAGATATCCATTTAGGAATGCCATTTTCACGTCCATCTCTTATATTTTATAATCAAAATAGGTTACAATAGCAAGCAATGTACAGATGGATTTTAGCATGTCTACTGGCAAGAAGGTATCTTGATGGTTAATGCTTTTGTGCTAACTATACCCTTTCGCCACTAGCCTAGCCTTGAATGTCTCTACATTTTTATCTACATCTATCTTTCTCTTGAAGATTCATTTACATCCAATAGATACAATACCTTTAGATGGATCTACCAAGGTCCAGAATTGATTCGATAGAGTCAATCTCTAATTTCATTACCTCTAGCCATTTCTCAAAATTGATATCTGATATCATCTCATCATAGATTTTGAGATCATCACCATGAATTCCATTTTCTATAAAGAATATTTTCTCTACATTCTTTGAAATAGTAACTAAGTACCTCTTAGGAGGATGAAAAATTCTATTCGACTTATGAGGTGGAGGAGGGAGTGTGCGGATCAGCTCAAACTGACTGGGTTTCTTAGGTTTCTTGGCTCGTTGCTCTTTGGAGACTTTCTCCTCAAGCATAATCTGTCTTTTGATGCCACCATCTTGAATAAATTATTTTTTAAGAAAAATAGTATATCGACTCATAATCATATTATGGTCTTTCGGAAGATAGAAATAATATTCTAATAACTCTTTAGGATATCTAATAAATCGAGCTCTAAAAGATCTAGACTCTAACTTGTCCACCTACTATCTCTTGACATGAGCTGGACAATTCTAAATTCTGAGATGACTCAAACTTGGCTTCTTACCAGTGTGGTAGGAACGATTTTAGATGAAATCCTATTCAATAGATAAATAGCTGCCATTAAACTATCCCCAAAGAAATTCAGGAAGATCCTTAAAATTCATCATGGATCAGACCATATCTAATAGGATCCGATTTCTCCATCTAAAACCTGTTCAGATGGAGTCCATTATGAGACTATCCCATTATCCTTGAGATAGTCCAAAAATTTTCTATTAAGGTATTCACCTCCTCAATCTAATCGAAGAATCTTAATGGGCTTTCTAGTTTGCTTTTTCACTTCATGTCTGAATTTTTTAAACTTTTCAAAGACTTCAGACTTGTGTCGCATCAGGTATACATATCCATATCGAGATAAATCATCGATAAAGATAATGAAATAGACAAAGTTGCCTCTAGCCAACACATCAAATGGATCGTACACATTTGTATGTACCATGGTAAGTAGGTCTGTGGCTCTTTTTCCATGTCCTACAAAAGAATGCTTGGTCATTTTGTCTTGAAGGCATGATTTACAAATTTAATACGACTTGAAAGTCAATGGACCCATTAGTCCAGATTTCTTCAATTTATTAATCCTCTTTAGCTATATGATCTAGTCTAAGATGCCACATATATCTTTAATTAATACTATCTCTAGATTATTTTTGATCCTATGGTATTCATATTTTGCTCGACATTGTACACAGAAACATCTACTTGTAACTGATAGAGATCGTTAATTAAGAAATCACTTGCAATTTTATTTTTTTCAAAAAGAATAGTACAGTGGTTCTTAAAAAAATTGATTAAATAGTTTTCATGCACCAAGCATGAAATAGAAATTAAATTCCTACTTGCATTTGAATTTAGGTCTAGATTCAACTAGTCATAATGATTATGACTAACCTAGTGGCATGGTTTAGCTCGAATCGTTAGCCACCTCAAACCAAAATTGGATCGACCCAAATGGCTAGATAAGCGAGATTGGTGGGACGGATATGCCATTAACTTATCGTAAATGCATTCAGGTCGAGTAGCTTCCAATTAAAGACAACCAGTCGTATCTGCCAAACTTACCTTAAATACTAAATTATCAAACTAGAATTGATTGGGTTAACCTACAATCCAGGCTCGAACCATGGAGCTAAATTAGGTCTTAAAGTGGTCGACCATATTTGACTATAAATCGACCTTGATCAAGATTTTTACATCTAATGGGTTAGTCAAATCTTAGCACTCTTGATCCCACCAACCAACTCTTGATTTGGTTTGATCAACCGCTAGACCTAATTAAGCTACTCATACCCGAACCCATGTTTTATAAAAGTATCTTAGATCTAAAAATTTTCAATTTTTAAAACTAATTTATTTCATAAATTTAATTTTTAATTAAGTCAAAACATAATTCAAGAACAAAGCATGTAAAGATCCTAGAATTTTTGGATCTAGGGTTTTATAGAAAAGTAAGTTTTCGATTTTTGATTAAGGATAAATATGTAGCAACCTTATACGCCATAAGAGCATCCCATCAAATAGGAAGTCAAGGTCTTTAAACCCTTCTTACTTTTATAATTGGATGGCCAAAAGGAATGCCATAATCAGAAACATAAACTAAACTATAAAACAATTAGATCTAATACATATAACTCTTATACAATTAAAGATCTAATCTGCACATACTTTGCATACATCTCATGTATAAATTTAAAAATATTTAAACTTATTTTTCAGATCTGATTACATCTCATGTAATATCTAAAAATAAAAAATTAAATGATCATATCATGAAGAATTTTAGATATAGACTAATGTGGCATAGAACTACAGATCTAGTCTAGACATGCATTGCATATATCATATATATGAAAATTCTAAAATACATCCCATGATTTTAGATCTAATTACATCTCATGTAATATCTAAAAACTAAATTATCAGAACATAAAAAATAAATTCAGATCAAATCTAAAATAGATCTGAAACCAACAACCTGGCTCTAATACTAATTGAACGAATTTCTAGTTCCTAGTCCACAGGTTTGACCTGATCGGATCAAATTTATAGTAGAATATTTTAAAACTTTTCTTCTAGATTTGATTAGATCTAAGAGTTCTCAGATCTAATTAGATTGATCTAAAAATAAAAGTAAAAATAAAATAAAATTAGTGATAACTATTGTCATCTGATTGGGTAAATCTTCACTATAAGAAAAAAGATCTTTTATGATGAAATTATTTATGATGAAAAAAATTTCATTGCAAATAAAGATATTTATGATAAAAAAAAATTTCATCATAAATAATTCTTACTTACGATAAAAAATATTTTTTTATCATAAATAATTAATTATTTATAATAAAAATATATTTTATATCATAAATAATAATTATTTATGATAAAAAATTTTCATCACAAATAATCTACCTTAAATAAATTATTTAAAAATTAAAAAATATCAAATTATTTATGTTGAAATTTTTTGTCATAAATAAGTGATTATTTTCGATGGAATCAAGTTGTACATCGCAAATAATCTATTATTTATGATGAAAATTTTACATCATAACTAATTTGATGAAAATATATCATTTAAAAAATTAAAAATACTAGATTATTTATAATGAAAAATTTTTATTATACATAATTAATTATTTTTGATGGAATCATGTTTTACATCATAAATAATCTATTATTTATGATAAAAATTTTCCATCATAAATAAATTGATCAAAATAAATCATTTAAAAAATTAAAAATACAAGATTGTTTATGACAAAAAATATCCATCTCAAATAATAGATTATTTTCAATGGAATAAAGATTTATGTCATAAATAATCATTATTTATAATGAAAATTTTTATCATAAATAATCTAATCAAAATAAATTATTCAAAAAATTAAAAAAAATTGGATTATTTGTGATGAAAAATTTTCATCATAAATAACTTATTATTTTTGATGGAATCAAGTTTTTCATTGCAAATAATCTATTATTTAGATGAAAAGTTTATGTCATAAATAATCTAATCAAAAAAATTATTTAAAAAATTAAAAATGCCACATTATTTGTGATGAAATATTTTTATCATAAATAATCAATTATTTCTAACGAAATCATGTTTTACATTATAAATAATATATTATTTATGATAAAAATTTTTCATCATAAATAATCTAATCAAAATAAATTATTTGAAAAATTAAAAATATAAGATTATTTATGATGAAAAATATCTATCATAAATAATAGATTATTTCCAATAGAATAAAGATTTATGTTGTAAATAATCTATTATTTATGATGTAAATTTTTCATCACAAATAATCTGATCAAAATAAATCATTTAAAAATTTAAAAAATCTAGATTATTTATGATGAAAAATTTTTATCATAAATAGTCGATTATTTATGACGTAACTCATATTTCTGTCATAAATAATCGATTACTTATGATGAAAAGTTTTCATTATAAATAATTTGACCAAAATTTTAAATTTAAAAAAAAAGTGTGGACTATTTTAAAAATAAAAAAAGGGCAAAGATGTGCCATGCATGATCGATGCGATAGGATTGAGGGGTGTGAGCGCATTCACTATTAGCTAGCCTGCAAGCAAATAAATATTTTTTAAATTTTTTCAAAAATTAGTATTCTTTTAAAAATATATCTATTTTTCTCTGAATATTACATAATTTTTAAATTTAAAATTCATCTTCATCATTCATTATTTAAATAATTATGATGTGAGTATCATCATAAAATATCATCTCGATCTGGTAGCTCTAGCTATGCAGATTGATAAAATATGATTTCAACGATCACGAACGATCGTACGATGATCTGAAAAATAAAAATTATCAATGGATCCAAAATTTTACAACGATGATCTCTATGATATTTATAGCACACTATCAAAATTTTACTTCAATCGGATATCGCTATCATGATCAATTTAGTATGGAATGATTTAAACCGTTAAATGAAAAATGAGTGATTAAAAGATCAAATAATGTCTGAATTATGTGATTTTTAGATAAATAATTTTTACTACTTTCATCATTTATATGGTGATAATCATAAAATTCAAACCATATATATAGAAACCATCTATGTTGAGCAGATTTTACAAAAACACAAGTACGATTACTTAAGAACCTTAAGAATAAGTATCAAGAGATATATAGTTTTGGATTATTTATATACATGTGATTCGAATTTTATAATCACCACCATACAAATAATGAAAGTAGTAGCAAAGATCATTTATCTAAAAAATTGCTTGAATTGGATACCATTTGGCCTTTTGATCACTCACTTTTCATTTAACGATCCAAATCATCTCATGCTAAATTGATCATGATAATGATATCTGACTGAAGTAAAATTTTGATAGTATGCTATAAATATCATAGAGATCATCATTATAAAATTTTAGATCCATCGATGGTTTCTATTTATCAGATCATCATGTGATCGTATATGACCATCAAAATCAAATTTTATCGATCTACATGACTAGAGCTACCAGATTGAGACAATATTTTATGACGATGCTTGCATCATAATTACTTAAATAATGAATGATAAAGATGTACTTTAAATTTTAAAATTATGTAATATTTAAAGAATAATAATTTTTTTAAAAAAATACTATTTTTTAAAAAAAATTAAAAAAAATTAATTTGCTCATAGGCTAGCTAACAGTGGACGCACTTGCATCACTCAACCTCATCGCATCGACCATGCATAGCATATTTTTGCCTTTTTAAAAAAAAAATTCATTGTAAAAAATCTGACATTTTTAATTATTTATATTTTTTATGTATCAAAGATTATTGACAATGAAAATTAACTTTGCATCATAAATAATTATTATTTATGATGGAATATTTATGTCATAAATATTCTCATCTCTTTTTTAATTTTTTAAATTATTTATTTACAAAAAAATATTTATGGTGAAAATATTCCATCATAAATAAAAATTATTTACGACATAAAACCATTTTCCATCATAAATAATTTTTATTTATGATGAAATATTCTATTATAAATAAAAATTATTTACAACATAAAACCATTTTCTATTATAAATAATTAATTATTTATGATAAAAATATATTTTACATCATAAATAATAATTATTTATGATAAAAAATTTTATCATAAATAATCTATCTTAAATAAATTATTTTAAAAATTAAAAAAAACTAGATTATTTGTGATGAAAAATTTTTATCATAAATAAGCGATTATTTCTTATGGAATCAAGTTTTACATTGTAAATAATCTATTATTTATAAAAAAAGTTTTATGTTGTAACTAATTTGATGAAAATAAATTATTTAAAAAATTAAAAATGCTAGATTATTTATGATAAAAAATTTATATCATAAATAATTAATTATTTTTGATGGAATCATGTTTTACATCGCAAATAGTCTATTATTTACAATGAAAATTTTTCATCATAAATAATTTATTCAAAATAAATCATTTAAAAATTTAAAAATATAAGATTATTTATGATGAAAAATATCCATCACAAATAATAGATTATTTTTAATGGAATAAAGATTTATATCATAAATAATCATTATTTATGATGAAAATTTTCCATCATAAATAATCTAATCAAAATAAATTATTTAAAAAAATTAAAAAATTAGATTATTTGCATCAAAAAATTTTCATCCCAAATAACTTATTATTTCTGATGGAATCTAGATTTTCATAATAAATAATTTATTATTTATGATGAAAATTTTACATCATAAATATTTTGATAAAAAAATCATTTAAAAAATTAAAAATGCTAGATTATTTATGATGAAAAATTTTTATCATAAATGATCAATTATTTTTGATGCAATCATGTTTTATGTCATAAATAATTTATTATTTATGATGAAAATTTTTCATCATAAATAATTTGACCAAAATAAATTATTTAAAAAATAAAAATATAAGATTATTTGTAATAAAAAATATTCATCATAAATAATAGATTATTTTTGATGGAATAAAGATTTATGTCGTAAATAATCCATTATTTATGATGAAAATTTTCCATCATAAATAATCTGATAAAAATAAATTATTTAAAAAATTAAAAAAGCTAGATTATTTATGATAGAAAATTACTATCGTAAATAATCGATTATTTGCAATGTAACTCATATTTCTTTCGTAAATAATTGATTATTTATGATGAAAAATTTTCATCGCAAATAATTTGACCAAAATTTTAAATTTTAAAAAATATAAACTATTTTAAAAATAAAAAAGGGCAAAGATGTGCTATGCATGATCGATGCAATAGGGTTGAGGGATGCGAGCGCATCCACTATTAGCTAGCCCACATGCAAATTAATTTTTTTTAAAAAATTTTCAAAAGTTAGTATTTTTTAAAAATATATCTATTTTTTTAAAATATTATATAATTTTTAAATTTAAAGTTCATCTTTACTGTTCATTATTTAAGTAATTATGATACGAGCATCGTCACAAAATATCATCTTGATCTAGTAGCTCTAGTTATGCAGATTGATAAAATTTAATTTTGATGATCACGAACAATTGCTTGATGATCTGATAAATAGAAACCATCGATGGATCCAAAATTTTGCAATGATGATATTTATAGTGCACTATCAAAATTTTATTTTAATCGAATATTATTATTATGGTCAATTTAGCATGAAATAATTTAGATCGTTAAATAAAAAATGAATGATCAAAAGACCAGACAATGTAAATAATTTTCTTTAGCGATGGATTTTTAACAACGCAAATTTTGTCGCTACAATAGTTATTAGCGATGAAAAGGTGGTTTCCTCACTAATAATTTTCATCAATTATTTTCTTAGAAAAAAAATTTCCTCTCCAAAAAATATTGAAATATTTATTAAAATTATTTATGATGGAATTGAAATTTACATCATAAATAAGAATTATTTATGATAAAAAAATTTCAATCATAAATAATTTTTCATACATAAATAATTTAAAAAATTAAAAAAATAAGAATGTTTGCAATGGAAGTATTCCGTTGCAAATAAAAATTATTTGCGATGGAAAAAGATTTTACATCATAAATAATTAGCATTTACAATGGAATATTTCCATCATAACTAATTTTCCATAAATAAATAATTAAAAAAATTTAAAAAATTAAGAATATTTATGATGAAAATATTCTATCATAAATAAAAATTATTTATGATAGAAAATAATTTTACATCATAAATAATTTTTATTTATGATGTAATATTTCCAAAATAAATAATTTTCCATACATAAAAAATTAAAAAAAAGATGAGAATATTTGTGATGAAAATATTCCATCACAAATAAAAATTATTTATGATGGAAAATGGCTTTATGTCATAAATAATTTTTATTTATGATGGAATATTTCCATCCTAAATAATTTCCCATAAATAAACAATTTTAAAAATTAAAAAAAGTGATGAGAATATTTATGATGGAAATATTCCATCATAAATAATAATTATTTATGATGCAAAGTTAATTTTTGTTGCCAATAATCTTCGACACAAAAAATATAAATAATTAAAAAAGGTCAGATTTTTTATGATGAAATTTTTTGAAAAAAGAAAAAAAAATATGCTGTGCATGGTCGATGTAATGAGATTGAGCGGCGCAAGTGCATCCACTATTAGCTAGCCCACGAGCAAATTACATTTTTTTAATTTTTTTAAAAATTAATATTTTTTTAAAAAAATTATTATTCTCTGAATATTATATAATTTTAAAATTTAAAGTCCATCTTCATCGTTCATTATTTAAGTAATTATGATGTAAGCATCATCACAAAATATCGCCTCGATCTGGTAGCTCTAGCTATGCAGATCGATAAAATTTGATTTTGACGGTCACGAAAGATCGCATGATGATTTAATAGATGAAAAATACTGATGGATCTAAAATTTTATAACGATGATCTCTATAACATTTGTAGCATACTATCAAAATTTTACTTCAATCAGATATCATTATCATAGTCAATTTAGCATAGGATGATTTAAATCGTTAAATAAAAAATGAGTGATCAAAAGGTCGAACAGTATCCGATTAAGATGATTTTTTAGATAAATAATTTTTTCTACTACTTTCATCGTCTGTATGGTAGTGATTATAAAATTTAAACCATATGTATATGAACGATTCAAAACTACATGTCTCTTGATACTTATTCTTAAGGTTATTAAGTAATCATACTTGTGTTTTTATAAGATCTGCTTAACATGAATGGTTCATATATATATGATTTGAATTTTATGATCATCACTATGTAAATAATGAAAATAGCAGTAAAGATCATTTTTCTAAAAAATCTCCTTAATCTGACATTGTTTAGCCTTTTGATCACTTATTTTTTATTTAACGATCCAAATCATTTCATGCTAAATTGACCATAATAATGATATTCAATTAAAATAAAATTTTGATAGTATACTATAAATATTATCATTACAAAATTTTGGATCCATCGATGATTTTTATTTATCAGATCATCAAGCAGTTGTTCATGATCATTGAAATCAAATTTTATCAATCTGCAAGCTAGAGCTACTAGATCGAGATGATATTTTATGACGATACTCGCATCATAATTACTTAAATAATGAATAGTGAAGATGAGCTTTAAATTTAAAAATTATATAATATTTAAAAAATATAGATATATTTTTAAAAAAATATTAATTTTTGAAAAAATATTTTAAAAAATATCAATTTGCATGTGGGCTAGCTAATAGTAGATGCGCTCGCACCCCTCAACCCTATTGCATCGGCCATGCATTGCATATTTTTGACCTTTTTTATTTTTAAAATAGTCTATATTTTTTCAAAATTTAAAATTTTGGTCAAATTATTTGCGATGGAAACATTTCATCGTAAATAATCAATTATTTACGAAAGAAATATGAGTTACATCGTAAATAATCAATTATTTATGATAGTAATTTTCTATCATAAATAATCTAGCTTTATAATTTTTTAAATAATTTATTTTGGTCAGATTATTTATGATGAAAAATTTTCATCATAAATAATGGATTATTTATGACATAAATCTTTATTCCATCAAAAATAATCTATTATTTACTATGAATTTTTTATTATAAATAATCTTATATTTTTATTTTTAAATAATTTATTTTGGTCAGATTATTTATGATGAAAAATTTTCATCATAAATAATAAATTATTTATGACATAAAACATGATTGCATCAAAAATAATTGATTATTTATGATAAAAAAATTTTCATCATAAATAATCTAGCATTTTTAATTTTTTAAATAATTTTTTTATCAAAATATTTATGATGTAAAATTTTTGTTGTAAATAATAGATTATTTATGATGAAAATTTAGATTTCATCAAAAATAATAAGTTATTTAGGATGAAAAATTTTTATTACAAATAATCTAATTTTTTTAATTTTTTAAATAATTTATTTTGATTAGATTATTTATGATAAAAAAATTTTCATCATAAATAATGATTATTTATGACATAAATCTTTATTCCATTAAAAATAATCTATTATTTGCAATGGATATTTTTCATCATAAATAATCTTGTATTTTAATTTTTTAAATAATTTATTTTGAATAAATTATTTATGATTAAAAATCTTCATCATAAATAATAGATTATTTACGATGTAAAACATGATTTCATCTAAAATAATTAATTATTTATGATGTAAATTTGTATCATATATAATCTAGCATTTTTAATTTTTTAAATAATTTATTTTCATCAAATTAGTTTTACATAAATTTTTTTTCATAAATAATAGATTATTTATGATGTAAAACTTGATTCCATAAGAAATAATCGCTTATTTATGATAAAAATTTTCCATCACAAATAATCTAGTATTTTTTAATTTGTAAAATAATTTATTTAAGATAGATTATTTATGATAAAATTATTTATGATGGAAAATGGTTTTACGTCGTAAATAATTTTTATTTATGATGGAATATTTTCATCATAAATAATTTCTTATAAATAAATAATTTAAAAAATTAAAAAGAGATGAGAATATTTATGACATAAATATTCCATCATAAATAATAATTATTTATGATGCAAAGTTAATTTTTGTCATCAATAATCTTCGATACATAAAAAGATATAAATAATTAAAAAAATGTCAGACTTTTTATGATAATTTTTTTAAAAGAAAAGGCAAAAGTATGCTATGCATGGCCAATGCAACAGGGCTGAGTGATGCAAGCGCATCCACTATTAGTTAGCCTATGGGCAAATTATTTTTTTTAATTTTTTAAAAAATAATATTTTTTAAAAAAATTTATTATTATGAATATTATATAATTTTAAAATTTAAAGTACATCTTCATCATTCATTATTTAAGTAATTATGATGTAAGCATCATCACAAAATATTGCCTCGATCTGATAGCTCTAGCCATGTAGATCGATAAAATTTGATTTTGACGGTCATATACGACCGCATGATGATCTGATAGATAAAAACTATCGATGGATCTGAAATTTTACAACGATGATTTCTGTGATATTTGTAGCATACTATCAAAATTTTACTTCAATCGAATATCATTATCATGATCAATTTAGCATGAGATGATTTGGATTGTTAAATGAAAAGTGAGTGATCAAAAGGCCAAACAGTGTCTAATTCAAGCAATTTTTTAAATAAATGATCTTTGCTACTACTTTCATCATTTATATGGTGGTGATCATAAAATTCGAACCACATGTAAATAAACGATCCAAAACTATATCTCTTGATACTTATTCTTAAGGTCCTTAAGTAATCATACTTATGTTTTTGTAAGATCTGCTTAACGTGGATGGTTTCTATATATATGGTTTGAATTTTATGATCATCATTATATAAATGATGAAAATAGTAACAAAAATTATTTATCTAAAAATTGCCTAAATCAGACGTTGTTTGGCCTTTTAATCATTCATTTTTTATTTAACGGTTTAAATCATCCCATGCTAAATTGATCGTGATAGTGATATCCAATTGAAGTAAAATTTTGATAGTATGCTACAAATATCATAGAGATCATCGTTGCAAAATTTTAAATCCATCGATAATTTCTATTTTTTAGATCATCATACGATCGTTCGTGACCGTTGAAATCATATTTTATCGATTTGCATAGCTAGAGCTACCAGATTGAGGTGATATTTTATAATAATGCTCACATCATAATTATTTAAATAATGAACGATGAAGATGAACTTTAAATTTAAAAATTATGTAATATTCAGAAAAAAATAGATATATTTTTTTAAAAGAATACTAATTTTTGAAAAATTAAAAAAATATTTATTTGCTTGTGGACTAGCTAACAGTGGATACGCTCACACCCCTCAATCTTATTGCATCGATCATGCATAGCACATCTTTGCCCTTTTTTTATTTTTAAAATAGTCCATATTTTTCTTTTTGTAAATTTAAAATTTTGGTCAAATTATTTATAATGAAAACTTTCCATCATAAATAATCGATTGTTTATGACAGAAATATGAGTTACATCATAAATAATCGATTATTTATGATAAAAATTTTTCATCATAAATAATCTAGCTTTTTTAAATTTTTAAATAATTTATTTTGATCAAATTATTTGCACTAAAAAATTTGCATCATAAATAATAGATTATTTACAACATAAATCTTTATTCTATTGAAAATAATCTATTATTTGTGATAGATATTTTTCATCATAAATAATCTTATATTTTTAATTTTTTAAATAATTTATTTTGCTCAGATTATTTATGATGGAAAATTTTTATTATAAATAATATATTATTTATAATGTAAAACATGATTTCATTGGAAATAATTGATTATTTATGATAAAAATATTTCATCACAAATAATGTGGCATTTTTAATTTTTTAAATAATTTTTTTATTAGATTATTTATGATGTAAATTTTTCATCATAAATAATAGATTATTTACGATGAAAAACTTGATTCCATCAAAAATAATATGTTATTTATGATGAAAATTTTTCATCACAAATAATCCAACTTTTTTAATTTTTTGAATAATTTATTTTGATTAGATTATTTATGACAAAAATTTTCATTATAAATAATGATTATTTATGACATAAATCTTTATTCCATCAAAAATAATCTATTATTTATGATGGATATTTTTTGTCATAAATAATCTTATATTTTAAATTTTTTAAATGATTTATTTTGATCAATTTATTTATGATGGAAAATTTTTATCATAAATAATAGATTATTTATGATGTAAAACATGATTCCATCAAAAATAATTAATTATTTATAATAAAAAATTTTCATCTTAAATAATCTAGCATTTTTAATTTTTTAAATGATTTATTTTGATCAAATTAGTTGTGATGTAAAATTTTCATCATAAATAATGAATTATTTGTGACGTACAACTTGATTCCATCGAAAATAATCACTTATTTATGACAAAAAATTTTCAACATAAATAATTTAATATTTTTAATTATTTTAAATAATTTATTTAAGATAGATTATTTATGATAAAAAATTTTCATCATAAATAATTATTATTTATGATGTAAAATATATTTTTATCATAAATAATTAATTATTTATGATAAAAAATATTTTTTGTTGCAAGTAAGAATTATTTATGATGAAAACTTTTTTCATCATAAATATCTTTATTTGCAATGAAATTTTTTTTATCATAAATAATTCTATCATAAAAGATCTTTTTTCTTATAGTGAAGATTTATCCAATCAGATGACAATAGTTATCACTAATTTTATTTTATTTTTACTTTTATTTTTAGATCAATCTAATCAGATCTAAGAACTCTTAGATCTGATCAAATCTAGAAAAAAATTTTAAAATATTTCACTGCAAATCTGATCCGATCAGGTCAAACCTGTGGACTACGAACTAAAAATTCGTTCAATTGGTATTAAAGTCAGGTTGTTGGTTCCAGATCTATTTTAGATTTGATCTAAATTTATTTTTTATAATCTGATAATTTAGTTTTTAGATATTACATGAGATGTAATTAGATCTAAAATTGTGAGATATATTTTAGAATTTTCATATATATGATATATGCAATGCATGTCTAGACTAGATCTGTAGTTCTATGCCACATTAGTCTATATCTAAAATTCTTCATGATATGATCATTTAATTTTTATTTTCAGATATTACATGAGATATAATCAGATCTAAAAAATAAATTTAAATATTTTTAAATTTATACATGAGATATGTACAAAGCATGTGCAAATTAGACCTTTAATTGTATAAGAGTTATATATATTAGATCTAATTATTTTATAGTTTAGTTTATATTTCTAATTAAGGCGTTTCTCTTGGCCATCCGATTATAAAAGTAACAAGGGTTTAAAGACCCTGGCTTCCTATTCGATGGGATGCTCTTATGGCATATAGGGATGCCGCACATTTATCCTTAATCAAAAATCAAAAATTTATTTTTCTACAAAATTCTAAATCCAAAAATCCTAGGATCTTTACATGCTTTGTTCCTGAATTATATTTTGACTTAATTAAAAATTAAGTTTATGAAATAAATTAGTTCTAAAAATTAAAAATTTTCAGATCTAAGATACTTTCATAAAACATGAGTTCGGGTATGAGTAGCTTGATTAGGTCTAGCAGTTGATCAAACCAAATCAAGAGTTGGTTGGTAAGATCAAGAGTGCTAAGATTTGACCAACCTATTAGATGTAAATCTTGGTCAAGGTCGACTTATAGTCACATGTGGTCGACCACTTTAAGACCTAATTTGGCTCCGCGGTTGGAGCCTGGATTGTAGGTTAACCCAATCAATTCTGATTTGATAATTTAGTATGTAAGGTAAGTTTGGCAGATAGGATTAGTTGTCTTTAACTAGAAGCTACTCGACCTGAATGCATTTACGATAAGTTAATGGCATATCCCTCCCACCAATCTCACTTATCTAGCCATTTAGGTCAACCTAGTTTTGGTTTGAGGTGGCTAAGGATTCGAGCTAAACCATACCACTAGATTAGTCATAATCATTATGACTAGTCGAGTCTAGACCTAAATACAAATGCAAGTAGGAATTTAATTTCTATTTCATGCTTGGTGCACGAAAACTATGTAATTATTTTTTTTAAGGATCACTGTACTATTCTTTTTGAAAAAAAATAAAATTGCAAGTGGTTTCTTAATTAATGATCTCTATCAGTTACAAGTAGATGTTTCTATGTACAATATCGAGCAAAACATGAATGCCATAGGATCAAAACGATCTAGAGATAGTATTAATTAAAGGTATATGTGGCATCTTAGACTAGATCATATAGCTAAAGATGATTAACAAATTAAAGAAATCTTGACTAATAAGTCCATTAACTTTCAAGTCATATCTAATTTGTAAATCATGCCTTCAAGACAAAATGACCAAGCTTTCTTTTGTAGGACATGAAAAAGGAGCCACAGACCTACTTACCATGGTACATACAAATGTATACGACCCATTTGATGTGTCGGCTAGAGGCAACTTTATCTATTTCATTATCTTTATCGATAATTTATCTCATATGGATATGTGTACTTATGCAACACAAGTCTGAAGTCTTTGAAAAGTTCAAAAAATTCAGACATGAAGTGGAAAAGCAAACTAGAAAGCCCATTAAGATTCTTCAATTAGATCGAGGTAGTGAATACCTTAATAGAAAATTTTTGGACTATCTTGAGGATAATGGTATAGTCTCATAATGGACTCCATCTGGAATACCTCAACTCAACTAAGTTTCAGATGGAGAAATCAGATCCTATTAGATATGGTCTAATCCATGATAAATTTTAAGGATCTTCCTGAATTTGTTTGGGGATAGTTTAATGACAACTATTTATCTACTAAATAGAATTCCATTTAAAATCATTCCTACCACACTGTATAAGATATAACATGGTAAGAAGCCAAGTTTGAGTCATCTCAGAATTTAGAATTGTCCAGCTCATGTCAAGAGATAGTAGGTAGATAAGTTAGAGTCTAGGTCCTTTAGAGCTTGATTTATTAGATATCCTAAAGAGTCATTAGAATATTATTTCTATCTTTTGAAAGACCATAATATGATTATGAGTCGATATGCCATTTTTCTTGAAAAATAATTTATTCAAGATGGTGGCATCGAAAGATAGATTATACTCGAGGAGAAAGTCTCCAACGAGCAATGAGCCAAGAAACCTAAGGAACCCAGTCAGTTTGAGCCGATCCACACACTACCTCCTCCACCTCGTAAGTCTAATAGAATTTTTCATCCTCCTAAGAGATACTTAGGTACTATTTCAGAGAATGTAGAGAAAATATTTCTTATAGAAAATAGGGTTCATGGTGATGATCTCAAAATCTATGATGAGATGATATCAGATATCGACTCCGAGAAGTGACTAGAGGCAATGAAGTTAGAGATTGACTCTATGCGCTCGAATCAAGTCTGGATCTTGGTAGATCCATCTAAAGATATTGTACCTATTGGATGTAAATGGATCTTTAAGAGAAAGATAGGTGCAGATGAAAATGTAGAGATATTCAAGACTAGGCTAGCGGCGAAAGGGTATAGTTAGCACAAAGACATTAACTATCAAGATACCTTCTTGTCAGTAGACATGCTAAAATCTATCCGTACATTGCTTGCTATTGTAATCTATTTTGATTATAAAATATGAAAGATGGACGTGAAAATGGCATTCCTAAATGGATATCCTAACGAAGATATCTATATGGAATAGCTACTTAGTTTCCCATCCGATGATAGTGATTACAAAGTCTGCAATCTGCAAAGGTCCATCTATGAACTTAAGCAAGCATCTCGGAGCTGGAATACTCATTTCAATGATATAATTAAATCATTTGATTTCATCAAGAACGAGGAGGAACCTTATGTGTCCAAGAAGATCAGTGGGTGCTCTATTATCTTTCTCATACTGTATGTGGATGACATCCTCCTAATTAGGAACGACATTTTCATATTGACCTCGATTAAAGTGTGGTTATCTAAAGAGTTTTCTATGAAAGACCTAGGATAGGCATCCTTTATTTTAGGGATTAAGATCTATAGGGATAGACTAAAAAGGATGCTAGGTCTCTCATAAAAAATGTATATAGATAAAGTGCTCAGCAAGGAAAACTCCACGAGGGGACTAGTGTCCTTCAGACATGGCATTATCTCTTTAAAAAGATGTGCCCCAACACACCTGAAGAGATTGAATGCATGAGCAAGATCTCTTATGCTTCGACAATAGGAAGCCTCATGTATGCTATGCTATGTACACGATCTGATATTGCCCATGCTGTGAGTGTCACAAATAGATATCAGTTGAATCCAGATGAAGAGTACTAAACTTTTGTAAAATATATTCTTAAGTACTTAAGAAGGACTCAGGATATATTTTTAGTTTTTGGTAAATGAAAACTCTAGGTCCAAGGGTATACAGACTCAGACTTTATGTCTGATAAAAATGATCGAATGTCGACATCTGGAAGTCTATTCCTTTGCAATGATGATGCTGTAAGTTGGAAGAGTTCCAAGTAGACTGTGATAGCAAACTTTACCATAAAAACAAAGTGCATCGCTATCTTAGAAGCTGCGAAGGAAGCATTTTGATTTAAAAAATTCATCATAGAGCTCGGAGTGATGCCATCAGATGCCATCTCTCTATACTATGACAACAATGGTATCATAGCCCTAGCTAAGAAGCTGGGGTCTCACCAAAAGTCCAAGCACATCGAGCGGCAGTTCCACCTCATCCATGATTACCTCGAGAAGGAATACGTCGAAGTTAAGAGAGTCAATAGTACAGACAGTGCAGCTGACCCACTGACGAAGCCTTTAGACCAGCAAAAGATCGAAACCCACTTTAAAAAGATGGGACTTAGATTTGTAGCCAATTAGCTTTAGGTCAAGTGAGAGTTTATTAGATGTGTGCCCTATAAGCTAGATTGGCCGATACTTGTAAAATATTTTTTAAAAATATTTTTATATTTTGACTTAAAATTAATAAAAAAATATTTTCTATCATATTATGCATTAAAGTGTCTATGATACATCCATTGAGTTAACAGGCAAGATAACACATATTCTCAAAAGTTGAGAATTTAAGGCATATGTTATCATAATTAACTTTTGCTCTCAATTATAAGATCATCATGAGGGTGGTGATCAATCCGAAAGATTAGTGTACAATCACTTTCTTAGGATAGATAAGCCTTGAGTCTATAGTGTGAAGAGACTGGAGCGAGAATACAGGTACTTGTTGAGAATAAGGATACTGAGCGTGACCACCTCGAGCAATCATAGGAAAGTCTACCTTTTCATCGATGACCATATCGATGCCATAGTTGTATGTGTAGTTCTTTAATTTGAGATGCATCAGTAGTTCATATTGAGTGTATTATAGTTTGACTACACCATAACTTGATCTTCTAGCCATTTAGAATCCTAAGATATATGTTGGCTATAGCATATTCATCGTAGGAATTGGATTACACCAATAGAAGATCGATCAATTTCAATAGAGGAGTAGTCCTATGATGATCATGAGATCGAGTCCTTAAGCCCATGACCATGGCAGTGTGAAATAATAGAAAAGAATTTCTATTAGGATTTCACATCGAACTCGAATCAAATGATATATTCATATGACAAGTGTAGGGTCTGACGAATTCACCTTGGCCTTGATCCTATGGTAGCTCATGATAGAAGAACCCAATTACATAGGTAGCTCCATCGTGATGTTCACTTTGACTCTAATGGGTTACCACCATATACTGCTAGGTATCACTGGTGGATTTTGGGATCAATTAGAATTGTCTTGATGATCGACGATTCTTATTGGATTAATTAGAAGAGTTCAAAAGATGTTTCGTTGATATTGATGATGGAGATTACGACATATTCCATTACCATATAGAATTGAACCTAACTGAATCATACAAATGAGGATTTGGGTCTAGATATCATCAATTGGGCTAACTTAGTTTGATTGATTTAGATTAGATCCAATTATGTTCATAGAAATCATGCTATCACATGATTTAGCCCAATATTCTTCTTCTATTGACTTTTTGGTTATCCTAAACTCAATCAAATTTGATTTGGCTCATCCAAAAACCCTGTATGGGTTTATTTTGGTCTAGCTGGATATTATTTTGGTCAAAATAGGGCTTGTCCTAATGAGATCAGGGCTTGTCCTAAAATCATAAGATGAAATTAAGACAAAACCATTTTGACCCAGTCTTGGCAGGATTTGAGGGAGGCATGCACCCCCTAGAGTTTATCTAATGGTGCATGCCCCTAGGTGATTTCATGAAGGAAAATGAGGGCCCATGCTAGAGTTTATATAAGGGTGCATGCCCCTAGGTGATTTCATGAAGGAAAATGAGGGCACATGCCCCCTTATGGCGTGCGCCCTTAATGGATAAAGGAAGAAGAGTTTGAATAAGATCAAACTTTAGGGATTTTTAGTGCCCTATGCCAACCCATTTCTATCCTCTCTTCTCCACACTAATTTCTCCATGTTTTTGTGTGAGAAAAATAAAAGGAAATCAGATGTGGGCATGGAGATCAGATGGGAGTCCTTCTGCTTTAAGCAAACTAGTTGCTTAAAGCCCTAGGACTCCAGCGTGGTGCCATTGTCTATAAATAGGATCCTGTGCCTAGTTGTTTGGGCATTCCAATCTCCCATGCCTAGGTGCTACCCCTTTTTCCACCTCCACACCGCCTCTTCTAGATCTTCTCCCTCTTCTCCATGCTCAAGGAGTTGGATGAAATAGTAAGCAAAGCCCAAAGTCCTACTGGCGCAAAGATTAAGTGAAGCAGTTCTAGTTCGTGAGATGAATGTGCTACTGCCAGAGATCTTTCATTTAAAGGTGTTCTAAAGGTAAGAGACTCCTCAGGTAAAATTGAACGATATAAGGCTAGACTTGTAGCTAAGGATTTCACTCAAAAAGAAGGCATTAACTATTATGAAACCTTTTCTCCAATTTCAAAGAAGGATTCATTAAGGATAATTATGGCTTTAGTAGCTCATTTTGATTTAGAGTTATATCAAATGGATGTGAAAACGACATTCTTGAATGAGAATCTAGAAGAGACAGTGTATATGACTCAGCCTGAAGGTTTTTATACAGATAAAGATAGTCACTTTGTATACAAGTTAAAGAAGTCTATATATGGACTTAAATAGGCCTCCCGCCAATGGTATGGTCACGTACACCTTTAGATTTGAGTTGAGCAGCAATATCTCTCATTTCCATGATATGGTCACGTACACCTTTAGAACTATCAAACGTCATGCCTATAAATTTCTTTATTAGGGTACTGGCCAAAGCTTTATCAGAACTTTTAAATTATTCTCCAATAGCCTTCATAAAATCTTTGATCTTATCATATTGAGGAATTGACCCTCTAATACTTTTAGGCACTCGAGACTTGATGAGCATTAAACTCAAGCGATTAAATCGCTCTCATTTCTCATATGCCAGAATTTATTGTGGCGTGCTTGAATCCATAGGAATAGATGGTTCATCCGCACGAAGCACCAGGTCAAGGTCTTTGTATCTAAGAGTGTAAAGAATAATATTCTTCTAGTCAGAAAAATTATCACCATTTAGCATTGGAATAAGAGCAGCATCATTAATATATGCAGTAGAATTAGCTGCAATAATCAAAAAGCACAGAAAACTTTAGTGCTATGAAGCTAAACCATAATATGAAATTATTAATTTCAATAATAAATTCTAATCTTCCTATGGACAGAGGTGCATCATGTATAGAATTTATTAATACTTGATTAATAAGACTAGCAACATAAATATTAAAAATACTAAACTTTCATACCTATGGATCTAGGAAAAATCTATCCTTAACATCTAGATTACTATCTTATTCCAATTAAATTATAAAAATAACTGCTCTCTGTGGGTAAAGTTAATTATCTCTATGACTTAATTACAATTTTATTCTCATGCCATTATTCTTTAATTTATATTCTTTATATGACTTTATTATTTTTTAGGATGCTGTGGCTATTTTCGAAAATAATAAACCCATCAACTTTAATATGGCACTTGAATATCCTAATTAACCATATAAAACTTTATTATAGTTCTTTAGCATAATCATGATCGGATATTTTCAGCAAATAAATAATAATCTGATCAAAATAAATTGCTAAATATTGAACCTCCTGAGTGATTTTGATGATGACCAAACATTAAAGCAAATGATTACTAATGTATTTTATTTTAAGTGTTCCAATGCCAGAAGAAAGAGAGCTCTTTGACCAAAACAAGGAAGACATTAAGTGGAAATCAATCAAAATTTGAATCTTCTTGTACAAAGCAAAAATTTTCTTAAAATCATCTTGGAGCAGTCTTCGAGACATCTCGAAATTTTTTTGAGAGCTCTCGAGTGGACAAGCACGCCCCAAGCGATGTTCTGACATGATTTCGAGAGGTCTCAAGAGAATCTCGAGAGCTCTCGATCTCAGACGATAGAAACCCAATTTCTGTGTCCTAAGAACAAGAGGTCTCATAGGATTCTCGAGAGGTCTCGCAGTCCCCATGAGATGTCTTATTCAGAACCGAGATGTCTCCATCTCAGACGATAGAAATTCAATTTCTATGCCATGAGAGCAAGATATCTTGTAGGATTTTTGAGAGGTCTTACAGTCCCCATGAGACGTCTCGTTCAGAACCAAGAGGTCTCGATCTCAAACGAACCATTTTTTTCAGAAAGATGATTTTTCGTGAGACTGAAGGCGAGAGCCCTTCTGTTCAAATTGATAGGCCCCGCAACTTGGCGAGATGTCTCAAGACAAACTGAGAGGTCTCGAGACTCAATGACAACTTTTTGATGAAACATTCTAGATCAAATTTTTTCGACTCCAACGGCTAGTTGCTATTCTCCAACGTTCGGATTTTGCTTTTTATGAACTTCAATCATCATCAAAAGAGAGAGAATGTTGCAGATATAAAAGAAAGAAGGCTTATTCATGATCAATCGAAGAAAAATCACATTGCCAACCTCAAAGAGACCTTTAGCGCACTTAAGAAGTACAAGATGAAGCTGAATCCAACCAAGTGCGCCTTCGATGTGACCTTGAGGAAATTTTTGGGATTCATGGTGTTGAGGCATGGGATTGAGATGAATCCAGAGAAAATTTAGGCTATTCAGGAGATGACCACTCCAAAAATAATCAAAGAAGTTCAGCACCTGATTGAAAAAGTGACACCCCTAAACCGCTTCATCTCAAGATCGATCGAATGATGCATGCCCTTCTTTCAAGTTCTCAAATAGCCAAAGAGCTTCTACTAGATGGTGGAATGTCAACAAGCATTTGAGGAGCTTAAAAACTACCTCGACTCGCCTCCATTGCTGGCAAAGCCTGAGTCCGAAGAAGAATTATTCTTATACCTGGCGGTCTCCTCGGCAATCCTGGCAACAGTCTTGGTCAGGGAGGAAGCGAAAGTGCAGCGATCAATCTACTATATAAATCGAGTCCTGAGGGATGCAAAGATCAGGTACTCTAATTTAGAAAAATTAACTTACTCTCTTCTAATTGCTGCTAGGAGACTCCGACCTTACTTTCAGGGGCATACCATAACTGTCCTCATGGATCAACCAATTAAAGCGATCCTTCATCGAACGGATACCTCCGAAAGAATCGCAAAATGGACAATCGAGCTTATAGAGTTTGACATCAACTATCGACCTCAGTCGTTGATCAAATCTTAGATATTAGCAGATTTTATAGTAGAATGCACCATTCCAAATGAGGCCGAGCCTAAACAGTATGAAACCAACATTCCGTGGTTGTAGCCAAGCCTCCTCCCGAAGAGAGCGCCGACCTTTCTGAAGGCTTTTGGGCCCTGTACGTAGATGGTTCATCCAATGCTGTTGAAGCAGGCGTGGGGTTGTCTTGGTTAACCTCGAGAGAGTCATCGCCGAATATGTGCTACGCTTTGAATTTTCTATGATTAATAATGGGGCCGAATATGAAGCTCTGATTGCTAGATTAAGAATAGCGAAAGAGTTGGAGGTGGAACAGCTCCAAGTTTTCAGTGATTTTTAGTTGGTGGTCAGAAAGATTAGCAGCAATTATGAAGTTCGAAAGAAAAGCATGATGAAGTATCTTGAGAAAGTAAAAAACTTGGCTTCGGCCTTCAACAATTTTAGCATCCAATAGATTCTGAGGATGGAAAATACGAGAGCCGATCTTCTCTCTAAATTGACCACTTTAGCCCCAGTCGAACTGCCTAAAGAATTATTTTTTGAAATTCTAAAGTGCCCAAACTAGGAGGAGTCACAGCCTATTCTGCAAGTTAAGCACGAGCCGAGCTAGATTGACCCGCTAGTTGCCTACCTCAAGGATGAAGTTCTTCCTCATGATCCGAAAGGAGTCTGAAAACTCATAAATCAAGCTTTCCAATATGTTCTGTATGAAGATAAGCTGTATAAAAGGTCGTATTCTCTACTGCTCTTGAGATGTCTCTGATCTTCATAGGCCGACTTTGCATTATGGAAAGTGCATAAGAGAATTTGTAGAAGTCATGTAGGGACCAAATCCTTATCATAAAGACTACTTCGATAGGGGTACTATTGACCGACCTTGTACCATGACTCTATAGAGTATGTCAAGAAATGTGACCACTGTTAGAAAAATGTAAACATACAAAGACAGCTGGCCTTCGAGCTTACTCCACTAAGCGCACCTTGGCCATTTGCGTAGTGGAGAATGGATATACTTGGCCCTTTTTCAATGGCATCCGAATAATGAAAGTTTCTCCTGGTTGTGATTGTCTACTTCACCAAATAGATTAAGACCGAATCATTAGCAAAAATTACTGAGGCCAAGGTACAAAACTTCATCTGAAAGTCAATCATCTATCGATTTGGTCTGTCCTGAACTCTCATAATAGATAATGGATGATAGTTTGCCAGAACGAGGTTCGCTAAATTCTGCGAAGATCTAAACATCTCCCATCACTTCACATCAGTGGTCCATCCATAGGAAAATGGTGAAGCAGAGGTGACCAACAGAATTTTACTGCAGGGTATCAAAGCAAGACTTAAAAGAGTATAAGGGGGACTTGGGTAGATGAACTCTACCACATTCTTTGAGCGTACCAAACTATTCAAAAGCTATCAACTAGAAAAATCCCATTCATCTTGGTCTTTGGAATGGAGGCAGTCATCCCAATCGAGCTTAAACTTCCATCAGTATGGATCGTGGCCTTCAATGAGCAGCATAACTCACAGAACCTCAGAGTCAACCTCGATCTACTAAAAGAAAAGAGAAGAAGCCCAAGTTCTAATGGCAGCCTATAATGAGAGTAGCCAGATACTATAACTCTAGAGTAAAAAATAAAGCATTCAAAGTAAGGAACTTGGTGCTGCAACGAGCTTCCATTTCATAGCCTCAAAATAAGAAAATCTCGCCCTAAATTGGGAAGGTCCATATAAAGTAGAAGAGGTCATCCGGTCCGAAACTTATCGCTTGAAGCTCGGAGGAACGACACTGCCTTGGAATTCAAAAAACTTAAGAATGTACTACCAGTAACTTTTCTTCAATAAAACTTTTCTATTTAAACATCATTACTTCTCGATGCAAAAATTGTGTAATAACTAATAACTCTCTGAAGCAATCTAAAGTGGTCCGTTAGAAACAGGAGGAGAACCTCATCCTAACGCGAGCAAGGTCAAAGGCCTCGTTGAACTAAGACGAGATGAGAAAAGAGGCCCTACCAATGGCCCTAATGTGCCCCTACAGCCCATTAAGAATAGGAAAAAAATCTCATCCTAACGTGAGCAAAGCCAAAGGCCCCATTGAACTAAGATGAGATGAGAGGAGAGGCCTTACCAATGGCCCTAATGTGCCCCTACAGCCCATTAGGAATAGGAGAACCTCGTCTTAACGTGAGCAAGGTCGAAGACCTCATTAAACTAAGATGAGATTAGGGAAGAGGTCCTACCAATGGCCCTAATGTATTCCTACAGTCCATTAGGAATAGGAGGAGAACCTCATCCTAACATGAGCAAGATCGAAGGCCTCGTTGAACTAAGATGAGATAAGGGACGAGCCCCTATCAACAGTCCTAATGTGTCCCTACAGTCCATTAGGAACAGAAGAAAAATCTCATCCTAATGTGAGCAAAGTTGAGGGCCTCGTTAAATCAAGACGAGATGAGAGAAGAGATCTCGCCGACGGACCCGACGAACCTCTACGATCATGCAAAAGGTGGAAGGCCAAGGCCTTGCTAATCTAAAGCATGGAGAAAGCCAAGGCCCTCCTAACGACTATCGTATGCATCCCGCTACAGCCACGCCAAATGCCAAAGGTAAAACCCCATCCTAATCCATAGAGCGGACCTCTAGCCCGACATCCATGACAAGTTCCTCATTAGAAACAAAAGAAAAATGAGATGCCCAAAATTGCATCTACAAGAGATGACAGCAAAAAAAAAACAAGAAGAAGAAGAAAAAAGAAAGAAGAAAAGAAAGAGGTACCATGTCGTCATGAAGTTGTATTCATTACAAATAAAATTGATTACATTGTGGATGCAATAAAGTAAAACGAAGGTTGGTAGGGACTAACCATGTGAAAGAACAAAGGCATTACAAACAAAATGAAGATCGGTGAAACCGATTACATAAAGAAAAAAGAAAGGAGGTGAAGTCCTAAGGCGATCCGAGCTCTTCAGACTTTAGGCTATCGGCTCCAACCATCACCAAAAGCTTCCTTCAGTCTGAAGATCTCTTCCATGAGTTTCTTCTTCTTATATAGGCCATCGATGTACATTCTGTTGGAATACTCAAACCTAGCCTCAAGCTCTCACCGCTGCTTCCTCAAAACTTTGGATTCAGCATCAGCATCCTTGATGGCTTGAGGCTCGTAGGTCAACTGAAGCTTCAACTATTGAACTTCAGTCTTCTCCACCCCAATAGCCTCTGAGAGTTCACCAATAGTCCTCCTCAGAAATACGAGCTCCTCAGATTCGTCGATTGATCCAGCCTGCTAAATGCTATAAAACTTCCCTCAAAAATAGGTTGCCTCGTTCCTGATAGCCTTTGGCTCATCCTCAAGCCTAGACATCTTCCCTGCCCAGGTTGCTCGGTAGCTGTTGTGCCGGTCTTCAGCATCCTGTAGCTGCTTCTACAGCCAATCCTAGTTATGCTGGGCTTCATCGGTGGAGCACGATGAACTCCCTTCCAAGAGACTGATCTTTTTTTTTTGCCTTCTTGAGATCAACTTCAAGAGAGCCGATCTTCACCGTCAGCACCTAACCAATGCCTTCTTCCAGAGAGGAGAGGCCTTACCAATGCCTTCTTCCAGAGTTCAGCAAGCTCCTTCTCAAAATTTTCTTTTCGAATGCTGAAGCTCGCAGAATCTTTCATGTGTAAGCTCCAGAGGCGAGTAACCTCTTTAGTCACCTCCGAAGCGTTCTTCCGAGAGGCCTAAAGGTCAGCCTCAACCTTCTTCAATCTTTTTCTTAATTGGGGGACTTCCTTCTTCAAACCCTTTATCAAAGGCTTGAACAAAACTCCCTGAGGTAAGGGATCGGCGTCAACCGGAGAAAGGGGGTCGTGGCCCTAGTTGTCGGAGGTGTTTTGAATCACATTCAATATAGAGTGTAAAGAAAAAGAGAGATTTGCTTTCATTACTTCAAATATTTTTGGTACATCAAAAAAAAGGAGGTACATAGATGTCAAAAGTTTAGACCTCGGGTGGCTCTTCCACTGGAGAGGTCGGGACATTTTCGATCACCTCTGGCTCTCGGGCAGGCTCGAACACTGCACCTACAGATTCTGGAATTTTTGGAGTGGCTTCAACAACATAAGCGACAAGGGCAACCTCGGCATCAGTGCATGAAGGGCCAGCTCTATTCTCTAGCTCTACTAGGAGGAGGTCTAGATCGATGTCGAGAAAGTTCTCGGCAACCCACCCCAAGCAGACCTGGAATCCTTCTAAAAAGGCTTCCTGGGCGAAGACTATTTTGATATCCTCCATATCCTTGGAGGACTTGAAGTCTTGCATGGCCCTCTCCATGGCGGCGTTAACATCCTCCTGCGCCTTTCTTTTCTCCTCCTTCTCCAGAGCTAGCTCAGCCCTCAGCTTCGCCATATCTCCGCACTCCTCTCTTAACTCCTTCTGATGGCGTTCAACTTAAGATGAGTGGGTCTCCAAGGCAACCTTCAGAATGTCGGCCTCGGCTCGAGCCTTCTTGGCTTCTGCATGGGCTTCCTCCAGGGTTTTGGAAGCTTCAGCCCAATTTTGGTTTGCCGCCTCGGAGTGGGCAAAAGGGTAGTGTCCCAACTGCAAAACAAAAAGTAAGTCAGAATCCTAAAAGATCCCAACTTTAAAGCCTGAAGAGCATAAAGTCAGAATCAGAAGAAGCCACTAACCTCTAGGAAGGTGGCAAAGGACTCACCAAACCTCTCAGAATTATCCTTCTGATGCATCCTTTCTATGATGTGGGAAAGAATGCTCCCCTCCATCAGAGACTGGACGACCTCTCAGTCATCCAGGGAACCCTATTCTTGGCTAAGATCCTCTCCTTCCGAGCTCTTAGCCTTTCGTCCGACCTTCTTGCCGACGGTCCTCTTCTTCTTTCTCTCTACAACTCCCTCTTGCCGAACAGGAGCAGGAGGGATAGCTTCATCAGATAGGGCCAAGCTCGGCATGATAGCAGTAGGCTTAAGGACCGGCACAGACCAAATTAGCACGACCTGGCTCAACTCTCCAGTCCGAGCCTTCTTCTATGGTTCGTTGGAAGAACCGCCCATTCTCTTAAGGGTTTGGATTCCCTTCGTCAAGTGGTTCCATTCCTCTGGAGTCATTTCTGTAAAAAAAGATAAAGTTAGAAGGTTAGAAGAAAGAATACCACCTAGCTGACTGAATATGAAGAACTACCTATTGGGTTAAGATGACTAAGACCAAAATTGAACAAGGTCTGCTCATCTAGAAGTCTAGGGATTGGTGGGGCGTCAAAGGACTTCAGCTTATCGACCGAACTTCAATCCTCGCTTTCTAGCCCGAGAGCTCAGTGGATCAATTTCCTTCCCACGGATGAAGCCCTAGCCCTAAGGAGGGATGGGAAATGAAAAAAAATTCTCCTTCCAGCCATGAACGAAGGAAGGAGCACCTTTAAGCAGTCCCTTCTTATCGAACTACGGAGATACGTACCATCAATCCTTGGCAGTGGGATGATGTTTAAAGGTAAAAAAATTACGGAATAAGAAAATGATTGGTCGGACGCCTACCATGGTGCACAGAGAGAGAAATTCTATAATGAATCTAAAGGAGTTCGGTGCCATAGCAACAAGAAAAATATTGAGAAACCTGAACAGATTAGCTATGAAAGGAGGCAATGGTAACCTAAGCCCATCCCGAAAGGTTTTGACAAACAGACAGATTCGGCTAAAAGGGGGTGAGCAAGCTCGATCGTCGGGTCCAAAAAGTTCGAGCTCATACTCAGAAGGAATCCCAAACTAAATCCTAGCTAGAAAAAGATCGTCGAGCTGAAGTCTACAAGAAATGATTGCAGGCACAAAAGGATGGGCTGACATCAAGGGTTCAACCTCCTTAGGAGACGAGTTCACCAAGGTTAGAGGGGCCGAGCTCCCAGAACAAGTCGACCAAGAACCCTCGCTAGACATTTGGATCAAGGTAAAATCGAGGAATCACCCCAAAAATCAGAAAAAATAAGGTGTTTAAACTTCGACAAAAATAGAAAGAGCGAGAAAGCAAAGAGTGCAGAAATAATCCAAAAAAGTATCGAAAGGCTGACCTAAATTGGTTGGGAAGAATAAGAAGATGAAGAATGAAACAAAAATCGAATGGGGATGTGCCTGGAACCAAGAAAAATGGAGGAAGAAGCTTGAACTCTCGTACGAGATGGAGAAGAAAACTAGAGGAAGAAGATGAGGATTTCAGAAGAAGTAGGGACTTGAAGGAGGAAGGTAGGTTTAAGTAGCCCCTGGAGTCCCAAGGCACTTATGATTGTAGATTTTCTCCAGTCGATCTCTGATCGATGCATGTCCCACTCATCATGACAAAGGAGTGACGATAGGTGGAGTCTTTATGGCATCGTACCAGAGCCAAAATTTTGGTGGGAGATTCAAAGAGTGATCTTTTTTAACTCATTTCAGACTTAGAAAGCTTTGGTGCCAGCATGATAAACACCAAAATATTTCATTCTAACAAGCGTGGAAACCCGAGATCGAACTTCGGTAGTCGTCTTTTTTCTCTCTTTCTTCGAATTTCGAACTCGGAAGTAGGAGAACTATTATTGGGGATAAACCCCACTCCTACCGAAGTCTAGTCTAGTGCTTAACCTGATGTGACTAGTAATCGTAGAAGAGCTTCAATCGTGAATTCTTTCTTTCGGGCCTCTCCGGCAGCTGAGCCCCTTTCAGACCTCTCCAGCAGTCGAACTCCTTTCGAACCTTTCCAGCCAAACTCCTTTCGGGCCTCTCGAATAGCCGAACTCCTTCCAAACTTCGTCTTCAGCCGAATCCCTCCATCGGATAAATTTTTCTTCAGATCTTTCCTCTACTAGATCTACATGCAAATTCCTCCAGCAGACCTACTTTCTGATCCCCCTAGTGGATCCACATTCGGACATCTCTGGTAGACTTCTTTCAAAGATTCCTCCAATAGCAGGACTTCGAACCCCTTCCAACCGAACTTTCGATGGTCGTCCAGAAAGATTGGCAGGTCACGACAATGAAGACCACTCTTGACTAGCAAGTCATGACAACAGATACCATCCTCTGTAATAAACTTCGTGTGGACTGAGCAGCCCACTACTAGATGGTTATGACTGTCGCTATCAGTTTGTTGTAGGCTCTGGGCTATCAAAGAGATCCTTCAGATACGTTTTCTTCAAGCTCTCTTCTCCTTCTCGATACTCTGCAACTTTTGACTGAGTACTCCATTTTTATTGGTCGAAAGAGCTGACTTGATCATTGAAGAGTCTTGCCGGAGCCACCCCCCAGTCTCTGGATGAGACTTGTTTTGCAGGTCACCAGTGGCAACTTTGTCTTCTCCGACTCCAGCACTTCTCCGATGACGATCAGATTTTGCACCAACAGTATTATTTGTTGATAACTTAAAATATAACTTGCTTAGTATTAGTCAACTTTGTGATAAAGATTTTAAAGTTTCTTTCAAATCTTCTTTGTGCAAAGTATCTAGTTCCTTGGATGATAGTTTAAAATTCATTGGATTTAGATGTGGCAACATCTACATGGTAAATCTTGATGAAATTACCATGAAGAGTGGCCAATGCCTAGTTGTAATGAATGCTAATATAAAGAAGGCTTTGGCACCGTAGGTTAGGTCATGCTATCATGCATACTCTTTACAAATTACATAATAAAGACTTAGTTAAGGAGCTAGCAAAATTAGATTTCAAAATTGATCATGTTTATGATGCTTGCCAATTTGGAGAACAAACTAGGGGCAGTTTTAAATCCAAAAATATGATTTCAACTTCTAGACCCCTTGAATTAATTCATATGGACTTATTTGGATCTACTAGGACCACAAGCCTAGGAGGAAAGAAATATGGTCTAGTAATTATTAATGATTATTCTTGTTTCACTTGGGTTTTGTTTTTAGCTCACAAAGATGAATCATTTTTAATATTTTCAAAATTTTACAAGAAAATTATAAATAAAAAAAACTTTACTATGGTATGTATCCGTAGTGATCATGGCACAGAATTTAAAAATAAATACTTTGAAGAATTTTGCAATGAACATGGCATTGAACATAATTTTTTTTCACCTAGAATCCCTCAACAAAATGAAGTTATTGAAAGAAAGAATAAAACCTTAGTTGATATGGTCCGTACCATGTTGTGTAAAGAAAATCTACCCAAATATTTTTGGGCTAAAGCCATTAACACAGCATATTACATCCTAAATAGAGTTTCTATTCACTTGATTTTAAAGAAAACCCCCTATGAGCTTTGGAAAGAAAAAGGACCTAACATTAATTATTTTTATATTTTTGGTTGCAAATATTTTATTTATAATAATGGTAAAATAATCTAGATAAATTTGATGCTAAGACAGATGAGGGTATATTCCTCAGATATTCTACATCTAGCAAATCATATTGAATTTTCAACAAACACTCTTTGGTTGTTGAAGAATCTATTCATATCATTTTTGATGAAGCTAAAAACCAATCTTCGAGAAAGAAAGATGTTTTTGATGATGATACAGAAATTCTCGAAGATGGAATGAATGACCTAAACTTAAGAAACAATAACGTTCAAGACAAAGACAAATCTACAACAATCTTGAAACAAAGCCATGATGGTGAGAATGAAGTAACCGATAATTATAGGGATCTACCCAAGGAGTGGAGGTATACACATAATCATCCAAAAGAATTAATATTAGGTGATCCTTCAAAAGGGATAAGAACTAGATTATCTTTTAAGAATTTGATTATCTTGCATTTGTTTCTCAAATAGAACCTAAAAATATAGAAGAAGCTGAACAAGATCATAATTGGATGCTAGCCATGCAAGATGAACTAAACCAATTTGAAAGAGACAATGTATGGACTCTTGTAAACAGACCCATTGACCATCCAATGGCACAAAATGGATATTTAGGAATAAATTGGATGAACATGGTAATGTTGTAAGAAATAAAGCTAGACTAGTTGCCAAGGAATATAATCAAGAAGAAGAAGAAATTAACTTTGACGAAACATATGCACCTATAGCAAGATTAGAGGCAATTAGATTGTTACTTGCTTTTGCTTATTACATGAATTTTAAACTATTTCAAATGGATGTGAAAAGCGCCTTTTTGAATGATTATATTGCTGAAGAAGTTTTTGTAGAATAACCTTCTGGTTTTGAAAATCACTCACTTTCCAACCATGTGTATAAATTAAACAAAACTCTTTATAGACTTAAGCAAGCACCTAGAGCATGGTATGAAAGATTGAGCAATTTTTTACTACATAATAATTTTATTAGAGGAAGTGTTGATACCACTCTATTTTTAAAAAAAAAAAATAATGACCTTCTTGTGGTTCAAATATATGTGGATGACATCATATTCGGAGCTACTAATGAAATTCTTTGTCAAGAGTTTGCTCAGTTGATGCAGGAGAAATTTAAAATGAGCATGATGGGAGAGCTGAACTTTTTTTTTAGACTATGAATCAAATAATCAAAGGCATCTTCATCAGCTAAATAAAGTACATCAAGGAGATGCTAAAGAAGTTTGGCATGGAAAATAGAAAAGAAATTGACACTCCCATGAGCCCCTCATGCAAACTTGATAAAGACGAGAATGGTAAGAATGTGAACGAAAAGCACTATAGAGGAATGATAAGATCCCTACTTTATTTAACTGCAAGTAGACCTAATATACTTTTTAGTGTATGCATGTGTGCAAGATTTCAATCTAACCCTAAAGAATCATACTTACTAGCTGTTAAGAAAATTTTTAGATATTTAATTTACACACATAACTTAGGACTTTGGTATTCAAAATAATCCTCCATTAAATTGATTGGATACACTGATGCAAACTATGGAAGATGTAGAATTAATAGAAAGAGTACCAGTGGCACTTGCTAATTTTTAGGATTGAACTTGATCTCTTGGTATAGCAAAAAGTAAAATTCTGTAGCACTATCAACGATTAAGGCCGAATATATTACTACGGAGAGTTGCTGTGCTTAAATACTTTAGATCAAGCAGCAACTCGAAGACTTTGAAATTAAGCAAAATAAAATTCTTATTAGATGTGACAATACTAATGCCATAAATCTGATAAAAAATTTTATTCAACATTCAAGAGCTAAATACATTAAAATTAGACATCACTTTATTAGAGATTATATACAAAATAATAACATTATGCTTGAATTTGTCACAACTAAAAATCAATTAGCTGATATTTTTACAAAACCTTTAAATGAAGATTAATTCTCAAAGATCCGAGGTGAACTTGGTATTTGTGATCCTCTTTAATAATGCTTGATCTTAAATTTATTGGATCATTTTTGACCTCCTTCCATCATTCCTAACACTCCTTTTCCCATCCTAAAAATTCAAGAAAAATCGGCTTGAAATTCCTCCTATATTCTGATTTTTTTTTCTGTGCTCGAGAAGTCTCAGGTTTTTCATGAGACCTCTCAACTAGATTTCGAGGCCTCTTGTGCTAAATGCGAGAGCTCTCAAAGTTTTCAAGACATCTCATCGTTAAGATGAGAGCTCTCGATTCATGCGGATCCTCTTTTTAAAATCGATCTATGAGAGGTCCCCTATTCCATTCTTTCATTCCACTCATCCGAGACCTCTCCTCCATTCTCTCCAAAACTCTCCTCCTTTCCTAAAAAATCCTTCAAATCACCCATCATGCCATTGATTGAAGCTAGGGCTAAACGACAGCGCGACATGGCACAATCATCTCCATCTGCTTCGTCATCTCGTGCCTGGCTTTTCGTTGCTACTAGGACAGTTCCAACGGGCCGCTGTGTGGACATCGCTTACCTTGATCGAGAGTACTTCCATATTGGATCCTAGATCCAACAGTAAGATTGAGAAAAACTCTATACCCTAGAGGTAAATGTTTATCCAAACTTAATAAGAGAATTTTTTGACCACATTAGTTTTGAGCATGGGTCGAAGGTGGAATCTATTGTAAAAGGAGTGCATATTTCTTTAGATGAGAGAAAAATAGGGTAGCTCCTTGAAGTGCCTAGGGCTGGGATCATTAACCTAAACTTATTTGATAAAATTGAAGCCCTTAAGTATGTCTTAGAAAGGGAAGAGGTTGATGAAAATTTTCAACTTGTTTCACATCTTCTTTCGATCAAAATGAGATTACTGCTGTCCTTTGTCAGTCATATTATTTTTCCTGAAGTTGGAAGATATGACTAGGTTGGAAAAAAAGAATTTGGAGTCATGTTATTTATGGTGACTGAAACTCCCATAAGCTTTTCCTCTCTTATGCTATAACAACTGAAGGATATAGCCTGCAAGAGCAAGGCATGTTTATCCTATGGAATGATCTTTACCTTAATCTTCAAGGAGTTTCAAGTTAATCTAGAAGGTAAAGATTTCAAAAAGCTGGCTCACATAGACTACATCAATGAGGGAACATTGAACTAGATGAAATTTATAAAGAAGGATGATAAATGGGTGAGGGTAGATGAACGATCAAGCCTGAAAAACATAGATCTCCACCCGCTCCACCATCACCATCTGCTGGATCCTCCTTCACTACATCAGGATCTCCACACTCTCCTCAGGTGCCACCTTATCCTGCTTCAGCTCCTCCCCCAACTTTTGATCAAAATCTGTTAGTTGAAAGGATGGTAGAAGAAGTGGCTCAAAAGATTTATGGATATACTATCCAATGTGAGGCATCAACTTTTAGTAAGCATTGAAGAGCAAAGGATATCCACTGAGGGTCAAACAAAAATGCTTAGTCAATAAATCAGTGGACTATCTCAAAGGTTAGAAATTTTGGAGCAGCATAAAACATCATATCAAATTGAACTACTCCTATCCGATAATGCCAGGATTGTACAGAGACTTGAAGAGAATATCACTATTCAGTGCACCACAGCTTAAGTCCTCATTTCCACTCTGCGGTAGATTTTGAGTCGGACTTCTTCTTCTGGACCATCATCTTCTTCTAGACCATCACCATCTCCTAGACCTGCTCCTCACTTGTCCTCAACTAGACCCAAATCTTCATCTGAATCCATCATTGAGTTCCTCTCTAATGAGGACTAGGTCTAGTTTCTCTTTTATTTTAACTTTTGATTTAGGTATATTGGTATGAGATTCATTTTTTGTAAACCAATATACACCTCTAACTATGTAGTATTAAATCTTGAAATGGAATCAATCCTTTTTATATTCTTGCCTTCTTTATCTTTTCTATGATCCTTTCATTGTTGTGATTTTGATGATGACAAAAAAGGGAAGAAATATTAAGAAAAAATATGCAAATATATAATCAATTCAAACTAAAATATAAAAAAAGGATTTCTTAGAAAATAAATTATTTGAATTGATCAAATGCAAATCTTATTCATTTTATATTATTCATTTCATAAGAGCACACATTAAGGGGGAGAATGATTATTCAAATCTTATTCATTTCATGAGAGCATACATTAAGGGGGAGCTCCAGCACAAAAACTTTATATTCATTAGTTCATGACATTCATATTTCATATAATCATTTTATAGATTGCTTAATATTTTGTCACCATCAAAAAGAGGAAGATTGTTAAATCTCCTAAGTGATTTTGATGATGACCAAACATTAAAGCAAATGATTACTAATATATTTTATTTTAAGTGTTCCAATATCAAAAGAAAGAGAGCTCTTTGACCAAAATAAGAAAGATATTAAGTAGAAATCAATCAAAATTCAAATCTTCTTGTATGGAGCGAAAATTCTCTCAAAATCATCTTGGAGCAGTATTCGAAATGTCTCAAAAATTTTTTGAGAGCTCTCGAGTGAACTGGCATGCCCCAAGCATTATTTTGGCACGGTTCAAGAGGTCTCGAGAGAATCTTGAGAGCTCTCGATCTCAGACGACAGAAATTCAGTTTCTATGCCCTGAGAGCGAGAGGTTTCACAAAATTTTCGAGAGGTCTCATGATTCCCGCGAGATGTCTCGTTCAGAACCGAGAGGTCTCGGTCTTAGGCGATAGAAATTCAGTTTGCCCTGAGAGCGAGAGATCTCGTAGGATTCTCGAGAGATCTCGTGGTCCCCATGAGATATCTCGTTCAGAACTGAGGTGTCTCGATCTCAGGCGAACCATTTTTTTCATAAAGATGATTTTTCATGAGACTGAAGGCAAGAGCTCTCCTGTTCAAACTGAGTGGCCCCGTAACTTAGCGAGACATCTCGAGACAAACCGAGAGGTCTCGAGACTCAGTGATAACTTTTTGATGGGACGTTCTAGATCAGATGTTTTCGACTCCAACGGCTAGTTACTGCTCTCCAATGTTCGAATTTTGCTTTTTTTGAACTCCAATTATCATTAGAAGAGAGAGAATGCTATAAATATAAAAGGAAGAAGGCTTATTCATGATCAATCAAAGAAAAACAAGAGAAAAGAAAAACACGTTCTGTTCTTGAACGAAAATCTCCATCTTCAATCAATCTGTTCTCTCAAGCATTGAAGAATCCTCAAGTACATTAACTCCATGGATTCACAGAGACTTTCAACGAACTGCAAGGACAACTCTTCTGCTCATTCGAAGGGGCCTTTTGAGTTGAAACTTTTCTTTTTTTCTTTTCATGTATTTGGTTTCAATAGAAGCTGAAAGTTAGGTTTTGGGATTTTTCTTTTCTTTTGTTTGTTCAGATTGGTTTATTTAATTTTTATAAGGATTGTGGATGGTGAACCTAGGAAAAAATCAACTAAATTATTGGATAGTGAGTCTAAAAAATCTATCCGACTATAATCTTGAGGGATTATAGTAAAATTCTCAAGAATTTGCTTGGGGAGTGGATATAGGTACTGGAAGTGCACCGAACCACTATAAAATCATCTTGCTTGTGTGTGTGCTCTAGCTTGTGTCTTCTATTTACTCTTATATTTGATTCACTCAGAATTTAATCTTTAATCACCGCACATATCTGTTTAAATTTTTGAAAATTCAATTCATCTCTCCTCTTGGGTTGTTCATCTAAGCAACACTAAATATAATTTAGAAGATCTTTATGCAATAAAGTTTATTATGAGGACTAAAATAATCCATGTATCTTCACATAATAAACTCTATCACAATTATCAAAATAATAATAATTTTTTTTAGGAACCTTTATAAAATTATTACTTTTTTAGGGACTAAATTGCAAAAATAGCTAAATCAGTTCAGCTCGGACCTTTATGGAATATAAACTTTATTAGGGGCTTTAATGCAAAAATCCATGTTTTAGCTAACGATGGGTTTTGGGTTGGAACCCGAACCTGTTAGCCCAAAACCCATTATCTCCTTTACTATTCATCTTCTTCCCCGATTAGTTTACCCATGGCCGCCGCCTCCCTCTTGGCCGGTGCTCAATCACATCGCAAACACCGTCGGCAAGGGCCGGTCGGTGTTCATGCATTGACAGCTGGCATGAGACCACCGTCCAACCGTCAGATCATCGACCTTCCTTTTTTTTTCTTCTTCATCCAAACGGAAGCCATGGAGGGCCTGGAAAATCCTGCGCTCCTCTCCTGAGCACCATCAGCGGCCACCATTAAGACCGGATCGGTGGTTTGTCGGTGTCTCTTCATCACCCACGACCGATAATTGGTAATAGGAGCCACCGATTTGCCTTGATCCGGTGGTTCCATCTATCTTTTTTCCTTTTTTAAACGTGGATGTTCACCGATAGGAGGATGTTGAAAAGTGGCTGCTGGCTTGGGACGCCAGCGATCATGCAGTCGTCCACCAAGAGTGGGACCCAGCCGAAAGGTCCGGCCATCGGGAGAGAAGAGGAAGAGGGCATGTCGGCCCTCTTCTTACTTTAATTTATTTATTTATTTATTCATAAATAAATTTTTTATTGAACTTAAAAATTATAGAATAAATAAATAAATATTAAATTGATATGAAATCAAGGGTCAAGATCTTGATGATTTCTATTTTATATAATCAATAGGATGAACAAAATAGCATGAAGGTGGCTCTGATACCATTAAATGTAAGAAACTCAGATCTTAATGCGGAAACAAACATACCTCCAACCATTGTTGACCAAGCCTGAATCTAATCCTGAACAAAGAAAGATGAAGCTGCAATGGATCTCCTCGAAACCTGTAAAAGACTACTGCAAAAGAGCTCTTCTAGTCTATGCCAGAGGATCTCGATGCCTATACTTAATGGAGAGTCACAGATTGTATTTATAGGCTAGACTAGGGACTCTTTTAGTTTGATACAAATTCTTCTTTCTATCAAAGAAGCATAGCTGCAGTGGAGTCCTTATTTTGACCTGAGTCTGATTTTATTTCAAAAGAATTTAATCATCTTAATTATCTTAAATTAGTTTTAATTAATTAGATTACATATGGATCACATCAAGTCCCTAATATATGGGATGAGTACAACACATACACCATCAGATTTTTGAATTAAAAAGAAAACTAAAATTCAAAACATAGAATAAACAAGTTTCAGCTGATCTCTTATATTTTATACATAAGTTCTAAGTTGATTTTTGCTACACCAAAAAAAAAATAAAATAAACTTGAATTGATGACAATAAATAGTTAATTTTGTAAAATCTAAGAGTTTATCAACTTATAAAGCCATCAACAAAACAATTCTTATTTTTTCTTGGCATCATCCATCATATCTCCGACATGAATCTATGAAAGAAGAAATATATATATATATATATATATATATATATATATATATATATTATTTTAGAGCTTAAGTTACTATTAAAAATATATATATATATATATATATAGACACATACATAATCTTTCTACTAAACAATGTGAATGTCTACGGCATATTTTCTTAAAGCTTGATTTTTGTCCAACTGGGTGAGTTTTCTCTCAATATGAATACTGCAAGAAGATAGCAACATATCTTCTTCATAACAATTGTTTTGCACAGCCTGTAACACTTGGAATGATTAGCATTCATGACAAACTCTAGAACAGCAACAATATAATTTTAAAAAGTTCAAAGACAAACCCACATCAGTTACCACTCTGATCCGTTCGTGAGGCTTCTGTCGTGATTTTTCCATAGGGCAGCTCTCTGTTGCCCAAACAATGCAGTAGCATAACGGTGCAGTGACACAAGATGACAAAGATGAAATATATATATATAATGTAACAGTTGAAGTTCAGAACAGAGCTTATATCTAAAACTTGGTGAAGCGACATGAATAGAAAATCATCTTGCAAACCTGATCAGGAAGGTAATTAGGGCGCTTTGGTTTTTCCACATCAAGGGCATATGGGCTGACCATGTCAACTCAATCTTGGGCTTCGATCACTTCCGATCGCCTTCACTTGGGCTAGCATTACCAACCCTACTTTAAAAGAAAAGAAAGGGAGAAAAGAATGAATCATTTAGAAATTTTTTAACAAAATCCTTTTCATCTCATTCTACGATCAAACCAGAAGTCATCGAACCTCTAACCACCTAGCACCCATAACGACGATCCCTACCGTGCAAACAAGAATCTAGACTCTATACATCTGACACCAAGGAAAGGAAAGAATGGAAGGAAAACAAGAAAAACGATGGACATGGAGAAAAATCATATATCAAGCTTTACATATCAATAGGCGAATAGGATGACACCGATTCACGTCCAAACAACCAGAAAACTCTATACCAATAAAACACGGGAGGTCTTAACCTCCCTTTCTTTCTTTTTTTTTTTTTTTATTTTTTTTTTTTTTTTTTTTTTGATGTAAGTCTTAACCTCCCTTTCAATCAAAATAAGAAAATGTCCGAAAACTAAGCAAAAGCAAAACAACATAGATGGCCAAAACCACAGCGATCGAAGGAAGAAAACTTGCAATCCATGACTTATTCATCGAAGAGAAAAATAAAGCAAAAAATGGAGCATATGAACGAGAACTCCTCGTGGAAAGAAAGGAGAAAACAAGATCGATCACCAGGAGACTCGTCGATGGCTTCAAAATCATGGAACAAAACCATCTACACCATCAATACATTAAAAAACATTAAGCAATAGATCGAGAGAAAGAAAATAGAAAACATTCATAAAAAAGAAATCCATCAAACTTCTCATCCAAACAGCCATAAGTTCTACAAGAAAGAGCTAAAATAAGAGAAAGGATCCAAGCGATGGAAAACCTCAGAGAGAGAAAAAATCGAATCCTCTGACGCCTTTGGAAAATGAGGAGAAGAAGAAGGCCTCTTCGAACTGTGAGAGAGGGGGAGAGAAAGGGGAAACGCATGAGAGAAGCGGAGCAGAGAATGGGGAGACGTGAGAGAGGGGGAGGAAAGGGGGGAGGCATGAGAAGGGGGGAACATGTGAGAGAGGCGGAGGCAAGGGGGGAGATGCATGAGAGGCGGATTAGGCAGGGGGGAGGCTTTTGGTGGCACGGGAGTTGAGTGGGCAGACCATCAAGATAGTGGGAGAAGAATTCGCGAAACTTTGAAATCTTAGCGTATGCATAACCGCGTAATATTTTTCTCAATCAATCAAAATATTCATCAAAAAATTATAATTTTTTGAATAATTTAAATATATTTAATTATCAATAATTTTAGCAACTAAAAATTAGATTAAAAAATAAAAAATATAAATAAATTATAATTGATCATAAATAATTTTGATGGATTAGTGTGCTAGGTTTTTCTCAACCAAAATAAAAAAAATCATCATCAATTTTTCATGAGGCATCTCAAACAACACCGTTATTATTTTGATCGCAAATTATTATAATTTAGTCAATAAAAACTATAATTTTTTTCAATCAAATTACACTCTAGTCGAAAATACATCTTTTTTCTTATAATGAATATCGCCCTTCACGTTCGACGATGAACCCTAGGAAAGCTTAGTCGATCGGTAAAGATTTTGAGTTGGATTTATAAGTAAGGATTTGAATGATATAAATATTTTATCAATGATAAAATAAATAAAGTTTGATTAAACTTTAGTGCTAAGGTAAAGGATTGGCTATTCGAGGATTTGTAGTTCAATCCTTCCATCCATTTATTATAAATAATTTTTTAAAAAAACTTATAATGTTAAATATTTATAACCATCTTTCCATCAGAACAACTATTTTAATAATTTAAAAATTATTAAAAATATACTTTTGACAAAAATTTTCATCAGAAATGGTACTAACAAATAATTTATCACTAAAATGGTCATAGATATTTTTTATTTTTTTTGAATTTTGTTAAAAATATTCTTGATAGATTTTTTAATGAAATTATTTCTGATAAATAATCCATCAAAAATTTGTTAGAGATTTTGAGACATTAATTTTATTTTGTTTCTTCTTTCTCGACGACATGATCCATCAGAAATTTCTAATTGATCATGTGCATCGGAAAATTCCATCAGTGAAGACCATATTTCTAGTAGTGGTGGAGGGAGGTTGTGGTAGTGGTAGGATCAGGTCGTGCTCTACAGCAACCGATAGGAGCGCCGGCAAGAAACCTCCATAGCCAACCGCAAAGGAATCCTAGGCGATGGAGAGGGCTTTCTTCCTTCACACGGTCTGATCCAAGAGATGGGGCGTTAGGATTCCTATTGATGGGATGGATGGTAATTTTATTATTTTACTTAATCAAAGGAGATGGGGCTCGTGCCTTTTTTTATTTTGGCTCTTGGTGCCAGTTACTTTTCACCAATACTTAGTATATTTTTTAGCAGATTTTGGTTACCCACATTTATACATTAGTAGATTTGATTTACTCATATTTAATCATTAAAACGTAAGTTAAAAATTAGTTATAGTATTTTCACGTTTAACAAACTATGGGTATATATAATCTTTTTTTCAGAATTTGATCTTTTATCCACGTATGTACTTTACGTGATTAAAAAACATGGGTGTATATGACTTTTCTTGTCGTGAAATGAGCTAAGAGGTTGGTTGTCTCTGAATATTGGCATTTCTCTGACACTGATCGCATCTTCTCATATAGTCGGTGGCATCCTACTATATAGTTGGCCAATAATATTCTTGTTGGAGTAATTTATAGGACGATGATCTAGCTCCGAGGTGGTTCCCATATATTTTCCCATGAACTTCTCTTGGGGCATAAATAGCTTTAGATGGTCAGAGGGATTTGAAAAGTGGCCAGGAGTAACACCTCTTATATAATTTGTTCTCATATAGGACATAACGGGAGGCTCAATTTCTCAACTTTCGAGCTTCTTTAAAATTTCTAGGAAGGATGTCATCTTTGAGATACAAGATTAAAGGATCAATCCAGTTGGGTTCAGGATTCACTTGCATCACTATTTTAGATTCTTCTGAACTTGGGTGCTGTAGAACTTCAAAGAAGACTTTCTTTGGTAATTCATTTGGAGTTAGAGTAGCTAACTTGGATAGTAGGTCAGCCCTAGTATTTTTTGCTCTTGGGATTTGTTGAATATCAAAGTTGCTAAAGATTGAAATCAAACTCTTCACTTGGTCCAAGTACTTTTTCATGCTTTCTTTTCGAGCTTCATAACTATCATTAACCTGCCCCACTACTAGCTATGAATCACTATAGATTTTTATAAGGTCTGCTTTCAACTCTTTGGCTATTCTCAGCCTCGCGATCAGAGCTTCATATTCTGCTCCATAATTGATTGTGAAAAACTCGAAGCACAGTGCATATTCGAATACAACTCATTTCGAATTGATAAGAATCAAGCATGTGCCTACTCTAGAAGCATTTAATGAACCATCCATATATAGGGCCCAGGAGTCCTTAGGAAGATCTACTCTTTCTTTAGGAAAGTTTGGCTGTAAACTGACAGCACTAATTTCTTATTGTTTAGGTTCAGCTAGGTCCAGGATGGTGCACTCTATGACAAAGTCGACTAGTATTTGAACCTTAATTGATGGCCGAGGTTGGAACATGATGTCGAGCTCAGTAAGCTTAATTGCCCATTTTGCTATTCTTCCAGAAGTATCTAGCCAGTGGAGAACTAACTTTATAGATTGATCAATGAGGAGGTTACTATGTATCCTTGAAAATAGGATCGAAGCTTTCTTGCTGCAATCAATAAAGCATAGGTTAGCTTTTCTAATTTAGCTTTTCCAATTTAGTATACCTTATCTCTGCGTCTCTCAGAACTTGGCTTATGTAATAGATCGACTTCTGAACTTTTTTGTTTCTTCTCTTATGAGGATAGCTCCAATAGTAGTAAGAGACATAGCCAGGTACAAGAATAATTCTACATCAGATTCAAGCTTGGTCAGAAGAGGAGGTGAGCTGAGGTAGTTCTTTAAATCCTTGAATGCTTGCTAAAATTTGGGGGTCTAGTTCGTATTCAAAAGAAATTTCATACTAAATTCTGATCAGGAAAAGATCTTCAGAAGATAAAGAGCAAGAAATGATTTTGGGTACGAAGGCTGGACGAGGTGCATCTCTAAGCTCGGCTACTTTCCTAAGCTCGGGGTTTTGTTGGCTCGGGTGCCAAACCAGGAAATATCAGAAGATATTTTAAATCAAGCAAAGTTCAAAAAATCCTCTAAAATTAAATAGAAATTGATGAACAAGTTGAATAAACAGGAAATGAAATTACAAACCGCCTCTTAAGAAGTTTCTATGTACTAGAAAATGAAAGAACGAACAGAGAAGTGTGAGAAGAGGGTCAGAACACTAACTTAAAGCAATTGGAGGAGTTAGAGATGTGGCCGAAGAATCAAAAGGAGAATAGAGGTGGGTGCTATAGGGAGGACAAAGCAAAATACTCAGCCTTGAAGAAGATGGAGAACGAAGGGGAAAGAGAAACCAGGCGAAGGTAGGAAGTCGGGGGACAAGATGGTGCTTAAATAGTTAGAAACATCCTGGGGTAGTTATGATTACAAATCCCTTCTGTCCAACCTCAACCACCATGTGTCCCACTCATCATGACTATGGCTGACGTTTGACAGCACGTTTATGGCACCATGCATAGAGCTCCATGCTGGGAAGAATTTTGAAAATGAAAGCCTTTTCGAGTCACTCAGCGTTGAAGAAACTTCGGCACCAATCCAAAAAAGCCAAAACTTTTCATCTTCCAAGAATGGAAAGCTAGAAAAAGACTTCGGCAGTCATAGTTTTTATACTCTTTTCATCCAAACTTCAAATTCGGAAGTAGGAGAACAAGTATTGAGGGTAAAATAGCTTCCACCGAAGTCCGGTGGATTACCCAATCTTGATATGTTATTATTTAGAGCAGTGGTGTTTAGGTCCAAGCTTCAACCAAACTACCTCCTTATTCTAGTCAGGCCGATCTCCAGCCCATGAATGCTAGACAATCTTTCCAATGATAACCCCTAGCTCTCTTCTCATGATTACAGAACCTATCGAAGGCATGCTGAACTTCGACTTGATGGGCTTGAACAGTGAAAAGGGCTACCATTCAGCTGATTCCAATCTTTAGCTTAGGATGCATAGTAGAACTCCATCAAGTGTCAGATCCCAGCCCGGTCCAATCTTGTCTAGTGGCCAACCTTGAAGGTGGTCGAATTCCTTCACCACATATAGCAAATCTCATCAATCTCATAGATCAGGGAACTCGACCAGCCAAATTCATCTCCAATCAAATTTCTCTCCAGTTGAATTCCTCTCCAGCCAAATCTCTGAATGCAGTTAGAGCAGTACCAGCAAGAAGTCTTGAGTCTTAACATTCACCCATCTCAGCCTCTAGTTGAACTCAGATCTCTACTATCTTGGCCAAGCTCCTTCGAGGAAACCTGACCGCAGTTCTCATCGAAGACTCTACCATCCCCTCTCTAGCCTCCCGTTCGAATACCCGCATCTACTCACGGCCGACCTTAAAAGTGGCCAAGCTCCTAAGAGTTGTCAATAGCGATGCCAGCAGAACCCAGACTTATAACTCAATTGCAAGTCTACCATCCGCTACTTAGAGACTGACCTTCAAGTTTGATCGATCTGACTTTGAGTTTTACATCCCCAACATGAGCAGCTTGCCACCAGGCACAGAAACCTCTAACCTCTTATTCGAGCTCTAACAAATAAAACTCAACTACCTACAAGTCACGACAAACGATAGCCCATTCTCCATAATAAACTCTTAGTGGCCTAAATGATCTACTAGCATTCCATTATGGTTATCACTATCATTCTATTACGAGCTCCACCTATAAAAGAGATCCTCCAAATATGTCTTTCCCTCTAAGCTTTTCTCTCTGCTCTAATTTTTTTTTAGTACTCCATTCTTGTTGACCAGAAAACTAACTTGATTGTTAGAGGATCCTACCAGAACCATCCACCTCCGATCTGGACTTCATCTTGCAGGTCTCATCGGTGACCTCTTCTCCTCTAGCTCTAGTAAACTCTGGCATCCAATCATTTTCTGCACCAACAAATGCCATGCAGAAATCTGACTCTGAGAAGTGGCTTGGATGAAGAAAAAAGCTAGTTTTTCCTATCCCGAATCCATCTGATCGGATCAGATTTGCAGTAAAATATTTTAAAATTTTTTTTATAATCTAATTAGATCTGAGAGTTCTCAGATCTAATTAGATTGATCTTAAATTAGAAGTAAAAATAAATTAAAATAAGTGATAACAATTATCACTTGATCGGATAAATCGTTTACCCATTGTGATGATCTGACGACTGATCCGAGATTTTAATTGAGCCACGCACAAATCCAACCTCTATCAGTATCCACTCAGGTCAGATCTAGAAGTATCCTTCTTTTGGCTTTGATCTCTAAAAATCAGATCTGGTGTCTTCCCGTAGAGCCTTCAAATCAAACTCCGAAGGTTGTGCATTCATCTCATGAACATCATTGTCTCTTGCTGATCTTTGTGCCAATAGAAATATGCCATTAACTTACCGTAAACTTACCATGAACGCATTTAGGTTGAGTAGCTTTCAATTAAAAACCACTAGTCATACCTATCAAACTTATCTTAGACATCGATTCATTTGATCAGAATTGATCGGGTTAGCTTATAGTCTAGGCTCGAACTATGGATCCAAATTAGGTCTTAACTTGATTGACCATATTTGACTATGAGTCGACTTTGATCTAGATTTAATCATATTAGGCTAGTCAAATCTAAGCACTCTTGATCCCACCTAACCAACTCTTGATTCGATTTGATCAACTGCTAGATCTAATTAAACTACCCACATCCGAATCCATATTTTATGAAGGTATCTTAGATCTAAAAATTTATAAATTTTAAATCTAATTAATTTTATAAACTTAATTCTTAATTAAGTCTAAGGGTTCAAAAATAAAATATGTATAAAAATTTTAGAATTTCAGGATCTAGAATTTTGCAGAAAAGTAAATTTTAATTTCTGATTAAGGATAAACATGTAGCACCCCTACATGCCATAAGCACACCCCATCGAATTAGAAGAGAGGGCCTTTAAATCCTTCTTACTCTTATGACTAGATGGCCAGGAAGAATGCCTTAATCAAAAATATGAACTATACTATAAAACTATTAGATCTAAAGCTTATAACTATTACATGATTTAAGATCTAATCTATACATGTCTTGCATACATCTCATATACCAAATTTAATATTTAAATTTATATTCAGATCTAATTACATCTAATATAATATCTAAAAATAAAATTTTAAATGATCTCATCATAAAAAAATTTAATCTAAACTACTCATGGTATTGATCTATAGAACTAGTCTAGACATGCATTACATATATCATACATATGAAATTTTAAAAACATCTCATACTTTCAGATCTAATTATATCACATATAATATTTAAAATTTAACTAATCAAATCATATAATCTTTAGAAATTAAATAAATATTTCATAAAAATTTTTAATCAAGACTATAACATTAAACTATAGATCTAGTCTAGACATGTATTGCCTATATCATGTAAATTAGATCTTACGTTTCAAATCTGATTACATCTAATGTAATATCTAAAATCTAAATGATTAAATCATAAAAATTAAATCAGATCTAATCTAAAATATATTTGAAAACTATCATGATATAGAACTACAGATCTAGACTAGAACACACATTGCATATATCAAATATATATTAATTTAAAACATGTAATTTTTTTATTTTAGATCTCATTACATCCTATATAATATATCAAAATTAAATAATCGAATCATAAAAAAAAAATTAGATCAAATCTAAAGATAGATCTAGAACTGGCAACCTGGTTCTGATACCAGTTGAAGAAAAAAGCTAGTTTTTCCTACCGCAAGATCCATCTGATCGGATCAGATTTATAGCAAAATATTTTAAAACTTTTTTCTACAATTTGATCATATTTAAGAGTTTTTAGATCTGATTAGATTAATCTAAAATTAAAAATAAAAATAAATTAAAATCAATGATAACAATTATCACCTGATTGGGTAAATAATTTATTCATTATGATGATCTGATGACTGATCCGAGGTTCTAATTAAGCTGTACATGCGTCCGACCTCTACTGGTATCTACTCAAGTCAAATTTGGAAGTTTCCTTCTTTTGGATTTGATCTCTAAAGATCATATCTAGTGTCTTCTCGTAGAGCCTTTAAATCAAACTCTAAAGGTTGTGCATTCATCTTACGAACACCATCATCTCTCATTAATCTTCGTGCCAATAGGACTTGATCTTTGCTCGTAGGTTTTGCCTAACTCTTGGATATGGAGAAGAGAAAGAGGATCAGATAAGGGAGATGTAGAGATGAAGATTTTGACAGGACTTCGCCGTAGATCAAAAGTAATGCCAAACACCTTTGGCAAGAGGTCAAAGCTAATATGCAAAACGACTCTCTCATGAAGCCCACGCCCACTATCAGATTTTCCATTATTTTGTCTTACAAAATATGCAGGAAAAATGTGCCATTTAATTTGGATAAAAGAAGTTGGCGTAGATAACATCTCTCCTAGAAGTTTGAAAAATTCAAACTTCTATGACCCATTCAAATACTTTAAATGGATAAACCCCTACTCCATCCACCTTTATCCACTAAGGGTGCACTCCACAAGGGGATGTGCACTCTCTCTTCCTCATGTACTCATCTAGGGGGTGCGCCCCTAGAAAATCTCTAGGGGGCGCATGCCTCATCCTTCAATTCCTGCAAGATCGGGTCAATGTTGACCCTTTTTCTATTCCCATCTCATTGGATTTAGGACAAACCATTTTCAAGTCCCATCCAATGGATTTTAGGCAAGTTCTTATCAAGTTAGAATAAGCCTTGATCAGGCCAGAATTAGATCCAGTCATATCAAGACAAATCCATCCAAAATTTTTAGAAGAGGCTTATTTAAATTTCATCTCATGATTTTAGGACAAGTCCTGATCTTATCAGAACAAACCTTGTTTATCAGGACAAGGCCTGTTCTCATCAGAACAAGCTTTAGTCAGATCAGGACAAATTCATACAAGACTTCTGGATAAGCCAAATCCAATTTGGCTCAGTCGAGACAAACCAAAAAGACTATAAAAAAAGAATGTTAGGCTCAATCGTGTGCTAGCATGATTTTCTTAAACCTAATTGGATCTAATCCAAATCAATCAAGCTGGGTTAGCCTAATTGATGATATCTAGATCTTAAACCCTTATTTTTATGATCCAATTAGGTTCAGTTCTGTATGGTAATGGGACATATCGCAATCTCCATCATCGATATTATTAAAATATCTTTCGATGGATTAGAACTCTTCTAATTTACCTAATTAGAATTATCGATCATCAAGATAATTCTAATTGATCCCAAAATCCACCAGTGATACCTAGCAGTATATGATGGTAACCCATCAGAATCGAATAGCGAACCTCTCAGTGTAGCTACCTATGTGATTGGGTTCTCTATCATAAGTCTCGATAGGATTAGGGTTAAGGTGAACTTGTCAAACCCAACACCCATCATATGAATGAATCATTCAATTTGAGTCCAATGTGAAATCTAATAGAAAATTCTTTATATTATTTCATATTATTATGGCCATGGGTTTTAGGACTCAATCTCATGATAATGATAGGACTACTCCTCTACCAAGGTTGATAGATCCTATCTTGGTGTGATCCAGTTCCTATAATGAACATGCTACAGCCAACATACATCTCAAAATTTTGAATAGCTAGGAGATCAAGTTATGGTTTAGTCAAACTATAACATTCTCAAGGTGAACTGCCGATACACCTCAAGTCAAAGAATCAGAGATATGCTGTAGCATCGAGCTAGTCATCGACGAGAAGGTAGACTCTCTTATAACTGCTCGAAGTGGTCATGCTCAATACCCTCAATCTCAACGTACCTGTACTCTCACTCTAGTATCTCCATACCATAAACTCAAGACTCATCTATTCTAAAAAATGATCATACACCAATCTTCTAGATCAATCATCATCCTCATGATGATTCTATGATCAGGAGAAATTTATGAATTAATTATGATAACGCATGCTTTAAATACTCAACTCTTAAGAATATGTGTTATCATATCCGTTAACTCAAAGGATGTATCATAGACACTTTAATATATAATATGATAGAATAATTAATTTATTTATTAATTTTAAATCAAAATTATTAAAATGCTTCTAGAAAGTATTTTACAAGTATTGGCCAATCTGGCTTCTAGGACATACATCTAACATTGGATTTATCAAATTCGAATTAAAGTCTATGAAGATTAATAGTGTATGGATACTAGTTGATCCACCTGAAGGGATAAAATTTATTGTATGCAAACAGATTTTCAAAAGAATTAGAGTGGCACAAATGGGAAGATGAAGACCTATAAAACCCGTTTGGCTGTCATCTCAAAGTTGAAACATGCGATCAGATTGTGTGTCTTCATTATGAATGGAGAAGAATCCTACATCTATAAATGGATAAATAGTTCTGTAGTGTTATTTCTTATATTGTCTGTAGATGATATTCTCTTATTCAGGAATGACATTCTAGCATTATAAGGAATAAAGATTTAGCTGTCATCTTATTTCTCTATGTAGGATTTAGGAGAAGCATTCTATATCCTAGAGATCTATAGAGATAGATCTAAAAGAATACTTGGATTGTCCCAATCCACGTTTGAGATCAGACATGGTATACTCACTAGAGGTATTGAGCTGATATCAGTCTGATCTAGGTGAGAACCACTAGAAGATTGTATAGATAATTATTAAGTATTTGAGAAATACTAAGATCCAATGACTCATATATGAAAAAATTGATTTAAAACTTATGGAATATTTTGATTCTAATTTTTAATCAAATAAAAATGACAGCAGAAGAGTGTCGGGTCATTAATTTACCCTAATTAGAGGAGCAATCTGCTAGAAAACTTTTAAGTAGAATATTATAGGCTCTGTTAAGTGATGTAGAGTATATCATAGCATCTAATGCTTTCATTTAGGCTGTGTGGTTGCAAAAGTTCATTAGCAAGCTAGGAGTGGCACCCTCCGATGATGGTCCAGTCCTAATGTAGCATTGAAACCATGGCTCAGGCTAAAGAACCAAAGATGCACTACAGGACCGGCATACTCTGCATTGCTACCACCTTAGATTTTAGATTAGGGTGACGTCAACCATTAGAAGATCGACGAAAAAGGAGAACTTGACTGATCCATTTATTAAAGCCTCAAAATTAAGAAGTTCTACGAGCTCAAGTGGCAAATAGATATTTGATACTATTCTAATTGGCTTTAGTCCAAGTGGGAATTGTTAGAAAATATGTCTAAAAGCCAATCATCTAAGTTATAAATGATTGTAATTTATATATAAATTATCAAATAATAATAGTTATTTGGCTTATTCATCATAGAAGTTCTATCTTCTTTAATTAAACTCCTAAGTTATGATGAAATTCTTAGAATCATACTTAATTAATAAAGAAGGATTTATCGAATGATTTTTAAATTATTTATGATCAAATGATAAGTTATTAAGTAGGATGATAACTTATCAAGTATAGATCGCCGTATGTCATATATGTTGATTATCCTCGTAACCAAGTAATGTGGAGACATTAGTATAGTATGCAGGTGAGATGTAGGAGTATATCTATACTAAATATGACCAATGTAGCACTCTATTGTCAAGAGTAATTAGTTAAGGTCAATGGGTATAAGTTTTCCTTCGATCTGGGATTACTATGGTGACTTGCAAGCAACTCATTATACTTTAATGCCGAACTACTTGTACTTCTAATATAGGATCAAAAGATTTCTATGTATAGTCAAGCACTTGTAGAGTCAGTGTATGAGTCAAGATGGAATTGACCACTCCTGATTAACTTCAGGAAGTGAATGTCTCGCGGTGTTTCAATTTAGCAAAACTTGGGCCTAAGTAATCCTCGTGAGGAGCTATGGGATTTGCAAAAGTTTGAGATACAATATGAAAGACTTGTAGAGTGTTGACAACTAACTCGAAGCCATCTTAAGCATTATTGGTCAAAGGGATAAATTATATGATAATCACAGGCCAAGATTCTAAGAATGTTGTTTTGTATACATTCGATCTATCCAGACGTCGGATACCATTGTTAGATGGTTATTTTGATTGGTATAGAAATTGATTTCTATGCTATCGACTTAGGTTCAAATCTATAGGATCATACATATAAGAGGTTATTTTCTAATCAGATGATTGATCGATGATTGAGAATCGTTCAGCGATCGAATCATCAATATGATTGATGATCGATCAAGTGCAAGTATTGTAGAAGGATCGATTAGCAATTGGATTGCTAATTGACTCAATTTGATTAAACAAACGAGCTGAGTTTGAGTCTAATTAAATTAGATTCAATTAGAATTAGTTTGAACTTAATTGGATCAAGTCCAATTGGTTTACTAGATAAGCAAGTTGCAAGAAAGAATAAATCCACATTCAATTAGCACTTGAGTACACCTAACTTTTAATTTAATTAAAAATTAAACTAAATTTAAATTTGATTTAATCTAATTTAATTAGGCTCCTAGTTGGATTAGGATTTTCTTTTAATTGGGTAAACTTAATTCTAATTAAAATAGGACTTAAATAGGTTTGACCTAGTCTTAATAGAAGAGTCCTAGCTAGACTAGGACTTCTTCTATATCTCTTGCACCCACATGAAGCCACGCCATATTATTTTTAGCACCCCCCCCACCCCCCTTTGGCTTGTGCGTGAGTTTTCTCATGTCTAAGATTGATTCCACACCCCACATCCTAATAGTTTTTGAATTAGTCAAAACTAGTAAGTGGTTAAGCCATGGATTCTATTTGATAGTCTTTGAATTCCAAAACACCTCCTTTTCTCTTTGGAATAATATCCGACACCCATAATTTTGGACACTAACTTTTCCATGGATTTTAAGCACCCTCTCACCTTTCCTTGCATGAAAAATTCCATGCTAAAAGAGACTTGGAGGCATCCAAGAGTTGGATGCCACCAAGAGTTTCTATTGACTAGGTCTTTGACCTAGTCCTCCCTTTTAAATTGTGATGCCACTTCTTTAGAGGGTGTTGGTATGAAACAACCAAGGAATTCCATGCACAAATCAGAGAGAAAAGTGGAGAGGGCATGGGGGCTTTGGGCGCCATGTTTCTAGTGAAGAAAAACCTAGTTTTCCGTAGAATGATTGATCTGATCTGTAGTAAAAATTTTTAATTTTTTCTAGAAATTTTGATCAGATCTGAGAATTTTCAAATCTGATCCTCATGATCTGATATTAAAAATTAAAATTAAAATTAAATCTGAAACAAGATTTATTACTTGTTTAGGGTATATAATTATCCTGATAATAATCTACGATAGCCTGAGGTTCCGAAGCTAGCCACTCACGCGCTTGGCCTCTATCAGAGTGCACTCAGACTGGATCTAGATGTTCTCTCCTTTTGGATTTCATCTCTAAAAATCAAATCTAAAATCTTCTGGTAGATCCTTCAAATCAATCTCTGAAGGTCGCATGTTTGTCTTATGAACTAGTTGTTTGATTGCCTGATCTATGCACCAAAAGCCTTTTATCTTCTTTGTTGTTTATGCCCAACTCTTCAATGTGGAGAAGAGGGAGAGGAATAGAAGAAGATGGCATGGAAGAAAGGAAAGGGCGACAGCCTTTGGGCATGGGAAGTGGGAAACCATAAAAGCCCTAGGGCATAGGGTCTCATATATAGAGTCTCGCGCCATGCCTAGAGTCCTAATTGATCAAGCAATCTAATTACTTGATTAATTCAGAATTTAATCTAAAATCCCACGTTGAATACTAGATCTCATCTAGTTTTTGTCACCCAAAACTCCCAATAAAATGCCGCACAAAAATAGATAAGAAGAAGAGGGTGGCGTGGGATTTTATATCCAAGAGTTTGTTCCATAACAAACTCTTCCATGCCTCTTCGAATTGTGCGCAGCCAATATGGGGTGGGCCCACTACAAATTTTCATGAGAAACCTCCTAGGGATGTGTGCCTCAGATAAAATAAAGGGGGCATATGCAATACCCTTCAACTCCTACAAAGATTGGGTCAAACGACCCCTTGTCCAGATGAATACAGGAATTGGCAGGTCATGTCTTTAATCCATTCAATGGATTAAGACAAGCCTAGATCAGGTTAAGACAATCCTTTTCTAATCTAGACAAGATCAGACTAGGATAAACCCATACAGGGTTTTCAGGTGAGCCCAAACCATTTGGCTCAGCCAAGATGAACCAGGAAGAATATAGAAGGAGAATATTAGGCTCAATCGTGTGTGCTAGCATCATTTTCTCAAACCTAATTTGATATAATCCAAATCAATCAAACTGGGTTAGCCCAATTGTTCACATTCAAACCCAAATCCTTGTTCGTATGATCCAATTAGGTTTAGTTCTATATGATAATGGGACATATCATGATCTCTATCATCGATATCATTGAAACATCTTTCGATAGATCAGAACTCTTCCAATTCATCCAATTAGAATGATCGATCATCAAGATCATTCTAATTGCTCCCAAATTCACTAGTGACACCTAGCAGTTTATGGTGGCAATCCATCAAAACTAAATGAGAACCTCTCGGACAGCTACCTATGCGATTGAATTCTTCTATCATGAATCCTGACTGGATTAGGGTTAAGGAGAACTCGTTAAACCTAACATCCTATCATATGGCTGAATCATTCGATCCGAGTTCGATGTGAAATCCTAATAGAAATCTTTTCTATTATATCACACTGCCATGGCTATGGGCTTAAGAACTCGATCTCATAATCATCGTAGGACTACTCCTCTATTAAGATTAATAGATCCCATCTTGGTGAAAACCAGTTCCTATAATGAACCTGCTATAATCAACACACATCTCAGAGTTCTGAATGGCTAGGAGATTGAGTTATGATGTAGTCAAACTATAACATACTCAAGATGAACTACCGATACACCTCAGATCTAAGAACTAGATATACAACTATAGCATCGAGCTCAGTCATTGACGAGAAGGTAGATTTTCTTATGACTGCTTGAGGTGGTCACACTCAGTACCCTCATTCTCTAATGAATACCTATACTCTCACTTTGATATCTCCACACCATAGACTCAAGACTCGTCTATCCTAAGAAAGTGATCATACACCAATATTTCGGATTGATCACCATCCTTGTGATGATCTTACGATCGAGATGAGTTTATGAGTTAATTATGAAAATATATATCTTAAATTTTCAAATCTTGAACATATGTATTAGCATTCCATTAACTCAAAAGATGTATCACAGACACTATATATACACAATATGATAGAAAAAATAATTTTTTATTAATTTTTAGTCAAAATTATAAAAATACTCCTATAAAGTAGGCTATAAATCTAAGTTCCATCTTCTTAAGGTGGGCTTCGATCTTCTACTGGCTCAATAGCTTCGTAAGTGGGTTTGCCACATTATCGTGTCGACTCTCTTGATCTCAACGTAATCCTTCTTGAGATAATCACGAATGAAGTGATATCATTGCTCAATATGCTTCGACTTCTGATGACACCTCGGCTCCTTAGCTAGGGATATGGTGCCATTATTATCGCAGTATAAAGGGATGGCATTTGATGGCATCACTTTGAGTTCTACGGCAAACTTCTTTACCAGAATGCTTATTTTGTAGCTTCCGACGTAGCGATGTACTCAGCTTCCATTGTGGAGTCTGCAATCACTATCTGCTTGTCTTCTAGCTTACAGCACCTCCATTACACATAAACAGACTTCTAGATCTCAACTTTCAATCATCTATATCAAACATAAAGTCTGAGTCTGTATACTCTTAAACCTAGAGTTCTCTATTTTCAAAGACTAGAAATATATCCTTAGTTCTTCTCAAGTACTTAAAGATACACTTCATAGAAGTATAGTACTCTTCGTCTGAATTTGACTGATATCTACTCGTGACACTCACAGCATACACAATATCAAGTTGTGTACACAACATGGTATACATGAGGCTTCCTATTGCCAAAGCCATAAGAGATCTTGCTCATGCATTCAATCTCCTTAAGTGTGTTCGGACACATCTTCTTGGAGAGATAAATGTCATGTCTGAAGGGTACTAGTCCCCTCTTAGAGTTTTCCATTCTAAACCTCTTCAACACCTCCTCTATGTACATCTTCTATGAGAGACTTAGCATCCTATTTGGTCTATTTCTATAGATCTTTATTCCTAATATGAAGGATGCCTCTCCTAGGTCTTTTATAGAAAACTCTTTCGATAACCACATTTTGACTATGGTCAATAAAAAAATATCATTTCCAATCAAGAGGATATCATCCACGTACAGTACGAGGAAGACAATAGTGCTCCTACTGACCTTTTTGAATATACAGGTCTCCTCCTCATTTTTTATGAAATAAATGATTTGATCACATCATTAAAATAAGCATTCCAACTCCGAAATACTTGCTTAAGTCCATATATGGATCTTTGCAGCTTACAGACCTTATGATCATCATCACTGGATGTGAAACCAAGCGACTATTCTATATAAGACATCTTTCTCAAGATATCCATTTAAGAACACCATTTTCACATCCACCTACTATATTTCATAATCGAAATAGGCTGCAATAATAAGTAGTGTACGAATGGATTTTAGCATGACTATTGGCGAAAAGATCTCCTGATAGTCAAGCCTTCGCACTGATTATATCCTTTCGCTATGAGTCTAGCTTTAAATATCTCTACATTTCCCTCGACACCTATCTTTCTCTTGAATATCCATTTACACCTAATAGATACGATGCCTTTAGGTGGATCTGCCAAGGTCCAGACTTGGTTCGAGCACATTGAGTTAATCTCTAACTTTATTGCCTCTAACCATTTCTCAAAGTTGATATCAGATATCACCTCATCATAGATTTTGGGATCATCACCATGAATCTTTTTTTCTATGAGGAATATTTTCTCTACATCCTCTGAAATGGTACCTAAGTACCTCTTAGGAGGATGGAAAATCCTATCTGATCTATGAGTTAGAGGAGGTTGTGTTTGGATTGGCTGAGATTGATTGGGTTCCTCAGATTCATTGGCTCGTTGCTCTTTGGAGATCTTCTCTTCAAGTCTAATCTATCTCCTGATGCCACCATCTTGAATAAACTATTTTTCAAAAAAAATGATATGTCGACTCATAATCACATTATGGTCTTCCGAAAGATAGAAGTAATATACTAATGACTTTTTAGGATATCCGATAAAATAAGCTCTAAATGACCTAGATTCTAATTTATCCACCTGATGTTTTCTGGCATGGACTGGACAATCCCAAATTCTGAGATGACTCAAACTTAGCTTCTTACCGTGCCACATCTCATACGGTGTTGTATGAACAATTTTAGAGAAAACCTTATTCAGTAAAATGATTACGGTCATTAGACTATATCTCTAAAGAAAATCAAGAAGATGTGTGAAGCTCATCAGGGATCGGACCATATCTAATAGGGTCTGGTTTCTCTGTTCTGAAATCCCATTGAGTTGAGATATTCCAAGTGGAGTCTATTGCGAGACTATACCATTATCCTTAAGATGGTCTAAAAATTTTTGAATAAGGCATTCGCCTCCTCAATCTGATCGAAGAATCTTAGTAGGTTTTTTGATTTGCTTTTCTACTTCATGTCTGAATTTCTTGAACTTTTAAAAAGCTTCAAACTTGTATCGCATTAAATACACATACCCATATCAAGATAGATCATCAATAAAGATAATGAAGTAGACCTAATTATCTCTAACTGGCATAAATTGGCCGCACATATCTATATGCACCAGGGCAAGTAGGTCCATGGCTCTTTCCCCATATCCTATAAAAAGGAGCTTGGTCATTTTGCTCTGAAGGCATGATTCATAAATTGGATATGACTCAAAAGTCAATGAACTCATAAGTCCAAATTTCTCTAATTTATTAATCTTATCTTTGGCTATATGACTTAGCCTAAGGTGCCATAGATACCTATCATTTAGACTATCCCTAGATCATTTAGATCCTATGGTATTCATGTTTTTCTTGATATTTAATATAGATACATTAACATGCAACTAATAGAGATCGTTAATTAAGAAACCACTTACAATTTTATTTCTTTCAAAAAGAATAGCACGGTAGTCCTTAAGAAAGCTAATTATATAACCTTCCTGTGTCAAACAAGAAGCAGAAATCAAATTCCTACTTGTTGTAGACATAAAATAACAATCTCTGAGAACTAAATCTAATCTTGATGGTAATTATAGGGGGTAGATTCCCACAGCCATGGTAGCAATCCTTACTTCATTTTCGATGTGCAGGATCATCCCACCATCGCTCAACCTCCTACTCTCTTCAAGACCCTGCATAAAAGTACACAAGTGAGTACTAGAACTAGAGTTAAGCACCCAACTAGATGTAGAAAAATCGAAAGGTTAGATTCAATAATGAGCATACCTCTATAAGGACCTACCTCCTTATTCTTTAGGCTGGCTAGGTATAAAGGGAAGTTCTACTTTTAATGGCCATCGATGTTGTAATGAAAATACTTTTCTTTGTCAGCGGTCTTCTTCTTCAGCTCTTTCCTTCTTCTTCTCACCTTCTATCTTCTACTTTTTTGCAGACTTTTTCTTCTTTCCAAAAGAATTTCTCTTGAAAAAAGTTTGCTCTATAGCAAGTACTAAGCCCTTTGAACCTTTCAAAGAAAGCTCAGTAGTAACCAGCATATTCCTGAGTTCAGCCAAGGTACATTGAAGCTTATGCATATGAAAGTTTATGATAAACTATCCATACGCATCAGTTAAGAATTGCAAATCACATCAATCTGCAAATTCTTGTTAAGCATGACACTGAGCTTCTCAAGCTCCTCTAGATCTTTGATCATTGTCAAACAATGATCTTGGACCGACTGTCCATCACGCATCTGAGTCTTAAAAAGTCTCCAGAAGACTTGATACCAGGCTACACGACTCTGCTCATCAAACAACTCTTATAGGTGCACCAATATTTGGCAAGCAGTCTTCATGTTAGCACTGTAGCTCATTCGATATTGAGCCCAACATGTAGTATCTAACTTTATTATCATCGTCCATCCACTTCTTCAGAGATGCTCTCTGATCTACGATCGGATGGACTGATAAAGTAGGTGAGTCCTGGTCTAATATATAAGATAGCTTTTCGAAATCCAAAATAATTTTATAGTTCTTGAGATAATCCTTATAATTGGATTCGATCAGTTTGTGGGTATCTAGGATTCAGGCTAGTAGGTTTGATGCAAATATTTTTCTATAAAGAGTCAAAGTTTCTAGTTAAACTTTATAATTAGACTTGACCAATTTGTTTAGAGATTTTATTTTTAAACAAATTAGGCTTTCACTACTTTCTCGGATCCTTACACTTGGCAAAGATGCAAAAATCTCTGCAATCATAGACTTCTAGTGGATGGTGCGGTCCCACCGACTGGCTCACCACCTCACCTAATAGTTATTGATGATGGATCAATCGATGAGTGGATAATTTTTGTCTAATAATTTTTTAATCATGGTACATCCAAACTTGGACTCTAATTCATGAAGCTCACCATGTCGAAATATCGCTCCAATCCTTAGTTAAGTCAGACCCACCATTTACATGAATTAGATTTCTGATTGAATCCCTCACTGTATCTAAAATATTAAGCCTAACTCATCCTCCAGCTTGTAGCATCTAATGCCTAATAGATATGGTTGTGTCTTTTTGGTGCAACTGAACCACTATAACCAGTCGAGAACAATCAATCCTAAAATGGGCCCGCATATTTATAATGGTGAAAAATCTATGACTTAATATTTTCTTAGAGAGATTTAATTTAGGTCTCTTAAACTTGACTTGACTTTGTCATAATAATTATGACTAACCTAGTGGCATGGTTAGCTAGAATTGTTAGCCACCTTAAATCAAAATTGGATTGATCCAATCTGCCAGATAAGAGAGATCAGTAGGAGGAATATGCCATTAACTCATCATGAACGCATTCAGGTCAAGTAGCTTCCAATTAAAGACCATTGATTGTATATATGCCAAACTTACCTTATACACCGATTTGTAAAACCAGAACTAATCTAGTTAGCCTATAATCTAGGCTCGAACCGCAGAGCCAAATTAGGTCTTAACTTGATCGAGCACATATAACTATGAGTCGACCTTTATCCAGACTTAATTCTATTAGGATGGTCAATTCTAAGCACTCTTGATCCCACCTAACCAACTCTTGATTCAGTTTGGTGAACCGCTTGAAGGAATTAGATCTAGGATTTTACAGGTAGATCTTGAAAATTTTTTCAAGATCTTGCAGCGAAAGACTTAAATAAATTAAATATTTATTTAAATAAATATGTAAATATCTTGATCTCAGATCTATTACATGATTAAGGTATAATATTAAATCAAAAATTAAAATCAAATAAGAAAGTAAAAGATTAATCAAATCAACCTAGATTTATACTACATCAAATGCAGGAACGAAGTTAATAGATCAGATCTATTACCTATGCAAGTTAGACATTCTAACTTACTAATCCGAGCTTGAGGATGAAGTCACAAGCCGCACACGCATTCGACTTCTAGGAGTCTTCTACATGAGCCTAAGATCTCTGATATAAAATTCGATGCAGAAAATCAGCACAGCATGCTAGTACTATGCTGATCCTTCTTCGATGGTCGATCTGATGCTTCCTTCTTCGAAATTTGGACTCTCCAAAATATGAGAAGAAAGATGAGATTTTACTGATATGAGAATCTTTCAGAAAAAATTCAAAAAAAAAGGAGAGATTGAAAATAAAACAACCCTAGAAGAAGACCCTCTTCTTCTCTTTTCTCTCACCTAGATACCTAGTTTGGTGCCTACGGAACCCCCACGCCCAAGGACCCTCTTCCTCTAATTTTTGCACACCCCAAACCTCTTCCAAAGTTCTATATTTCATAAAAAAATTAGAATAAAATTCATTCAATAAATAGAAAAAAAGAAGAATCCAAGTTAGATCAAAATCTTAGACTAGGAATATCCAAACATGGAAAATTATTGGGATGCCCAACTCTTGGATGCCTCCTCCATAATTATTAGCGTGGACCAGCAAGGGAGGGCACACAAATGGGTGCCTCCTCCATAATTATTGATGTGGACCCACAAGGAAGGGTGCATAAAAAAGAAGATTATTTTCGTAGAATAAGAAAAGAATTAATTAAAAGAGGGGGCGACACTCAAGGAAAGGTATTTTGGTCAACAAGGATTCTATCTCATAGAATCTTAAGCAAAACTAACTCCTCTTTTGACTTGGTCTTCCAACAAATTATCTTATTAGAAAAGGAGGAGAGAAAGAGGGTATGAGAAGCCATGGGAGTGGAGAATTTTCACGTAAGAAACAAAACAAAAAGGGCATGGGGCATGAGGATTAAGTGGTGCAAGTGATAGGGAGTCATAGTCACACTAGGACTCCTATTTTGATTTGGTCAAATAAGATCTTTTAACCAAATAAAATCAAGATTAAACCAATCCAATTAAATAAGATCCTAACCCATTTAAGGATTTAATTAAGTTAGATTTAATTCTAATTTATTTTTTAATCAAATTAGAAAATTGGATTAATCCGAATTCTAGTTAGACTAGGACTAGTTCTTCCTTACACTTGGCTTATCCAATAAACCAATTAAACTTGATCCAATTAAGTCCAAACTAAATCTAATTAAATTATATTTAATTAGACTTAACTCAACCTATTGGCTTAATCAAATTAAGCTAATTAGCAATCCAATTGCTAATTGATCCTCCTACAACACTTGCACTAGGTTAAACACCAATCGTATTGATTGTTTGATCCTAGAACAATTCTTAATCATTGATCAACCATCCGATCAAATCATAAGCCCTAATGTGTGTAACCTCATAGGTCTAAACTTAAGTCGGTAGCATAAAAATAAATTCTTATACCAATCAAAGTGACCATCTAGTAATGATACCCGACAGTCGGATAGGTTGAAGGTGTAGAACACCATCTTTAGAACCCATGCGGATATAGTTTTCATATAATTCATCTTCTTGACCATAATGCTTGTAGGACACCTTAAAGTTCAACTGTCAACTCTGATCAGATTGTCCACATTATATTTTAAAATATCAAATCTATCTGATGGATTATCCTGGCCAAAGTTTTGTTATATTGAAATACAGTGATATATTCTTCTCCAACTCTTGGAGTGGTCAATTCCATCTTAATCATACTTCGACTTTGCAAGTACTTAACTATGCCCAAAAGCCTTCAGTTGCTGAATTAGAAATCAGTTAGTCCAGTATCAAAGCATAGTGAGTTGCTTGCAAGTCATTAAAGTGATCTCAGGTCTAAGAGATACTTATACCTATATCCCATTAGAGACATTCTTGATAGTAGAATGCTCTGAAGTTGGTCACGTTCAATGACGATGTACCCATATATCTCACCTATATACCATACCAGTGCCTCCACATTTCTTGGTTAAGAGGACAACCAATCTATACGGCAAATAGCGACCTATGCTCGATAGATGCTGTTGTCCTAATTAACGGCCTATCATTTGATCGTGAATAAATTTAAGGACTAATCGATAAATTCTTTCTTTATCAAAACTAAATAATCCTAAGGACTTCATCACAACAATGGAGTTCATTAGAAGATATAAACTTATGATGAAAAAGATGCCAAAATATTTTTATTAATTAATAAATTAATTATAATTATAAAATAGTTCAACCATCAATAGACTGATGATTGACTTTGGGACATAATTTCCAACACCGCTAGACCTAATTGAGCTACCCATATTTGAACCCAAATTTATGAAGGTATTTTAGATCTAAAAATTCATAATTTTTAAATCTAATTGATTTCATAATCTTAATTCTTAATTAAGTTTGGGTTCATAAATAAAATATGCATAAAAATCCTAGGATTTTAGGATCTAAAATTTTGCAAAAAAGTAAGTTCTTCGATTTCTGATTAAGGATAGACATGCAGCACCCCTACATGCCATAAGAACATCCCATCAAATAGAAAGAGAGGGCTTTTAAACCCTTCTTACTCTTATGACCGGATGGCTAAGGGGAATGCCTTAATTAGAAATTTTAATTACTCTACAAAAACTATTAGATCTATAACAAATATCACATATAAAATTATAGATCTAACTATGTATGCTTTGTATACATCTCTTGTATAAAAAATAAATCAAATATGCATATTTTCATATCTGATATATCTAATATAATATTTAAAAAATAAAAATCTAATTGATCATACCAAAATAAAAATTTATTCTAGACTATCTATTACATAGAACAATAAAAGCTAGTCTAGATCATATATCGCATATATGATTATTTAATAAATTAATCTAATACATGCATAAATTAATCTAACATCAGAATAATAAAATTTTAAAATGATCATATTATATAAAATTCTACTCTAGATAATTCATAGAATAATTCTATAAACCTAGTCTAGACATGCATAAAACATATCTCATATATTATTTAAAATTTTAATCTTCTGATTTTAGATCTGATCATATCTGATGGGACATGTAAAATTATTAATATCAGATTATAAAATAAAATTAAAATTAAATCTAAAATAGATCTGAAGAATGTAAATCTGGCTCTAATACTAGTTGAAAGAAAATCTAATTTTTTGCTGTAGGATCGATCTGATCTAATCTGATTTATAGTAAAAATTTTTAAATTTTTTTCTATAAATTTTGATCAAATCTAAGAGTTTCTAGATCTGATCCTTATAATCTGATATTAAAAATTAAAATTAAAATTAAATTTGGAACAAGATTTGTTACCTGTTCAGGGTAGACTATTATCCTAACAATGATTTGTGATAGCCTGAGGTCCCGAAGCTAGCCACGCACGTGCTTGGCCTCTATTGAAGTCCACTCAGGCCGGATCTAGATGCGCTCTTCTTTTGGATCTGATCTCCAAAAATCAAATCTAAAATTTTTTGGTAGATTTTTCAAATCAATTCATCTCATGAACTAGTTATCTGATTGCCTGATCTATGCGCCAAAAGCCTTTGATCTTCTTTGTTGTTTATGCTCAACTCTTGGATGTAGAGAAGAGGGAGAGGAATAGAGGAAGATGGCATGGAAGAAAGGAGAGGGTGGCAGCCTTTGGGCATGGGAAGTGGGGAACCATAAAAGCCTTAGGGCGTAGGGTCTCTTATATAGAGTCAGTCCTGATTGATCAAGCAATCTAATTGCTTGATTAATTCAAAATTTAATTTAAAATCCCACATTAAATACTAGATCTCCCAGATCTCATCTGGTTTTAATCTCCCAAAAATCCCCATAAAATGCTACATAAAAAAGATAAGAAAAAGAGGGTGGCGTGGGGTTTTATCTTTGTTCCATAACAAACTCTTCCATGCCTCTTCAAATTGTGCACAGCCAATATGGGGCAGGCCCACTCCAAATTTCCATGAGAAACCTCCTAGGGACATGCACCTTAGATAAAATAAAGAGGGTGCATGCAATACCCTTCAACTCCTACAAATCGAGTTAAACGACTCCTTGTCCAGATGAATACAGGAATTGGCAGGTCTTGTCTTGTTTCCATCCGATGGATTAAGATAAGCCCAGATCAGGTTTAGACAATCCTTTTTTTAACCTGGACAAGCTTTAGTCAGACTAAGATAAATCCATACAAGATTTTTAGGTGAGCCCAAATCAATTTGGCTCAGTCGAGACAAACCAGAAAGAATATAGAAATAGATTATTAGGCTTAATTATGTGCTAGCATGATTTTCTTGAACCTAATTAGATCTAATCCAAATCAATCAAATTGGGTTAGCCCAATTGATCATATTTAGATCTAAACTCTTATTTGTGTGACCTAGTTAGATTCAGTTCTGTATGATAATGGGATATATACGATCTCTATCATCAATATTATCAAAACACCTTTTGATGCATCAGAACTCTTCTGATTCATCTAATTAGAATGATCGATCATCAAGATTATTCTAATTACTCCCAAAATCCATCAGTGACATCTAGTAGTATATGGTAGCAATCCATCAGAACTGAATGCAAATCTCTCAGTATAGCTACCTATGTGATTGGGTTCTTTTATTATGAGCCCCAACAGAATTAGGGTTAAAGTAAACTCGTCAAACCCAACACCCTGTCATATGATTGAATTTTTTGATCCAAATCCAATGTAAAATTCTAATAGAAAATTCTTTTCTATTATATCACACTACCATGGCCATGGGCTTAAGAACTTGATCTCATGATCATCACAGGACTACTCCTTTACTGAGGTTGATAGATCCCACCTTTGGTGCGAACCAATTTTTATACTGAACATGCTATAGCCAACATATATCTTAGAATTTTGAATGGCTAGGAGACTGAGTTATGGTGTAGTTTAGTCAAACTATAACACTCTCAAGGTAAACTACCAATGCACCTTAGGTCTAGGAACCGGACATACAACTACAGCATTAAGTTCAGTCATTGATGAGAAGATAGACTTTCTTATGACTTCTCGAGGTGGTCACGCTTGTGCCTTCATTCTCTAATGAGTATCTATACTCTTGTTTCAGTGTCTCTACATCATAGACTCACGACTTATCTATCCTAAGGAAGCAATCATACACTAACCTTTCAAACCGATCACCATCCTCGTGATAATTCTATGGTCAGAAGTAGTTTATGAGTTAATTATGAAAATGCATGTCTTAAATTTTTAACTACTAAAAATATTTATTAGCATTCCATTAACTCAAAGGATGTATCATAGATACTATATATGCATAATGTGATAGAAAAAAATAATTTTTTATTAATTTTAAATTAAAATTATAAAAATGCTCTTAAAAAGTATATTATAAGTGTCAATCAATTTGGCTTCTAGGGCACTCATCTAATATCTAAGAGGCTTAGGTTTATTTTGGACATCATATGGATGATGTCCTGTTGAGACAAGGAGAAGAGAAGAAGGTCTTCTCTTAGGTTCTCCTTGAGAGTTTTTTCTTATCCATCTTTTGTGAGTTTTTTTTAAGAGAAAAAATCAGGGAGAAAAGAAGAAAGGGTGTGGGTAGATGGGTGCTCCAACAGTTGGGGTGTTAAGATTTCTTTTGGACATAATTTGATCATATCCTGATGAGAGAAGAAGAAGAGAAGAAAGTCTTCTCTTAGGATTTCTTTGAGAACTTTTCTTGTCTATCCTTTTATGAGATTTTTCCATGGAAAAAATTAGAAGAGAAAGAGATCTAGGGCATGAGAAAATTCTAGAGGAGAAAGTCTCCTCTTGTCCAGATGAGAAGATATGTTTAGGACATCAATGGTTGATATCCTGAAAAAGATATGGGTCTTCTCTTAATGATTTTCTTAAGCCCTTTTCTTTTCTATTTTTGGGAGATGTAAAAGTTGGTCTTCTCCCTTCATCCTCCTTCTTATCTTAATCTCTTAGAGTGTACAAGAGATCTGAAGATAATTTTTTAGATCGACCATCATGAGGGATCCGCAAGAAGCTAGCACTTCGAGCGGATCTTCATTTGATGAACCTTTGATCTACATAAATATCTCGTGTGGACTACGTATAGAGGTTGGACATGCTGTGCTACTCCAAGCAACAAGGACAATAACAAACTTCATCTATGGTGTTCTCGACCTATACAAAGGTAAGAGATTTGATTTCTTTTCTGACCTAGATGCAATGTGGGTTTTCTAAAACTATTCTAGATCTAAGGTATTGATGTGATCAATATCAATCTATGATTTATTTTTTAGATCTATTCATGCATTATGATATGCTATAGATTCTAGATGTATGATTTAGTAATTAGATCATATGCATAAATAGGTTAAATAGTTTAATCTATGTCTTCCGCTGCATCTAGTTTCGAAAGATATGCGTGGAACCCTACTTGGTTTTCCAACATAAATTTCATATCTTCCAGATTGACATGATACATTGTTAGATGTCAATCTTATCTTGTAGGTTCTCATAAATTAAAGAGTTTAATTTATGGATTAATTAGAAAGAATTCTAATTGATCAACTTGGGCTAACATGTATTTGATCTAAATCGATTAGAAGGGTTCTAATCAAATCAGGCCAACTTGTACCAAGACCTATTGCTAGCTAGAAGTGAAATCTAATAGATCACACACAAAGGAAACTAATCAAGGATCTAATTAGATTAGATCATGTTTGTGAGATGAACATGCTAGCACATGTTGCAAACCCTAGCTCCTATTTTGAATCGGATTCAATTTTGGTTCTTGGTTTGGGCTGAATTAGTTTAATTAGGTTCATGATTGGATTAGATCTAATTTAGGTTAGCCAAGAGTTGGCAACTAATTGGCTTCTTCTAGTTTTATTTGAACCCAATTAGATTGGATTTTATCCTCATCCTAGGCACCATAACTAGATAAGGACTTAGAGTCCATATTGTTATGGTATCTTCAATTCTCCACGCCAAATGATTATCTCCCTGGGTTCCATGCCCCATATGGAGTTGGCACCATGTTTTATGGCCATTGGATAGAGATCCAGCCCTTGGAAGGTGTTGGCGCCACTTATGAAGACTTGCGACTCTTCAAAAAAATATAGGAAATTTAATTAGTTAGCACCCCTGAAGAGACCTTCTGTGAGAAGGTGTCTCTTCATTTTTGAATTCCTGATATTTATCTAGATGGTATAAGAATTGATTAAGGGGCATGAAAAATTTAGATGGGCAAGGAGAAGGGGTGTGTTCATAGTGGATTGCATTCCCATGCCATCTATAAATAGGTGGCATGCCGGGGTTTCAATTCATTCCAATCCTATCTCTTGTTTCTTACACAAACTCTCTATAGGTTGTCCAAATAGTTCTCTTCTTTTTCTTGTTTAGACAAGATCTTTTTAAAGAGAAGAAGTCTTTTATTAAGACAAGAGTTTAGGAAGAGAATTAGGAAAGATAAGCAGAAAAGAAAGAAAGCGGGAAAAGCCTAAGAGGAGAGGAAAGAAAGGCCAAACACTTGAAAAGTGTTGTGCTACCAGAAAAACCAAGAGAATTCTTTAAAAGAATAATTCAGCAAGAAGAACCAAGTTGGGCACTAGAGTCTTGAATCCAGTTCTCGTGTGGATCATCGTTAGAGGGCAAACACTTGGGCACCTAGTGAAAATTTTGGATCAAGCATGATATATATTCTTCTGTTCCTGTTTTTATTTTGTATGTTTGATTGTTAACTACCAAGGTGTTCTTGGGCTTAAGGTTTGATGTTACGGTATTTTATAATGCAAATTTTGAAATCCATGCTTTCGCTGTGCTATCAAAACCCTATAGTGGTATCAAAGCCATCTTTGGTTGGTTCAATCAAATGATCATGCTTAGGTGTTGGATTAATGATCACCTAGGTTTTATTATTTGCTATGTGATAGCAATGTTTCATAATATCATATGTCTTGATATGATTTTCATATGTATTTGTTGAAGCATGTTAATAGACTTTGATTGCTTCTAGCATTTGATATGTAGTAGTTACAGTATTAGATTGTGCATGAGACCGAAAAAATCCTCAAAAAAGTCTTATTAAGTTGGAGTGCCAGAAACTAATGGCTAATCGAGTTTGAGACTGATTGATCAATTGGTGTCTAGGAAAGTATTAAAGGTGGTTACTTAATTAGGACCATTGTGAAAGCATGGGGAGCCTCCCACCTACTTACCTAACCAATTTGATTGATTGAGTTTCGAATTCGGAATGCTTTATGTTGAAGACACTATTAGATGTATATCCTAGAAGCCAAGTTGGCTGACACTTATAAGCATTCTAAGGATATAGTTTATAATTTTAACTTATTAAAATTGGGTTATTTTATCATCCATGATTATGTTAATGTATTCATAAATTATCCAAGAAATTAATAAGATGATGATACATATTCTCAATAGTTGAGATTTTTAGGCATGTATCATTGATGGTTAATTTCTAAATTATTTCAACCGATAGATCATCATGGGGATGGTGGTTGATTCAGTGAGATTAGTGCACAAATCATTTTCTTCTAGATAGATGTGTCTTGAGTCTATAGTATAGAGACACTGGATGAGAGTGCAAGTGGCTATTAGAAAACCACCATACCAAGTATGATCGATATGAAAAGTCACTTAGATATCTACTCACTCGGTAGTGACTTGCTCGATGCTGTAGTAGTGTGATTGGTCCTTGACCTGTGGTGCCTCGGCTATTCATGGTGAGGTTGCTATAGTTTGACTACCCTAGCCATTTAGGTCCTTGCAGTGCATATTGGCTACGGTAGATTCACTCTAGGAGTAGGTTGTATCTAGATGAAATCTATCGATTTTAATAGATAAAGAGTAGTCTTATACGATTTATGAGACGAGTTTAGAAGACCTTGGCCAAGGCAGTGTGATTAGTGAAAAAAGTTTTTCATAGAAAAATCATCGGATAAACTCGAGTCAAATAAATCTGACATATGACTAATGATGAGGTTCGATGAGTATTCCTTGACCTCCATCTAGTCAAGCCTCATGATAGGAGTTCTACATCATACGGTAACTACACCTAGAGGTTCATCTTTTTTATTCTACTGGGTTGCTACTATATGCTACTAGGTGTCACTGGTGGATTGTGAGATTCACAAGCATCATCTCAATGATCGATGATTTTTAATAGGCAGAGTTGGAATTGTTCCAACTTATTAAAAAGAGTTTCAATGAAGTTATAATAGAGATTATAGTATATCTCACTACCAGATAGAATAGAACCTATAGGATCATACACAAAAGAGATTTTTAACTGATTAGATGGTTGAATTATTATTATGAATCACAGTAGGATCTATTTATCAATGTGATTGATGATTAATCTAATGCAAAAGTTGTAATATTGAAATTCACTAAGAGTTAGTGAATTGTAGGAGGATTAATTAGCAATTGAATTACAATGGCTCAATTTGATTGAGCAATGGGGCTAGAATTAAGTTTAATTGAATTGGATTTAATTCAGCTTGGTTTAGGTTTGATTAGATTAAGCCTAATTGGATTGTGAGGTAACTCAATTATGAGGGAAAGCAATTTCTTATTTGATTAGAACTTGGGTGTAATTAATTTCTAATTAGATTAGGATCTAATTTAGAGATATTAGATTCCTAGTTAGACTAGAATTTCTCCTCTTTTTGGATGCAACCCAATTTCTATTTGACTAGGAATTAACTAAGGCTCAAGAGATATCCTAGTTTGATTGGAACTCTCTCTCCCTTGCACCCCAGAGGATGAGATGGAAAGGTTCTTCATGGAAGATGAGGTGGAAGATTCCTCAGCAAAAGATGAGGTACTAAAGAGGATGACTCCAGGTGTTATGGACCATCACCCCAGACTCAACCGACCTAGTCCTTAGTCAAAGCCAAGGTTCGGATCAGCTTGCCCTTTAAGAAAGGCCAAGAAGTTTGACAGTCAGCTATGACTAACCTAGAGAAGTTTGATAGCCTGGATAAGGCTAATTGACTCAATCTTGCGAGCCTATCCTGCTAATGATCCAGGAAATACTAGACTCCAACCTTGGGCACAACTAAGATAGGTAGATCATCTCAATCCAGTAAGAAAATTATTTTGAGAAAGTAATTGGCCCATGATTGTAGAAGTAGCGAATAAGGGAGCTGCAACCATCGAGATTAGAATGCATCCATAAATGGCAATTATTAGCTGACTTCGCATCACAAACATGGAAACATTGTTAGATGTATGCCCTAGAAGCCCATCTGGCTAACACATTTATTCATTCTAGGACATAATTTTATATTTGACCTTTTTATTTATTAATGAAATTAGATAATTTACTTCTATTCATGTTGTATATGTGTCCATAAATCCTCCAATGAATTAATAAGATGATGAGACATATATTCTAAAAAATTGAGAATTTGAGGCATTTATCATTGATGATTAACTCTTAAATTGCTCCTGATCAAGTAGTCCTATATAATTTATGAGATTGAGTTTTGAAGACCATGACCATAGTAATAGAAAAGGTTTTTCATAAGATTTTATATTATGAACTCGAGTTGAATAAATCTTACATATGACAGATGATGGGGTTTGATAAGTATTTCATAACCTCCATCTTATTAAAACTCATGATAGAAGAATTGTATCACACAGTAACTATATCTAAGAGGTTCAATTCCTTCTGCTCTATTGGGTTGCCACTACATGCTGCCAGGCATCATTGGTGGACTGTGAGACCAACAAGAATTATTTTGATGGTCAATAATTTTTACTAAGGAGTTAAAATTATTCCAATTTATTGAAAAGAGTTTCATTGATATTTGATTGTCCCCAAGCAAAAGAAAAGTCCAAATCAAAAATGAAGTTTCTAAAACAAAAATTAATGCTAAAAGCTTTATTTAACATTAATACACTTAAGATCCATCTGGATATAGAGGAGTAATTTCTATACAAATGCTATGGCTTAACCACCTCCATCCATAATGGAAAGGCAAACTCACAAGCTAACCATTCCAAACTTATTCGTACTCAAACAAAATTGCGCACAATCAATAGCTACCTTGCTTTCTTTAGGTTTTAATAAAATAATTTGATTCAAACATCCAATCCTGCATGCAAAACCCTATCAGCCCATCTCCACTAGTGCAAACAATAAACTCAAGAGATCAATAGGACTTTTATAGGTTAATAAAAAAAAAATGGAAAGCAAGCAACAAGAATGATGATTATGGTCACATAAGTGAAAATAAATTAACCACAATAAATTAGAGCATACTCAATTACTTATACTTTACATCCCTTTCTTTATTTATTTTCTTTTATACTTTCAAAATAGCCTATACACTTTGGCACTCTTTCTTAAGTTATCATTTATCTTTTTATGCGAATACCAACATTAATCATGAAGGCACCCGATTACTCAGCAAGTCATATACTCAAAGTGCTTTGCATACTCATAATTCAAGTCACTGTTTGATGTAAAAGCAAACATGAGGCTCATGAATGCTCCTAGTTACTGGGCAATTTGAAATAGCGGAGTAGATTGTGCTTTTTTTTTTAAAAACAAAATACTAACACAAAATGCTCATGCAAATGCAAATGCACCCACAAACATGAATTGGACATTATCCTCAATGACAAGATCATCATTATAATACATATTATAGCAAGGCATTCTTAAGGGTTAGGGGTACTTTCTTTTATAGGTGCCCATATGCTTGTACAAGTTTGCAACTTGCCCTTAATCATTTTTCCTTTCTTGTCTTCTTCAATGTGCCTATATAAAGTGAACAACGTCCATTCAAACTTTGAAAATATAGTAAAGATTAAAATTGACTCAATTCACAAAAATAAAGAAAATAAAAAGAATTTTGCTTGGGTTGCCACCCAAGAAGTGCTAGTTTATAGTTGTTAGCTTGACCATCCCAATGCATTATTCAATGATATGGAGGTTTTTGATTGCTCAAATCTTCCATCTATGTATTCCTTCAACCTTTGCCCATTGACCTTGAAGGTCCTATCACCACTCTTCAGCTCAATAGTTTCATGTGGAAAAATTTGTATAATCTCAAATGGACCTGACCACCTAGACCAGAGCTTGCCTGGAAATAGCTTTAGACGGGAGTTATATAGCAACACCTTTTGTCCTACTTAGAATTCATGGCTCCTAATATGTTTGTCATGCCATTTTTTCATTCTCTCCTTGTAAATCTTGCATTTTCATATGCATCAAGGTGGAACTCATCAAATTCATTAAGCTGTAATAACCTTTTCTCCCCAGTAGCTTTCATATTGAAATTTAGCAACCTAGTTATCCAATAAGCTCGATGCTCCAGCTCCACAAGTAAGTGGCATGCTTTCCCATAAACTAAGCGATATGGAGACATTCTAATTGGTATTTTTAATGCTATTCTATATACTCATAATGCATCATCTAATTTTAGGGACCAGTCCTTTCTCAATAAGTTGACAGTAGTCTCCAATATCCTTTTAATTTCATGATTGGAGATCTCCACTTATCCAGTTATTTTGGGATGATATGTGTTCCTACACGATGAGTAACACCATATTTTATCAGTAGAGAATCTAAATAATGATTACAAAAATGCTTACCTCCATCTATGATGATAGCCCTTGGATCACCAAAGTATATGAATATATACTTCTTTAAGAACTTGAGCACACTCTTGGCATCATTAGAGGAAAGTGCTACTGCCTCGATATTGGATCTTGATACCTCTCTGATACCAATTATTGGAGAGAAGAAGAACAAAATAGATGGCCCGCACCTAGGGCTTAAAGTTGAAACCAGAGAGAGAAGAGTAGGGAGTTTTAGAAAAAAAAGCTCAATTATATTTCACTCTATTATAAAGATATAATACCTAGATTTATATACCCTAGGATTTTTGCTATACTATATAAATCCTAATAAACCCAACCCCCAGCTGAAAAACTCCTCTAAACTATTTTAATACATGAAAGCACTCATCGAGCCCATGTACATGTATCTCTTATGCTCTCATCCCCTGGATCTGAATCCGACCCATACATGAGTTAGCCCCCTTAAGACCTTATTGGTCCAAGCCTTAAGACCCTAGGATAAAAATCTATCCTAGATCCAAACAAAAAATCTCGTCTAGTTCTATTCACCATCGTCAAGCCAACTCTATCAGGAGCCAAGCTGGCTCGGCTCCATCTCATCTGAATTCTATCTTCTATCTACCTGAGACAGCCGACTCGACTACGCCCCAAGCTAGCTCGATTTCAATTCGAGCTAGCTTGACTGCATCCCAAGCCAGCTCGATCTTAATCCAAGTTGGCTCGACCACGTATCTAAGCCAGTCTGCCTATGTGTCAGCCCCTTGTCTTGGCTGATTCTTCTCCTGACTTTGGTCTCTTGCTCCAACTTGTGTTCTAGATCTCTGAAGCACCTACCAAGCTCCTCAAGGTCCTCACACCTGAACCTCGAGTCCATGAAGGGCTACATGCCATCTTCACCTAGAATAACTTCTATCCTAGCCCTAGGACTCACACCCATCCTAGTCTTTCGAAGCCAATGCACTGGCTCCTCCTTTGGCCTCCCAAGGCTTGGGAGCACCACATCAAATCTTGTAATCTTTAACTTAGTGCGCCAAAGCCTTGGCACACCTGACAATGTTCTCTTGCATGCACGAACTTACTGTTGATGCATACCCTGATAGCTACTTGTGCACACCTTGCCACTGCCATTCTTCTTCAGCTGCTAAGCTCCCTTTGAGGTCTTTGGGATGACCGCCTCCAGCACTAAAGATCTTGGCTTGCTTCTATGCACCATCCTTAGAGTTGTAAAGACCGTTATGCTTGGCAGGCATATCAACTATCTTGGATTTTTCTGAAGAATTTGCAGTAATCCTATGCCAATGCCTGCTGCATATCCTGACATGATCTCCTCAGTACTTCGTCTGTCCTCCCGCATATGCTGCTCTATTTGGAACTGTGCATCTCCAATGTTGGTGCTAGGATATTTGCCCTCCTGCACTCCTCCATTTTGAACTCATGTCACATCTCTCTTCATGTCTGAAGCCACCTCTATCTGATGCTCCATCTAAAACTAAAGTCCTCCTGATACCATAGAAGCCAACTCTATAATCGAGTCCTTTGAGGACAACCACTCCATGCTGCATTACTGAGTCTACCGCTACACCTCGGACACCATCACTATCTCTTCGGATCCTCCATGCTCCACAGACCTATCTGAAATAGTCTCAGATACACCGCACCCCATGGGCTCCTTCGAGACCACCAAGAGCTCATCCGACTATTCACTTGTAGCGACTGAACTGATGAAATTCAAATTTTCTCCTCCCTTGCACTTCTTCTAAAGTGGACATTCTCACTTAAAGTGCCCTACTTCACCACACTTGAAGCATCTCTTGGATTCCTTATTGTCCCTTCACTGACCCTTCTTCTTCTCTTGCCTGGGCCTTATTAAAACCATGAGACCCTCCTGAAAGACCTCCCTCTTCATCATCTATTCTCGCTACTCATTGGACCTTAGCACTGATACTATCTCCTCGTACACCAGTGTCTTTTTATCATACACCAGTGTCATCATGTCATGGCTCCTTGAATCGGGGCTGGACCGATCGGGTCAAGGTGCAAACCAGATCGGGTCACTGGATGGGTTCGAGATCTGGATACACTCTCTTAAGATTTGGGCAACCTGAAGATCAAATCTGAGTTCTAGAATTATCTAGAGAAATGTGTACAAGATCTACAAGGAGCACTCAAGAGAATAGGGCTGGAGGCACATATCTCGAGATGTATGTTGGTCAGCAAAGAAGCTAGTACAATGAGGTGTAACAGAATGTAGTTTATCCATGTAATTTTTTGCGATACTTCGAGAACTCCATAGAAGTCAGTTCAAAGTGGGTAAGGCATTATCTTAAAGGATTTTTCATTCTGAATCCAATGGATCAAGTTTCATTACAATTTGAGTTCATTTGAGTCAAGAACTTGATAATTTTATCTGACTGCACAAAGTCCTATGGGAATGGAGATTCTGAGTTTATCCTTATCTTATACTTAGAGAGTTGAGTTCGTGAGGGACTTGTAACTTGGGATTATTCCTATATAAAAGGACACTCATGGGTGGGGTTGGAGATCAGAGAGGGAAAGAAAGAGATCATCTAAGTATCCTCTTGTATCTATGAGAGATCGAGAGATCGGGAGAGCTTCTATTGTAAACCAGCAAGTAGTTATTTAATAAAAGTTCTCTTCTCCTTATTTCTTCTTCTTCTTCATGGTCTTTTTTGGTGTTGCATTCCACTGTATTCTATTATTGTTGGGCATGGCCTAAGTCATAGAGACTAGGTTTCCATACTAGGGAGGTTGATCGATTCTCTTCTATCCTGTGAAGAGCTGACTAAGCCGCACGTTATTGGGATTTGCTTTGAGATCCCTTCATATGCAATAATTGGTATCAGAGCGATACTAGAAATGAAGAAAATGACCTCTACATCAGCATCCATGGTGGGAATGAGGGATTCATCATCCTCAACCTTGAATCCCAATCCTGCCTCAAGAGGATGCATGGCAATGGAGGGAACGCATCTAGTTGATGATTCTCTACAAGGGCTACGGATTGCATCTCCAATTATCTCCATCGACAATCGACTATGGAAGTGCGCGGCCCAAATAGCTGAGGTTGAAGGATGAGTGGAGGACCTCGAGGGTAAGGATGCAACTCTTTGAGATGAGATTGCTGCTCAGCTGAATCAAATTTTCTTCGATATGGAGCGACGCTATGAGGAAGTGCTGCAGCGCAACAAAGAGTTGGAGACCATGGTGAAGGCTCTCCAAATACAGGTGGTTGACCTTTCAAAGGAAAAAACCACCATGGGCGTGTCCTCTTCTACCTCGATAATGGAGGTCATAAGTGAGAATACGCGTCCCCTGCACAAGCTTGATGTTCCTAAGCCACAGGAGTTTTGTGGGCAGCGATCCACAAAGAAGGTAGATAAATTTCTTTTCACCATGGAACAATACCTATAGGTTACTGGCGTAAGGGGTGAAGCCATGAAGGTGAGCACGATGGCCATGTTCTTAAGGGATGTGGCGATGCTTTGGTGGTGACGTCGAGCTGACGATGTGAAGCGAGGGGCTATTCCAATCACCAATTAGGCATAGTTCCAAACTAAACTTCGGAAGCAATTCTTTCTCGAGTTCGCTAAGGATGATGCTCGAGCATGACTACGGTGACTCACGCAAAAGGGTGATGTGCATGAGTATGTGCGAGAGTTCAGTGAATTATTGTTGGAGGTACCAGACCTCAGCCAGGAGGACTCTCTCTTCACCTTCCTTGATGGGCTCAAACCATGGGCCAAGATAGAGTTGTAGCGAAGAGGAGTGAAGAGTTTGAACGAGGTGATAGCTCAAGCAGAGGCTCTTATCAAGTTCAAGACTCAACCCATAGCTCCCAAAGTCTAGGCATCCAAATAGGGCAAAGGTGGGAGAGCAAAATTAAGGCACAAGGGAGGTGGAAAAGGCTCGAATCCGAGCTCCTTAAGTGAAGGGGCTTCCCAAGCCAAGGGCAAAGGGGTGGTGCAAGGTACCATCACTATCTCATGCTACATTTACAATGGACCGCATAAGATGAAGGATTGTCCATTAAGGGGCAAGGTCGCATCTATGATGGTGGAGGAGCAGCAAGAGACTGACCAAAGGATGGGTTCACTCAGTCTCAATGCCCTGAAGGCTAAGGGGCCAGGAGGCCTACTCTATGTACCTATCAATATCAATGGTCACACCTTTCAGGAACTCATTGATACGGGTGCCACTAACTTCTTTGTAGACTTAGCAACAGTGAAGTAGCTCAACCTGAAGATTGAATGTGATGAGCACACATTCAAGGCAGTCAACTCCGTAAAGGTAGCTACAAGCAGAATAGCCAAGGATGTTGAGTTCCAATTCGATACATGGATCGGATGGGTAACAGTGGTGGTCGCCCCTATCGATGACTATGAGGTGGTCATCGGTATGTCTTTGCTAACCCAGCTACATGCCATGGTAAAGGTGGATTCAGATGTGGTGGTGATTCTAAATTTGAGCGGACCTTGCATGGTTCAAGGGAAGTGAGTTAGAGGGACTCCGCAGTGAGTCTTATCGGCAATGCAGCTTGTGAAGGAGCTAAGAAGGAAACTTCCAACATACATTGCATCCATTCAAGAGGAAGACCTGCTGGAGGGAGAAAAGATCCCAGCACCCATTGAGGGTGTTCTCACTGAATTCAGTGATGTGATGCCCCCCAAATTTCCCAAGCGATTGCTGTGAAGAAGAGAAATCGATCATCGAATTGATTTGGTGCAGGGAGCATGTCCACCAGCTCAAACACCATATAGGATGGCCCCACCTGAACTCCATGAGATGAGGAGATAGCTAATGGAGTTGGTGGACAACGGGTTCATTCGACCTTCGAAGAGTCCATATGGATCACCGATACTTTTTTAGAAGAAGCATGATGGTTCATTGAGACTCTACATCGACTATAGGGCCCTCAACAAACTCACGATAAAGAACAAGTACCCCATTCCATGGATTGATGATTTATTCAATCAACTTAGTAAGGCACGGTGGTTTTCTAAGTTGGATCTTCGCAGTGGGTACTATCAAGATCATGTGGCGAAGGACATCGAGAAGACTGCATGTGTGACAATGTATGGGAGCTTTGAGTACCTTGTCATGCCTTTCAGCTTCACCAATGCTCTAGCAACCTTCTATGCTTTGATGCAATGTGTACTCCACGACTTAATCGATAAATTCATGGTAGTATACTTAGATGATATTATTGTCTACAGTTGGATGTTGGACGAGCATGTGCGCACTTAAGGCAAGTCTTCTCCACCCTACGGCAACACCAGCTCTTTGTGAAGAAGGAGAAGTGCGTGTTTGTGCAATGGAGAGTGTCGTTCCTCGAAAACATCATTGGGGATGGAAAGCTCATGATGGATCCCTCCAAGATTTCAGCCATAGCCGAGTGGAAGGTACCTACATGTGTTACACACTTACGCTCTTTTCTTGGTTTGGCAAATTATTATAGGGAGTTCATCACTAGATATTTGAAGTTATGCATCCGATTGATGGATTTGTTGAAGAAGAGTCGATCGTGATGGTGGTCGGATCAATGTCAGGAGGCACTCGATCATCTCAAGCAGGCGATCACAGAGGAGCCAGTCCTCATGCTACCGAACTTCTCGGTTCCTTTCGAAGTTCATACCAATGCATCAGATTTTGCCATTAGAGGGGTGCTCATGCAGGAAAGACACCCAGTGGCTTACGAGAGTCCGAAGTTGAATGACACCAAGCGCAGATATATGATTCATGAGAAGGAGATGACAGTAGTTGTGCATTGCCTTAGAACCTGGCATTATTACCTCCTTGGATCCAAGTTTGTGGTGCGCACAGACAATGTGGCTACAAGCTACTTTCAAACCCAGGCAAAGCTCACCCTAAAGCAAGCGAGATGGTAGCAATTTCTCATTGAATTCGATTTCCACATCAAGTATAAACCAGGCTGAACCAATTCAGTTCCTGATGCCTTAAGTAGAAAGGCGTAGTTGGCTGCGGTTTCTTCCACTTCCGGACCAATAAGTGACTTAATGGAGAGGGTCAAGATCGAGATGGAGAAGGATCCATGGGCCACATCCATGGGTGAACTCATCAAGGATGGCAAGGCACGCTGTTTCTAGACCGAACAAGGGCTAATTTTGACATGGGGACGGTATGTCTATGTGCCTTCAGGCGGAGGGCTGAGGCATGAGGTGCTGCGAGAGCATCATGATTCTATGTGGGCAGGACATCAGGGGGTACATCGGACCCAAGCTCTCATAGAACATAGCTACTATTGGCCAAATATGCGACATGACATTGAGGGGTATGTTCGCACTTGTCTAGTATGCCAACAAGATAAGGTTGAACATCAGCAGTTTGTGGGGTTGTTGGAGCCATTGCCTATACTAAAGCGTCCATGGGAGAGCATCTCCATGGACTTCATCATCGGGTTACCTCTAGTAGAAGGATATAGCTCCATCATGGTAGTGGTGGATCACTTCTCGAAGTATGGAGTCTTCATTCCAACACCTACTACTTACCATGCAGAGGACGTGGCATAGTTGTTCGTCATATATGTGGTGAAATATTGGGGGATACCATAGAGCATTATTTCTGATCGCGATCTTGCTTCATGGAAAGATTCTGGACCGAGTTATTTCGGATACTCAGAATGGAGCTGAAGATGTCCACGGCTTTCTACCCTCAGACTGATGGCCAAACAGAATGAACAAATGCATTACTGGAGATGTATTTAAGGTACTATGTGAATGCCAACCAGCGGGATTGGGTTCGACTCTTGGACCAAGCCCAATTCAATTACAACTTGTAGCGATCGGAGTCGATCGATAAATTATCATTTTAGCTGATAACAGGGCAGCAACCAGACACTCCAAGGAGTATCGGAGCAAGGAAAAGAAAGAGATCATCTAAGGATCCTCTTGTATCTATGAGAGATCGAGAGACTGGGAGAGGTTCTATTGTAAACCAGCGAGTGGTTATTTAATAAAGTTCTCTTTCTCTTATTTCTTCTTCTTCTCCATGGTGTTTCCTAGTGTCGCATTCCACTATGTTCTATTATTGTTGGGCGTGGCTTAAGTCATAGAGACTAGGTTCCCATGCTAGGGAGGCTGATCGATTCTCTTCTATCCTGTGAAGAGCTGACTGAGCCGCACGTTGGTGGGATTTGCTCTGAGATCCCTTCGTACGTGACAGTCACCAATGGATCAAAGCTCCTGGATAGCGAACATAGCAATAATAAATTTTTATCCTCCTCTTCGAGATCCACTCCAATATTGAGCAAATCCATGCTCATCCAGTCAAATCACTGAATATGCCCCGCAACATCCTTGTCCTCTTGCATCCGAAGTTTGTACAGTTGCTTTTTCAGCATCAACTTGTTGCACATGTTCTTTTTCATGTACAACTAGCATAAACTCAATCATAAACCATTGGGTGTCTTCTTCTTCAACATGCCATACAACACCTCATCTGCCAGATAAGTCCTAATTATGGCACATGCCCTTTTCTCTAAGGACACTTACTCCTTGTCTATCATCTTCTCTGGCCTATCTTTCAAGACTGAATCCAGTCTCATCTGAACCAGTAGATCTTCCATCCTAACCTTCCACATCATGAAATTTTTTTCCATCAAACTTCTCAAATTCTATCTTCAACCCACTATTCTTCATGATCGTACGAATCAAAAACAGCAAATAGGTGAATCTAAAAAAATACCTTGACTTGAGATGGTAGACAACAGCCTTGTAATCTCTTTCTTCCTCACGAAGCCTGAAGAAAGCCTTTAGATCTGAACCTTGCTATCGATCTCTATTGAAATATGATCTTCTTCCTCCTCCATACTTAACTAGGCTCTGATACCATTTGTTGGATCCTGATACCTCTTTGATACCAATTATTAGAGAGAAGAAGAATAAAGTAGATGGTTAGCAGCTAAGGCTTAAAGTTAGAACCAGAAAGAGAAGAGTAGAGAGTTTTAGGAAGAAAAGCTCAATTATATTTTACTCTATTATAAAGATATAATATCTAGGTTATATATCCTAGAATTTCTTCTATACCACATGAATCCTAATAAACCCAAACCCTAGCTGAAAAACTCTCCTAGGCTAATTCAATACATGAAAGTACTCACCGAGCCCATATACATATGTCTCTTATTCTCTCATCCCCTGGATCTGAACTCGATCCATACATGAGTTAGCCTCATTAAGACCTTATTGGTCCAAGCCTTAAGATCTTAGGATAAAAACCTATCCTAGTCTAAACAGAAAATCCCATTCAATTTTGTTTGCCACCATCAAGTCGGCTCTATCAGGAGCCAAGCTAGCTCAGCTACATCTTATCTGAACCCTATCTTCTATCTATCTGAGACAGTTGGCTCGACTGCACCCCAAGCCAGCTCGATTGCATATCCAAGCCAACCCGCCTGTGTGTCGCCCCTTATCTTAGCTGATTCTTCTCCTGGCTTTGGTCCCTTTCTCCATCTTATGTCCCAGGTCTTTGAAGCACCTACCAAGCTCCTTAAGATTCTCACACCCGAATCTTGAGTTCGTGCAGGACTACACGTTGTATTCATCTAGGACAACTCTTATCGTAGTCCTAGGACTCACACCCATCCTAGTCTCCTGGAGCCAATGCCCTAGCTCCTTCTGTGGCCTTCCAAGGTTTGGGAGCACCATATCAAATCCTACACTCGATCCATTTGGATACATAATCCACTACCACCAAGATGTATTGATTTGAATGAGAAGGTGGAAAAGGCTCCATAAAATCCAATTCCCACACATCAAACAGCTCTACCTCAAGAATATTAGTTAGTGACATTTTCTATCTAAAAAAAATATTTTCGATTCTTTGACATCGATCATAAGAAGAAACAAAAGCAATAGCATCTTTAAATAGGTTAGGACAATAAAAACCACACTGTAATACCTTAGTAGCTATTTTGTTAGGTCCAAAATGGTGCCCACACTCTAATAAATGGTAGTATTTTAAAAATTTTTAATTTTATCATCAGGCACACAATTCCTAATAAGTTGATCTGGATAATACTTATATAAATATAAATCCTCCCAAAAATAATATTTTGCATCATGTAAAATTTTTTTTTTCTACTGGTAATTAAATTCAGGAGTAATAATATTACATGCCTTAAAATTAATAATATCAGCATACCAAGGATTGCTAGATGTGAGTAATTTAAATAATTGCTCATCAAAAAATGACTCGTTAATGGATACTTCAATGTCCTCAATTTCTTTACCTAACTCTAACCAAGATAAGTGATCTGCTACAAGATTTTCTGCTCCTTTCTTGTCCCTAATTTCTAAGTCAAATTTCTGCAACAAGAGCATCCAATGAATTAGTTTTGATTTCACATCCTTCTTTTCAAGTAAATATTTAATTGCTGAGTGGTCAGTATAAACTATTATTTTTGCTCCTATAAGATATGGTCTAAATTTATCAAAAGTAAAAATAATAGCAAGCAACTCTTTCCCTATGGTGGCATAGTTTAACTGTGCATCATTCAGTGTCCAACTCGCATAGTACACCACATGAAGCCTATTCTCCTTTCTTTGTCCCAGGATTGCACCTATAGCATAGTCATTTGCATCACACATGAGTTCAAATGGTAGGTTCCAATCAAGTGTAGTGATGATAGGAGCTGAGATTAATTCTCTCTTTAAACTATTAAAAGAAACCAAACACTCATCAGTAAATTTAAAAGGCATATTCTTGATTAATAAATTATAAAGAGGTTTGGTAATTTTGGAGAAGTCTTTTATAAATCTTCTATAGAAGCCAATGTATCCCTAAGAAGCTCCTCACTCCTTTAACAAATGTTGGTTGTGGTAATTTCTCAATGACCTCCACCTTTGCTTTGTCCACTTTTATGCCTCTAGATGAAATCTTGTAGCCTAATACTACTCCTTCCTGCACCATAAAATGATACTTCTCCTAGTTCAATATAAGATTAGTTTCTTCACAATGCTGTAGAACTTGGAAGAGGTTAGTCAAACACGTATCAAAAGAAGGATCAAAAATTAAAAAATCATCCATAAAGATTTCAATAAATTTTTCAACCATGTCAGAGAATATAGACATCATACACCTTTGAAAAGTTGCAGGTGTATTACATAACCCAAATGGCATTCTCCTATATGCAAATATTCCATATAGACAAGTAAATATAGTTTTTTTCTTGATCTTCAGGTGCAATAGGAATTTTAAAATATCCTAAATAACCATCTAGGAAATAGTAAAAGGGATAGCCAAACAATCTCTCAAGCATCTGGTCAATAAAAGGCAAGGAGAAATGGTCCTTGCATATAGCTTTGTTTAACTTTCTATAATTAATACACACACACCAACTAGTGACTGTCCTAGTGGATATCAGCTCATTTTTATCATTTATAATAACAGTCATCCCTCCTTTCTTAGGAACTACTTGAACAGAGCTCACCCAAGTACTATCAAAAATAGGATAGATAATTCCTGCATCAAGTAATTTCATTACTTCCTTCATATTAGGATTTAACCTATGTTGATGCTCAATTGAAGGTTTGTAGTTATCTTCCATTAAAATTTTATGCATGCATATACTGGGACAATTCCCTTAATATCATCAATAGACCAACCTAGTGCTTTCTTATGCTTTCTCAACACATGCAGTAATTTTTCCTCTTGTTCAGTAAACAAATGAGTAGATATAATGATAGGAAAAATAGATGAGTCTCCCAAGAATGAATATCTTAAGTGAGAAGAGAGCTATTTAAGCTCAAGCTTGGGGGTTGGCTTAGCCTCTACTGAATTCTCTACTTTCTCAACATCATTTAACACATCAACATGCTTGATTAACTATTCAAATTTATTTTCAACAAATTTCTTTTCAACATAATTAATCAAGTCGTATTCAGAATTGTCAATTATTTTACCAATAAATTTATTAATCACATCTAATCTAAAATACTCATCATTCTCAAGAGGATATTTAGAAGAATTAAGCACATTAAAAATTACATCTTCTTGCCCCACTCTTAAAGTAAGCTTACTCTCATGGACATCTATGAGTGCCTTGCCAATTGCAAGGAATGGATGCCCCAATATCAAAGAAACCTCTCTATCTTCTTCTATGTCCAAGATAATGAAATCCACTAGAAAGGTAAATTTATCCACCTTGACTAACACATCCTCCACTATGCTTTTAGGATATATCACCGATGCTAGTTGCAATGAAACACTGGTCAATTTCACATCCCCCAGCCCAAGCTTCCTGAAAATAGATAAAGACATCAAGTTAATGCTAGCACCTAAATCACACAATGCTTTAGTGAATTCAATATTGCATGAAATTATAAAACTCCTTGGATTCTTTAGTTTTGATGGCAACTTCTTCTGAATGATTGCACTGCATTCTTCGATGAGCATGACTATCTCATAGTCCTCTCTAGCCTTCTCTTTTTGAAAAGAATGTCCTTCAAGAATTTGGCATAACTAGGCATTTAAGCTAATGCCTCCGCAAATGAAATATTTATGTGAAGTTTCTTGAAGACCTCCAAAAACTTCAGGAAGTTTTTATCATCCTTACTTTGCTTGAGCCTTTGAGAAAAAAGAACTGGTGGAATGTAGGACTTTACTGGCTCTTTCTTTTTCTCTTTTAGCTTCTCTTCGACCACAGTTTCTTCTTGAGATTATTCCTTTACTTGCTCCTTTACTGGCTCTTCCTTTGGTTGCTCCTCTAACTGTTTTCCATTTCTTAAGGTAATTGCCTTCACATGCTCCTTTGAATTTGTTTCAGTATTGCTAGGCAATGACTCTTGAGTTCTATTAGCTACCATGTTGGCCAACTATCCCATTTGCACTTTCAAGTTCCTAATGGCAGCTTGCTGATTTTGAAATTTGCCTTAGTTTCACCTATGAAATCAATAGTGGCCTTGTGAGAGTAGCAACCAATTCTTCTAGGTTGGACTTCATTTGTTGCTGTGGGAAACCGGATGGTCCTATATTTTGATAATTCTATTGTTGCTGATTTTCTCAAAAAAAATTTGGGTGGTTCTTTTAGGCATGCATGTAGGTATTTGAGTATGGTTGTTCTATTGCCTTCCTTGGTTTGCCACATATTGCATTTATTCTTGTACTGGAGGCATGAATGAATTATCAATCGAATAATCTCAAGTAGCATGTTTCCATTACACATCTCATAGGCCTGCACACGAGTATTGATAGCATTAATAGATAAATGATCTAATTTTTTGAAAATAGTGTCTATCTTAGCACTAAGTGCAGTAATAGTATCTATCTCATGAACCCCAGCAAGTCTCCTTGCCATGTTCCTCTCATTAGGCCATTGGTAAATGTTATTGGCTATTTCCTCCAAAAGATCATAGGCCTCATCAAGCGACTTTCCCATCAATGAACCTCCAACAACAGCATCAATATTAATTCTAGTATGGTTATTCAACCCATTGTAGAAGGTTTGCATAACCAACCATTTAGGCAGCCCATGATGTGGACACCTCCTAAGCAGATCCTTAAACCTTTCCTAGGCTTCATATAAGGTCTCCATGTCGAATTGCATGAAGGTTTGGATGTTAGTCCTCAACTTGCCAGTCTTAGTAAGTGGAAAGAATTTTGCCAAAAATTTTTATGCTAAATCATTCCAAGTGGTGATCGAGCCAACAAAAAGAGATTGTAGTCATACTTTAGTCTTGTCTCTAAGTGAAAATGAAAATAGTCTAAATCGAATTGCATCATCTAACACTCCATTCCGCTTAAGGATATCATATATCTCCAAGAAGTTTGCAATGTGTGCATTATGGTCATCATTGGGCAATCCTCTAAACTGAATTGTTGTCTGGACCATTTGGATCAAAGCAGGCTTGATCTCAAAGTTGTTTGCCTACACAGGTAGCCTTGTGATGCTAGATGAAGCTCCATTCATATTAGGCATGGCATAATCTCACAGTGCCCTGGGGTTTGCCTCTCTAACAAGCTCATTATTTTCTACTGTAACTACTTCTCTCCTTAGATCTTCAGCCATTTCTGGATCTACTTTTGCTCAGATTTGTTTCCTTCTTTGATGACTTTTCTGTTTTGTCTATAGGTGCGTTCAATTTTTTGATTTGAAATAGAGTTTGATTCAATTCTCACAAGTCAATCCGATTCCCTTTTCCAAGTTGCAATTTTGAAAGATTATTATTATTTTTTTTTAAGGAGAAGAGAGAAAAGGAAGGAGAGATAGAAAAGAAAAGAGTTCTAGAGATGAGTCCTAAAGAGTTCTAAATCTAGAGATGAAAGAGAAGAGTAATTTAATTAGGTTTAAATTTTAATGAAAAATAAGTTAGTACAAAATAGACTATCTATCCTGGGGTTAACTTAGATCTAGACAACTCCTAACTGTTCTAAGACCGCCTTCAAGCACTCCAAGCCCAAAACTGACTAACTATCTTGGCTAGATAAGTGTAAGATGTGGGAGGTCCTCTGCTTGTTGCTTTTCTTAGACACCAACTGAGTTGGTCAGATCAAATAATGAAATCAATTAAAAATCACCTTCTTAAACTACTTGCCTTAGACACCGAGCAATTAATCAATCCGAATCCGATCTAACTCTAGAGCTTTCTTATCCTATTGAGCTCGAATATCCTAGGGCCAATGTCTAATTGATTTTAGATTAAGATCTAGATTATACAGAATGAAGAATGTGATTTTTGGGCTAAGAAAGGATAATCAAATCTTCATCTTATCTGATTAATAGGTTAAGTGCCCTTAAAGTTAATTATGGAGATGCAATGTAAAGAAACAAGGTATCCAATCAAGTTTGAATTTTTTTTAAATATTTTTTGGTTATGCTATATTAGTTAAGCATTATGAAATGTCAGTATTTTTTTACTATAATTTTTAATTTTTTTAAGTTTTGCAAAAAAGTAAGTTTAAGTGATTAACTCTAAAAAAAATTACTAAGCTATAAAAAGTAGTAAATTATTTTAAACTATAAAAAAAAGAAATATCTAAGAATAATAAATAGTAAGTTAGTTATGCAAAATAAAATAATTATTAAACTATGTAATTAAGGTAATTTAGCTAGAAAGCATAAAGATCTATCATATATAAAAAAATTTAAAGCAAAAAATAAAAATTAAAAAGCAATAAAGTATATTATTTTTTTAATATCCAAAAAATAATAAAAAAATCTAGATTACTAGTAAAATCAACTATTCTTGATATTAAAGGACCAATCCCCAGCAATGAGGCTAAAAACTTGATAGCCTATTTTGCAAGTGCATAAAATCGCTCAAGTAATACAATGATGAATAAGAGATCGTTCCTATGATGACTAAATTTAATTATCAAAAGTGAATGCTGATTTCACTAATATCTGAACAATCAAAACAAAATAACAATGGAAACTAGAGCTAAAATTAACTTTAAAGAACTCAATGAAAGCTAAATCAAAATTCGATTGATAAAGCACTAGGATATATCTTATTTCACTTGGACCAATTATCAATTTTAGATATTTTGATTAATAATCTAAATTTAATTATTAATGCAAGAATCAATAATCCTAAATTATTTAATAATATCTCTTAAAATTTATTAAAAAGATTAATTAAAATCTATAATCTATCTTTCAATAGTAAAATAGATTTCAATTAGTTCATTAAGCACAGTGATTATTTCCAAGATCCCACAAGTCAAATCTTCTACTCCCGCTCCAATTATTTTTTCTATGATGCTTATTATTAACTCCAATTTATAATCTTCCTTCTCAGTATCAATTATAAATCAAAATCAATCAAGTACCAAAGATAATAATACTTAAAAGCATTAAGTGTAAATAACAAGCAATTTCATTAACAAAGAAAATTAATATAAGATTTGGAATTGAAATTGAATCCAAGTTACATCAGTTATCCTAGCTAGAAATTTAGCTTTTCATCATATCAAAATTAAACTCAAGTTTACTTAAATAAAAATCCAAAATCATCCTAATAATGAATTCTAAAAAATAAATTCAAAGTAGATAAGGAAAAAAATTAAAAATTCTAAAGGAATTGTAGAGCCGAATGAATCCTCTCTGCAAATCTTCCAGATGCTCCAAACTCTCCTTGCTTGATTTTCAGCTTTCAAAGATAATTCTTCTCTCCCCACTTGCTAGTATTTTAGGTTTCTTAAATAGGGCTAGGGCTAGGATTAAAGTGATATTTTTTTCATGATTTTATTCTATGTATAATTCTTTTTATTTGGTATAAAATCTCTCCTCCTTTGGATAAGCTTCAAGCAACCACCAACCATCTACTCCTTATGCTGCCCAAATTTTCTAATTTTATTCTAATTTCCATGGTAAAAGAAGGAAAGGAGGCATGGTTAATTAGAAGAGAAGGATTCCTTCCTTCTTCAGTCTTTCTGGGTTAACAAAATCTGCAAAATAAAGTAAAGTTTCAGCTACCCAAATCAGGTTTTCTAAGAATTGGTCCTAATTCTTTCTAAGTTTGCTCCTCATGAAGAATTAGTTTGGATTTTGATTTTTTATCATTTAATTCTTTCCAAGATAGCTCCTTGCCACCCAAAATTTGTTGCTATATTAAGTCTCTGTGCCAAGAAAAACTAGAAAGAATCTAGATATATCGGGTGTTTCTTATTATGTCCAATATTATTACCAACTTCAACCTACTATAGCCACCTCATCTAGAACCAAATTTAATTATGTAAATTATATTCTTTTCTTGCTTCTCTAAAAATTCTGTAGGATTTGGTCTTGCTCAATTTGGAGTCCTGTAGCTTGCCTTTTAGGGGTCCTTATACCAAAGTATCTAGAATTTAGATTGGTTGACTAAATGAGAGAGATTAACTGCTTGATTTATTTCCTTCACCTTTGATTTCTTTCTGGCTGATGATGCCAAAAAAGATGAGGTATAGGGTCCATTGATATCTTGATTTAGTTATTCTACTTCAAGATGAACTCTGATTTTGATGTAAGACCCTGATGACTCTGGATAACAAATCCTACTGAATTGGGCTCAACCAATTTCACTTAATTTGACCTTTAAAATATGGTTAAGCCTAATTAGATATGACCTAGCTCAATTATTTGTAATTGACATAAAACATATCAGGTTCTTACATATTAAGTTAATTATTATTTCAATTTCACCAAAATTATTAAAAATTAATAATAATAATTACTATAAAAATGCAATACATCAATTTTTATAATGGAGATTATAATATATCTCACTTCTGATATAGTAGAACCTATAGGGTCACCCATATAAGAGATTCTCACTGATGGGATAGTTAAATTATGATTTCGAATTGGCATAGGATCCAATTATCAATATGATTGATGATTAGACTGATTTATAATAGTTACAAGAGATGACTTGGTAACAGTTAGTGAGTTAAACACAGACTTATAGGGAATTATTGCTATATTATTTAATTTGATCAAATAATTAGGGTTGAGTCCAAGTCAAATTAAATAAGGATTTAATTTGATTGGACTTGGTCTAAGTTTAAGTCAAAGTAGGTTTCATAGGTCTAAAAGGGTTTGGACTCAATAAATATTAGACTCATTATGAAACTAAAACCACATTGGATTTTGACCAAGCCTTTGACCAAGTGTTTGACTTGGTCAAAGAGAGATCATGCCTCAAAGAGGTCATGGCAAACCAAAATTATCGATGGTTTTTCTATTGTTTTATGGTGAGATGAGGCATAGATGAGATGGGGCGGAACTCCATCCTGTGGAGTCCACATGCCCCAAAACTCTATCCTAAATCCTAAAAGAGTTTTAGTTGGATTGGGATTCTGAGCGTGGATAAAATCAGTGCCTCATCTGATGTGCCCATGTTTGATCAAATGTTTTGTGAATGAAAGGATAAGGATTGATTTGCAAAAGAATAAAAAGAAGAACCTTTGAAACATGATTGATAAGAAAAATTGCCACAATCAAATCGCAAAAGAATAGAATGCCACACTCAAGAAAAGAAGGAGAACATGAGTGATAAGTTCTAGGGATTATATTCGCCACTAACACACAAGGGTTAGATGAGAAAATTCAATAGCACTTATTTTCATTCAATGATCTCCAATTACATATAAGCCGCCTCTCTTTATATAGAAGAGAAAGAATGAGTTTTTAGGGCTAAACAAAGAAAAAAATAAAGCCAAATTAGTAAAGAAAGTAAACTTGGCCACCAAGTCAATTGACCAAATCATAATGGAAAACAAACTTCCAATTAAAATAGATTTAGATCTTCTTCTAAAGGCAGCTGCTAAATATGAATTATTAACCTTCTAAACCTGAATTCTTGCTACTAAGAAAATGATGGTAGCTACCAAACAACCTTCTAAAGTTTGATTCTTGCTGCTAAGAAAATAATGGTGATTGCAGAACAACCTTCTAAACTTTGCGATAGTTCCTTCAATTCTTCCAAATCTAATCATGCTTCCATGTAAGTGAGCAGTCACAACTTGGCTCTTGCTCATTTAATTGGACCAACATATGGTATTTGATCAACTCCTTCGATATGATGTTGCACATCAATTTCCCTTTGTTGAGAAGGATTTGCCCTCAAATCCAGGTCCTCGCCATCACCCAAATTATCCTCCTAGTGAGGAGAAAGATCTTAAACATTGAATATAGCAGACACATTAATGTAGTTACCAGGCAACTCAATCTTGGAAGCATTATCATTTACCTTCTCAACAAATCGGAATGGACCATCAACATGTGGTATGAGCTTAGATTACCTTTGGCTTAGAAATCTTTCCTTGCTAAGATGTATCCAAACAAGATCTCCTGGAGCAAAGCGAACTTGTTTTCTCCCTTTGTTGGTTGTCTTCTTATAAGCTGCATTCTTCCTCTCAATCTGCTCCTTGATGCTTTTATGCATGGACTTACCAACTTAGCTTTCTTCTTCCCATCCATGGAAACCCTCTCGCTGATTGGAAGTGGTGCCAAATCAAGTGGTTGTTGGAAAAAGTGTTCCAAAGCTAATCGTCAACTTGTTGACGGTTAAGTTATATTTTTATATTTGTACATAAATTATAAATGAATAAAGTATTATTTTGGCTTCTTCATCATAAATCTTTTGCATCTTCTAATGAACTCTCGTATTATGATGAAGTCCTTAGGACTATTTAAAATTGATAAAGGAGGATTTATCGTTTAGCCCTTAAATCTGTTCATGACCAAATGATATGTTGTTTTCAAGGATGACAATATTTATCGAGTATAAGTCATTGCATGCCATATGGATTGGTTGTCCTCTTAACCAAGGAGTATGGAGACACTGATATGTCATGTAGGTGAGATGTAGGGATATATCTGTACTAAATGTGACCAACTTCAGAGATTTCTATAGTCAAGATTTGCTCCAAAGGGATATGGATACAAGTGTCCCTCCGATCTGAGATCACCACGATGACTTACAAACAACTCACTATGCTTTGGTGCCAGACTATTTGAATTTTTAATTTAGTGATGGAAGATTTCTAGGTACAGTCAAGTACCTGAGGAGTCGATGTGTGAATCAAGATAGGATTGACCATTCTAAGTTTCAGGAGTTGTGTTGAATTATGTTTCAATTTAGCAAAGCCTTGGCTAGGGTAGTGCTTGTGAGGAGTCACAGGACTAATTGCATTAAGACATAATATAGATGTACTTTTTTATGATTGGTAGTTTAACTCTGAGTCATCCTAAATATAGAGATCAAAGGGATGAGTTATGCAGTAACCATATTCGAGTTGGTTATGAATGTTACGATTGTAACTATTCGATCTATCCTAACATCGGATACCATTGCTAGATGATCACATCAATTAATATATGTGGTTCCTGTACTACCGGCTTAGGTTCGAATCTATGGGATTACATATATTAGAGGTTTCTACCGATCTGATGGCTGATAAAGAGTCCCATTGGACTGGAACTCTGCAACCAAAAATTTTATTACATTGGGACTCTAAGTCCTGCTTGTCTGAGATCCTATAATCGAGAGTCCTACTGGTTTGGGACTCTATGATTATGAATTTCACTTATTTAGGGCATTGGGGTTAAAAGTCTCACTGGTTTGGGATTTTTCGATCAATAGTTTCATATGGATAGGACTCTATTGCCCGGACACCCACTAGATTTAGACTTTATGTTTATGAAAGATTTAATTAGTGATTTGATTACTAATTAACTCAATTTGATTTAGTGATAAGTTTAACATCAAGTCTAATTGAATTGGATTCTATTAGGGGTAAATCCCACTCCTGTCAAAATTTGGTCTAATGCTCAGCCAAGTGTAATTTGTAATCATAGAAGAGCTTCAATCGCCACTTCTCCATCAGTCGAACTCCTTCTGAACTTCTTCTTCAATCGAACTCCTCTCAGACTTCTCCATCAATCGGACTCCTTCCAGACTTCTCCTTCAGTCGAACTCCTTCCAGACTACTCATTTAGCCGGACTTCTCCATCAGTCGGACTTCTTTCGGACTTCTTCCTCAGCCAAACTCCTCTCAAACTTCTCCTTCAGCTAAACTCCTCCCAGACTTCTCCTTCAATCAGATTTCTCCATCAGTCAAACTTCTTTCGGACTTTTCCTTCAGCTAAACTCCTCCTGGACTTCTTCTTTAGCCAAACTTCTCCATCAGTCGAACTTCTCCATCAATCGAACTCCATCTGAATTTCTTCAGTGGATTACTTCTAGATTTCAACTAGTATCCTTCTGGATGATCCCCTCTAGTCGTATTCTCTCTAAGTGATTTCTTTCAGTCAAACCCCTTTTAATCTATAGCTCTCTATACGGCATGAATCAACTCGCTCATAAATAACTTAGAGAAGTTTAAACTCCTCTAAAATTGATATATATCAAAGCTTTTCACCAACCAATGCCTGCTTCCTCCGAGCTTCAACTATTAAATCCCAACGGATGGGCACGTCATGACAACGGATACTACTCTTCGTAATAAATACCATGTGACTCCAAGCGGCCCACTATCCGATGGTTACAGCTATCACTTTCAAGTTTATTACAAGCTTTATCTATAAAAGGGATCCTCCAAATACGTTTTCTTTGGACTCTCTTCTCCTTTCCAAAATTCTACTGAATTCTTTCTTGAGAACTCCATTTCTGTTGGTCAGAAGAGCTGACTTGATCATCGGAGGATCCTACCAAAGCCATCACCACCAATTCTGGATGGAACTTTATTTTGTAGATCACTGACGGAGACCTCTTCTTCCTCAACTCTAGCTTGATCCGATGTTAATTAGATTCTGCACCAATAGAATTGGCACTAGAAGAAGGGCCTCATTTGTAAACCCTTGTTCTTAAAGGAGTGCTCAGTCGACCTTGTGGATCTTCTTCTTCAAGGTTCATCTCCATCCTCTCTCTCAATCCCAAAAAATGCCTCCAAAGAAGACGATTGTCCAGAGATCTATTACTTCTACCATTAGATCTGAGCCAGATCCATCTGTTCCTATTCCATCATCGGTGCTTCAACCTCCTCCTCCACCGATGGTTATGGTAGATCTAGAGAAGTTCAACTTGCTGATGCAATGAGTTCAGGGCCTCACCAAAATGATGCAGGCCATGCAGCAATCGTCGATGATGATTCCATCAGAAAACCCACCATTGGGATGTCAAAAATCAATCCCAAGGAGGCGCACTTGGGCTAGCATACCCATCACCCTTGAGAAGAAGAAACAGAGAGTAGAGGATCCTTATTCATATCATGATTCTTCTTCGGAAGAGACCTTCTCCATCTACAGCCAAAAGCCTTCCAAGATCTATGATCCAGATGACATCCTCGATCAAAAACTATAAGAGATGGATCGACGGATTGAGAAACTCTACCACATCGCTCCGGCTCACCATGACGACATCTGCACTGATCCTTCTTTCTCTTTCCGAATTATGCAAGAGCCCATTTCATCGAACTTCAAGCTTGCCCAATTTAAAAACTACGATGGAACCTCTAATTTGATCGATCATCTGGAGGCCTTTCGGATCATGATGCTGCTCCATATTGCACCAGACGTCATCTTATGTCGAGCTTTTTCGTCTATCTTGAAAGAAGCAGCAAAAAATCGATACTTGATGTTGAAGCCAGGTACGATCTTCTTCTTTGATCAGATGAGCCATCAATTTATGGCTCATTTTGTTAGCAGTCGGCATCTTCGGAGAGGTTCGAACTTCCTCATCAACATCAAGCAGAAGGAATGGGAGTCCATCCAAATTATGTCAATCACTTCAATGCCCTGGACCAGTCTATTGCAATGGCCGCACTAAAGGACTATCTTTAGAAGAATGATTTGTTGTTCTCCCTAGAGAAGAAGTACCTTAGAAACTTTGCTAATCTACTAGCTTAGGCTGAGGGATATGCCTGAGTGGAAGAAGCCTTCAAATTGAAAGATGAGAAAGCCATAGGAGAGCGGTAGGCAGGCAAGTCTAATAAGCCCGCAGCTAATGAAGGGTCTAATGAAGTTAAATGGAACTCATGGACTCCCCCCGACTGCAAGCGAGCTTGAACTCCTCCTCGAGCTCGTCGTCAAAGAAGCTCCGATAGAAGGGCACGAAGAAGTTCTTCCCCCATAAGGTTTCATAACTACGCCCCCCTCAATGCTCCAAAAATGCAACTGTTGATGGAGATCAAGGAGCAACTACCAAGGCCTGAAAGGATGCACACTCATTCTGACAAGTGCAATCCTAATAAGTACTGCCTCTACCATCGTGACCATGGCCACAATATTGAAGAATGTATTCAGCTTCAAGATGAGATCCAAAAGCTCATCAGGAGAGGCCGACTGGATCGATTTTTCAGACATCGATCTAAAGCAAGAGAAGATCGACCGAGGGCACTACCATAGTCAGAACCACCAAGAAGGGAGGAATAACAAGGAGATCGATATCTATCAGCATCATCAATACTATCTTTGGGAGACTTTAGTGAGAAAAGACTAGCAGATCTGAGAAATCAGTGAAGAGATGGAGGACAGAAGAATCCATAACCTTCACTAAGATAGATTCATGGAGAGTACAGTTTTCGCACAATGATGTGGTTGTAATCTCTTTAAATATAGCAGACTGCGATGTACGTCGCATCCTAATTGATAATGAAAGTTCGGCTGACGTCTTATTTTATGATGCTTTCTCTAAAATGTTAATATCTAATCGTCAGCTTGGATTAATAAACTCCCCACTAGTAGGCTTCGCTGGTGCTATAGTACCAGTTGAAGGTATAATAACTCTAGCTGTGGTTGAAGGGCAATATCCAAGACAATCCAGAGCGTAGGTAGATTTTCTGGTAGTAAAGGCTTCCTCTGCTTACAATACAATTCTCGATCGATCTGGTCTAAATGCACTTCAAATAGTGGTGTCAACTTATTATTTGAAGATGAAGTTTTTAACAAGTTACGGGATCGAAGAGATCAGAGGAGATCAAGCTCTGACAAGGCACTGCTACTCAATTGCTCTGTAAAAGAAAGAACAGTCCGATCCTTATCCTGTCGATGGGTTAGATGTTCAGGATGACCTCGTGGAAGAAAGGAGAGAACCGATGGAAGATCTTATCTCAGTCCCTCTGAATGATGGGAATATGGAGCACACGGTACAGATTGGTTCCAATCTAACTGATAGGATACAAGAGCAGCTCGTCGAATTTCTTCGAAGAAATGTAGATGTTTTTGCCTGGATCTCCACGGACATGCCGAAAATTGATGCAGAAGTCATGGAGCATCATTTGGCTGTTGATCCGAAACATTGACCAATGAAAGAAAAGATGCGAAGCAATGCCCTAGAGAGATAGAAGGCAATTGCAAAAAAAAATTGGCAAGCTCCTTAAGGCTGGATTCATCCAAAAAGTCAACTATCCGAACTGAATCTCCAACGTCGTACTCATCAAAAAGGCAAACGACAAATGAAGAATGTGCATAGATTTCAAAAAACTGAACAAAGTCTGCCTAAAAGATAGCTACCCTCTGCCTAGAATTGATCAGATGGTGGATGCAACTTAGGGCCACAAGCTCCTCACTTTCATGGATGCCTTCTCTAACTATAATCAAATCTAGATGATGTCAGAGGATGAGGAGAAAACTACTTTTATTACTGACTGTGGTCTTTACTATTACAGGATTATACCTTTTGGACTCAAAAATGTAGGAGCAACATACCAGCGCCTGGTCAATAAGATCTTCAAGGAGTAAATCGACCACAACATGGAAGTGTATATAGATGACATGCTTGTCAAGAGCCAAACTTCAGTAAATCATATTGCCGACCTTGAGAAAATCTTTGATGCCCTTCAAAAATACAAGATAAAGTTGAACCCAATCAAATGCGCCTTTGGTGTGACTTCAGAAAAATTCTTCGGATTCATGGTGTCAAGGTGCGAGATTGAAGCAAATCTGAAGAAGATTCAAGCCATTCAAAAGATGACGGCTTTCAAATCTATCAAAAAAGTTCAGCACCTGACTAGAAAGGTGGCAGCCCTGAACCACTTCATCTCAAGGTCGGTTGAGCGAAGCATGCCCTTTTTTCAAGTTCTCGAGCAACCACAAGACTTCTGACCACCGAATGCCAGCAAGCCTTTAAAGAGCTCAAGGACTACCTTTGCTCACCTCCCCTATTAGCCAAGCCCAAATCTAGAGAAGAACTATTTCTATATCTAGCGGTCTCCCCAGTAGCTCTAGCAGTAGTCTTAGTTAAAGAGGAAGCGAAAGTACAATGGCCGATCCTGAGAGATGCCGAGATTAGGTATACCAAGTTAGAAAAACTAACTTATGCTCTATTAGCTATAGCTCGAAGACTCTAATCTTATTTTCAAGGGCACACCATAACCCTCCTTACTGATCAACTAATCAAGGTAGCTCTCCATCAAACAGATGCCTTTGGGAGAATAGCAAAATGGGCAATTAAGCTCACCGAATTCGACATTAACTACCAACCTTGGCCATCAGTTAAAGCCCAAATATTGGTAGATTTTGTAGTGGAATACACCATTCCAGATGAAGCCCAACTTGAATAGGATGAAACCAGCATTTCATTGTTGCAACCAAGCACCTCTGAAGAAAAAGTCGATGGATCCAAAGATTTTTGGGTCCTATATGTGGACAGCTCATCTAACACTTCTAGTGTAGGTGTAGGGCTGATCTTGGTTAATCCGAAGGAAATCATCGCCGAATATGGGCTGCACTTTGAATTTCCTGCAACTAATAATAGGGCCAAATATGAAGCATTGATCGTTGGGTTAAAGATAGCCAAAGAGTTAGAAGCAGATCGGCTCTAAGTCTACAGTGATTCCTAACTGGTGGTCAGACAGGTTAGCGGTAGTTATGAAGCACGGGAGGAAAGCATAATGAAATATCTTAAGAAAGTGAAGAACTTGATTTCGGCCTTCAACAATTTTAACATCCAATAGATTCCAAGGATAGAAAATATCAGAGCCGACCTTCTCTCTAAACTGGCCACTTTAGCCTTGGCCGAACTGCCTAAGAAAGTATTCTTTGAAGTTCTGAAATGTCCTAGTTCGGAGGAACCACAATCTTTAATGCAGATCAACCATGAGCCATGTTGGATTGATCCATTGGTCGCCTCTCTTAAAAATGGAGTTCTTCCTTATAATCCGAAAGAAGCTCGAAAACTCAAAAATCAAGCCTCCTGGTATGTTCTGTATGAAGGCAAGCTGTATAAAAGATCGTATTTTTTACTGCTCTTGAGATGTCTCCGACCTTCAGAAGCTAATTTTGCATTATGAAAAGTACATGAGAGAATCTACAAAAGTCATGTAGGGGTCAGATCTTTATCACAAAGACTACTTTGGTAGGGTTACTATTGGCCGACCTTATATCATAATTCTATAAAATATGTCAAAAAATATGATCGCTGCCAAAAAAATGCAAACATCCAAAGATAATCAGCCTCCGAACTTACATCCCTGAGCGTGCCATGGCCATTCGCACAATGGGGAATGGATATACTCAAACTTTTTTCAATGGCATCCGAACAACGGAAGTTTCTCTTGGTGGCAATAGACTATTGCACAAAGTAGGTTGAAGCGGAACCTCTGGCTAAAATAACTGAAGCAAAAATGCAGGACTTCATCTGAAAGTCGATTATTTACAGATTTGGTCTACCTCGGACCCTTATAATAAATAATGGATGATAATTTGCTAGAGCTAGATTTATCGAATTCTATAAAGATCTGAATATCTTCCATCATTTTACATCAGTAGCTCATCTGAAGGAAAATTTTGATTTTCCATATCAAGTTCGTTCAGATCTGATCAGATCAAGAGATATATTTCAAACAAAAATTTCTTTGATCCAAATCAGATCTGAGATGTTTCAGATCTAATTCTTATTATTCTAATAATAAAAATAAAATCTAGATAAATTAAATCAAATTTAATTTACCTTGATGTAGGGTAATTCTATTATCCATTTGATGATCCTGTAAGCAGCAGAAGGTTCTAGATCTAGCCATGCAAGTGCCTGACCTCTACTGATATCCACTCAAGCTGGATCTGAAGATCCTCTTTTTTTCTATCACATCTCTAAAAATCATATCTGAATCTAATTTGGAGGATCTTCAAAATAACTTTCGAAGATCAGCAGTTGCCCTTTGCAGCAGCGCAGCCTTCTAGCTTTCTATCGCCTTTCTCTCATCTAGATTGCACCAACTTAAGTCCCAAACTACTTTAGGCGTGGAGAGGAGAGGAAGAAGATGGGCTTGGCGAGGAGGAGGGGAGAGAGACAGCCCTTGGGCGTGGGAATTATTCTGATATATCTTTGAGTTGGGCGCAGGGTCTTATTTATAGACTATGCATGATCCAACTCCTCTTCCTCCCAACCAATTATAACTCTTTGTGAAATTAGATCTAAATCTGATTGGTGGCAATAGAGTCCCTTGGATTCATCCTTAGATGATGCCTAAGACTAGTCAAACTTGGTTCTTAGGAGGAGTCTATTTGGAATCCAAAAAGGAGATGGAGTCCATATCCAACAGGGACTCCTGAGCGCCTCCTACTTGGGTGCATGCCACCCTTGGCGTGCGCCCTCCTCCTTGCCAATTTCTGACAGGGGGACAAGACCCCACCAGCTCTCCAATAGGTGCGTGACATGTGGACAGAAGTCAAAGTGTCAATGGTCAATATTTAACCAGTCAAAGGTCAACTTTTGACCAAAGTCAAAGGACGAGAAATGGTAGGTAACCAAAAATGATAGGTATTGTCTTACAAAATAAGACAACCCTTTTCTAACCTGGACAGGCTCTAGTCAGACCAAGTGAAGGCCCCTGATCGAGCACAAACTCCTTTGGCTCAGTCAGGATAACTATTTATGATAGTAAAAGAAGAACGTTAGGTTCAATCGAGTGCTAGCACGATTTTCTTGAACCTAATTGAATCTTATTCAGATCAATTAAACTGGATCAGTTCAATTGATGATCACTAGATTCAAACCCTTGTTTGTGTGACCCAGTTAGGTTCAGTTCTGTATGGTAATGGAATATGTCATGAACTCTATCATTGACATCATCGAAACTCCTTTCAATGGATCAGAACTCTTCTGATTCGAACAGCTAGAATGATCGATCATCTAAATCATTCTAATTGCTCCCAAAATCTACCAGTGACACCTAGTAGTATATGGTGGCAACCCATCAGAGCTGAATGTGAACCTCTTGATGTAGCTACCTGTATGATTAAGTTCTTCTATCTTAAGCTCCGATCAGATTAGGGTTAAGGTGAACTCGTTAAACCCTAGTTTCTATCATATGATGTAATCATTCGATTCAAGTCCGATGTGAAAACCTAAATAGAAACTCTTTCTATTATTTCACTCTGCCATGACCATGGGCTTCTGGACTTGATTCTCATGATCATCATAGGGCTTGCTCCTCTACCACCGAGGCAGATAGATTTCATCTTGATGCAATCCAGTTCCTACAATGAACATGCTATAGCCAACATACACCTAGAGTTTAGTCATTTTGCCCTAGAAGATAAGATTCATAAGTTGGATATGACTCAGAAGTCAACGGACTCAATAGCCCATTTTTCTCCAATTTGTTGATCCTATCTTCTGCTATATGACCTAATCTCAGGTGCCATAGATATCTGTCATTTGGACTATCCCTAGGTCGCTTGGCATTCACGTTTTGCTCGATAGTTAGAACAGATATATCAATATGTAGCTGATAAAGACCGTTAATAAAAAAACCATTTGCAATTTTATTTCTTTTATAAAGAATGTTATAATGGTCCTTAAAGAAGGTAATCACATAGCCTTCTAGTGCTAAGCATGAAATAGAAATCAAATTCCTGCTAGTTGTAGGCACATAATAACAGTCTTTCAAAACTAAATCTAAACCAGATGGTAATCGAAGAGGATATGTTCCCACCATCACTGTAGCAACTCTTGCTCCATTTTTGATGCAAAGGATCATGTCTCCATCCCTCAGCCTCCTGCTATCCTCAAGACCCTGCATGGAAGTGCACAGATGAGCACTAGAACCAGAGTCAAGCACCCAACTGGATGCAGAAGAAACTATAAGGTTAGACTCAATAACGAGTATACCTCCAAAAGGACCTTCCTTCTTGTTCTTCAGGGTGGTCAGGTAAGTAAGACAGTTCTGCTTCCAGTGGCCATCACTGTTGCAATGAAAATACTTTTCTTTGATAGCGGCCTTCTTCTTCGGCTCTGTCTTCTTCTTCTTTCCTCCTTCCACCTTCTGCTTTTTTGCAAACTTCTTTTTCTTTTTAGAAGACTTTCTTTTGGAAGAAGTTCATTTCATAGCAAGAACTGAGCCTTTAGAACTTTTCACAGAAAGCTCAGTGGTGACCAGCATATTCATTAATTCAGCCAAAAAATTTTGAAATTTATGCATGTGGTAATTCATCATTTGCAAACTTCTTTTTCTTTTCAGAAGACTTTCTTTTGGAAGAAGTTCATTTCATAGCAAGAACTGAGCCTTTAGAACTTTTCACAGAAAGCTCAGTGGTGACCAGCATATTCATTAATTCAGCCAAAAAATTTTGAAATTTATGCATGTGGTAATTCATGATGAATTACCCATATGCATCAGTCAAGGATTACAGAATAACATCATTCTGCAGATCCAAGTCTAACTTCACATCGAGCTTCTCAAGCTCTTCTAAGTCCTTGATCATCATCAAATAGTGATCTTGGACTGACTGCCCATCACACATCTTAGCCTTAAAAAGTTGTTTCGTGACTTGATACTTGGCTGCGTGACTCTGTTCACCAAACATCTCTTACAGGTGAGCCAACATTGGCAAGCAGTTGAGATATCTTCATGTTGGTGCTGGAGCTCATCAGACATTGAGCCCAACATGTAATATCTGGCCTTATTATCTTCGTCTATCCATTTTTTCAAAGACGCTCTCTATTCAGCGAATGGATGGGCTGGTAAGGTGGGAGGGTCTCGATCCAATACATGGGTTAACTTCTCAGAATCCAAAATAATTTCGTAGTTCTTGAGCCAATCTTTATAATTGGGTCCAATCAGTCTATGTGTGTTCAAGATACGTGCTAATGGATTGGATGCAGATATTTTCCTATAGAGAGTCAAAGATTCTGGTTAGATACTGTAATTATGACTTGACTAATTTATTTAGGGATTTTATTTTTAAATAAATTAGCTTTCACTATTTTCTCGGATCCCTACACTCCCTCTGTAGGGATGCAAAAATCTCCATAATTAATGATTTCTAGTGGATGGTGCAGTCTCATCAATTGACTCATCACCTCACCTAATAGTTATTGGTGATGGGTTAGCCAATAAGTGAACAACTCTTGTTCAATGATTCTCTAATCATGGTGCACCCAAACTTGGTCTCTAATTTATGAATCTCACCGTATCCAAAATATTGATCCACTCCTTAGTTAAGTCAGACCCACCATTTGCATACACTCGATTCCTAATTGAGTCTCTCACCATATTCGAAATATTGAGCCCAACTCATCCTCCAACCCATAGCATCCAATGCCAAATAGACATGGTTGCATCTTCTCAGTGCAACTGAGCCACTGTATCTAGCCGAGAACAATCAACCTCGAGAAGAGCCCGCACGTGTACAATGGTGGAAGACCTCAAACTTAATCTTTTCTTAGGGAGAATTGATTCAGGTCTCATTAAACTAGACTTATCATAGTCATAACAATTATGACTAACCTAGTGGCATGGGTTAGCTTAGATTATTGACCACCTCAAATCAAAACTGAGTCAACAGATATGGCCAGATAAGTAAGACCGGTGGAAGGGATATGCCATTAACTCATACAAGAATGCATTCAGGTCGAGTAGCTTTCAATTAAAAACTAATCGATCGTATGTACCAAACTTACCTTAGACACCAAATTGTTGAGCCAGAACCAATTGGGTTAGCCTACAATCCAGACTCTAACCTCTGAGCCTAATTAGGTCTTGCTTGATCGGAACTCGATCTTGACCCAGACTTAATCCTATTGGCTGGTCAATTTAAGCATTGTTGATCCCATCTAACCAACTCTTGATTCGATTTGATCAACCGCTTAGACCTAATTGAGCTATCCAAGTCCAAACCCAATATTATGAATATGTCTTGGATTTGAAATTCTCAATTTTAGATCTAATTAATATTTCATAATCTTAATTCTTAATTAGGTAGGGTTCATAAATAAAATATGCATAATAAATCCTAGGATTTTAGGATCTAGGGTTTTGCAAAAAGTAAGTTTTGGATTTCTGACTAAGGATGAATGTGCAGCACCCCTACACATCATAAGAACGTCCCATCGGATGGAAGGAGAGGGCCTTTAAACCCTTTTTTGTTCTTATGACCGGATGGCTAAGAGGAATGCCTTAATCAGGAACATGCAATACTACAAAATAGTTTTAGATCTATATCATATATCTCATATATAAATTAGATCTAATCATGGCATATTTTGCATACATTCTCATATTGAATCATGCATATTTTCAGATTTAAATTATCTCATAATAATTCTAAAAAATTAGATTTAAATTGATCTTATCAAAATAAACACTAATCTAGACAACTATGTAGAACTATTCTACAACTAGTCTAGACATGCATCAATCATGTCTCATATGATGTTTAAAATTAAATAATTTTTATTTACTATTTTTAAATATTATTATAATAATTATAATATCAAAAAATAGTAAATAAATAAATCTAAAATATGATTTAATCAAATTAAATTATAAACATGCAAGACTATTCCATTAGAACTATTCTATTTTAGAATTAGTCATGCATATTTTCTAATCTTAGATCCAAATTATTTAATTTTAAATTTTTCTAATTTAGATCTGATCACATCTTCATTGACATTCTTAAAATTACTTTATTTTTTTATTAGAATAAATTTAAAATTAGATCTAAACACTTTAGAAATATTGGCATCTGATAAACCAGAGTCTAAGTCCCATCTTCTCAAGGTGGGCTTCGATCTTCTGCTGGCCCAACGGCTTTGTAAGTGGGTCTGCCACATTATCTGTGGAGTTGACTCTCTTGACCTCGACGTAACCCTTCTCGAGGTAATCGCGGATGAGGTGGTATCGCCGCTCAATGTGCTTGGATTTCTGGTGAGACCTCGGCTCCTTAGCAAGGGCTATGGCGCCATTGTTGTCGCAGTATAGAGGAAATGGCATCTGATGGCATTACTCCAATTTCTGCAGCAAACTTCTTGTACCAGAATGCTTCCTTCGCAGCCTCTGATGCAGCGATATATTCTGCTTCCATGGTGGAATCTGCTATCACAGTTTGCTTGGAACTCTTCCAGCTGACAGCACCACCATTGCACACAAACAGACTCCAGATGTCGACTTTCGATCATCTATATCGGACATGAAATCCGAGTCTGTGTATCCCTGGACTTGGAGTTCTCCATTACCAAAGACCAACATCATATCCTTAGTTCTTCTCAAGTACTTAAGGATACATTTCACAGAAGTCCAGTGTTCTTCACCTGGATTTGACTGATATCTGCTTGTGACACTCACAGCATGGGCTATATCAGGTCGTGTACATAGCATGGCATACATGAGGCTCCCTATTGCAGAAGCATAAGGGATCTTGCTCATGCGTTCTATTTCCTCAGGTGTGCTAGGGGCACATCTTCTTGGAAAGATGAATACCATGTCTGAAGGGTATTAATCCCCTCTTAGAGTTTTCCATACTAAACCTCTTTAGTACTTTCCTCTATGTACATCTTCTGTGAAAGTCCTAGCATCCTATTCGGTCTATCCCTATAGACCTTAATTCCTAGAATAAAGGATGCTTCACCTAGGTCTTTCATGGAGAATTCCTTGGACAACCATATTTTGACTGATGTCAACATGGGAATATCATTCCCAATAAGGAGGATGTCATCCACGTACAATACGAGGAAGACAACAGCGCTCCCACTGACCTTTTTGAAAACACATGGTTCCTCTTCATTTTTGATGAAACCAAACTTTTTGATCACATCATTGAAACGAGTGTTCCAGCTCCGAGATGCTTGCTTAAGTCCATATATGGACCTTTGCAGCTTGCAAACCTTGTGATCAGTATCACTGGATGTGAAACCTAGCGGCTGTTCCATATAGATATCTTCCTCAAGATATCCATTTAAGAATGCCATTTTCACGTCCATTTGCCATATTTCATAATCGAAATAGGCTGCAACGGCAAGCAATGTGCGGATGGATTTTAGCATAGCCACTGGGAAAAAAGGTATCCTGATAGTCAATGCCTTCGCGTTGACTATAACCTTTTGCCACTAGTCTAGCCTTGAATGTCTCCACATTTCCCATCTGCACCAATCTTTCTCTTGAAGATCCATTTACACCCAATAGGTACTATACCTTCTGGTGGATCTACCAAGGTCCAGACTTGGTTTGAGTGCATCGAGTCAATTTCTGACTGCATTGCCTCTAAGCCATTTCTCGGAGTCGATATCTGATATCGCCTCGTTGTAGGTTTTGGGATCATCACCATGAGCACCATTACCTATGAGGAACATTTTCCTCTACTTCCTCTGAAATAATACCTAAGTATCTTTCAGGGGGATGGAAAACTCTTTTCCGATCTACGAGGTGGAGGAGGTAGTGTTCTTATTGGCTCAACCTGATTTGGTTCCAATTGGTCCTTAGCTCGTTGTACTTGTGAGACTTTCTCATCAAGCTTAATCTGCTTTCCAATGCCGCTATCTTGAATAAACTATTTTTCAAGAAAGATGGCATGTCGACTCACAATCACATTGTGGTCTTCTGGAATGTAGAAATAGTATCCTAATGACTCTTTAGGATATCCTATGAATCGAGCTCTGAAAGGACCTAAACTCTAACTTGTCCGCTTGTTGTCTTTTGACATGAGCCGGACAACCCCAAATTCTGAGATGACTCAGACTTGGTTTCTTACCGTGCCATATCTCATACGGTGTGGTAGGAACGGTTTTAGAGGGAAACCCTATTCAGTAGATAAATTGAAGTTAACAATGAATGTCCCCAAAGAAAATCAGGGAGGTCTGTGAAGCTCATCATGGATCGAACCATATCCAATAGAGTCCGATTTCTCCATTCTGAAACCCGTTGAGTTGAGGTGTTCCTGGTGGAGTCCATTGAGAGACTATGCCATTTTCCTTGAGATAGTCTAGGAATTCCCGGCTAAGGTATTCACCTCCTCGATCTGATCGAAGAACCTTAATGGGTTTTTCAGTTTGTTTTTCTACTTCATGTCTGAATTCTTTGAACTTTTCAAAAGCTTCAGACTTGTGTCTCATAAGATACACATACCCATACCTAGACAGATCATCGGTAAAGGTAATGAAGTAGACAAAATTGCCTCTAGCCGGCACATCAAATGGGCCGCACACATCAGTATGTACTAGGGCAAGGAGATCTGTGGCCCTCTCCCCATGTCCAACAAAAGGGAGTTTAGTCATTTTGCCTTGAAGACAAGATTCACAAGTTGGATATGACTCAAAAGTCAATGGACTCAATAGCCCATTTTTCTCCAATTTGTTGATCCTATCTTCTGCTATATGACCTAATCTCAGGTGCCATAGATATCTGTCGTTTGGACTATCCCTAGGTCGTTTGGCATTCACGTTTTGCTCGATAGTTAGAACAGGTACATCAATATGTAGCTGATAAAGACCATTAATAAGAAAACCATTTGCAATTTTATTTCTTTCATAAAGAATGTTACAATGGTCCTTAAAGAAGGTAATCACATAACCTTCTTGTGCTAAGCATGAAACAGAAATCAAATTCCTGCTAGCTGCAGGCACATAATAACAGTCTTTCAAAACTAAGTCTAAACCAGATGGTAATCGAAGAGGGTATGTTCCCACGGCTACTGCAGCAACTCTTGCTCCATTACCGATGCGTAGGATCATGTCTCCATCCCTCAGCCTCCTGCTATCCTCAAGACCCTGCATGGAAGTGCACAGATGAGCACTAGAACCAGAGTCAAGCACCCAACTGGATGCAGAAGAAACCGTAAGGTTAGACTCAATAACGAGCATACCTCCAGAAGGACCTTCCTTCTTGTTCTTCAGGGTGGCCAGGTAAGTAGGGCAGTTCCGCTTCCAATGGCCGTCGCTGTTGCAATGGAAACATACTTTCCTTTGCCATCGGCCTTCTTCTTCGGCTTCTGCCTTCTTCTTCTTTGATCCTTCCACCTTTTGCTTTTTCACAGACTTCTTTTTCTTTCCATAAGACTTTCTTTTGGAAGAAGTCTTTCATAGCAAGAACTGAGCCTTTAGAACCATAGCAAGAACTGAGCCTTTAGAAGAACTGAGCTTTAGAACCTTTCATAGAAAGCTCAGCGGTAACCAGCATATTCATTAATTCGGCCAAGGAATTTTGAAGTTTATGCATGTGGTAATTCATGATGAATTGCCCATATGCATCAGTCAAGGATTGCAGAATAATATCGTTCTGCAGATCCAAGTCTAACTTCACACCGAGCTTCTCAAGCTCTTCCATGTCCTTGATCATTGTCAGACAGTGATCTTGGACTGACTGCCCATCACGCATCTTAGCCTTAAAAAGTCATTTCGTGACTTGATATTTGGCTGCGCGACTCTGTTCACCAAACATCTCCTGCAGGTGAGCCAACATTTGGCGAGCAGTCCCGATATCTTCATGTTGGCGCTGGAGCTCATCAGACATCGAGCCCAACATGTAATATCTGGCCTTATTATCTTCGTCTAATCCATTTTTTCCAGAGACGCTCTCTGTTCAGTGGATGGACGGGCTGGTAAGGTGGGAGGGTCCTGGTCCAATAACATGGGTTAACTTCTCTGAACCCAAAATAATTTTGTAGTTCCTGAGCCAATCTTTATAATTGGGTCCAGTCAGTCTATGTGTGTCCAGGATACGTGCCAATGGGTTGGACGCAGACATTTTCCTGTAGAGAGTCAAAGATTCTAGTTAGATACTGTAATTATTGACTTGACCAATTTATTTAGGGATTTTATTTTTAAACAAATTAGCTCCCACTATTTTCTCGGATCCCTACACTCCCTCTGTAGAGATGCGAAAAATCTCCATGCGATTAATGATTTCTAGTGGGTGGTGCGGTCTCACCAACTGACTCATCACCTCACCTAACAGTTATTGGTGATGGGTTAGCCAATGAGTGAACAACTCTTGTTCAATGATTCTCTAATCATGGTGCACCCAAACTTGGTCTCTAATTCATGAATCTCACCGTATCCAAAATATTGATCCACTCCTTAGTTAAGTCAGACCCACCATTTGCATAGACTGGGTTCCTAATTGAGTCTCTCACCGTATCCGAAATATTGAGCCCAACTCATCCTCCAGCCCATAGCATCCAATGCCTAATAGACATGGTTGCATCTTCCCGGTGCAACTGAGCCACTGTATCCAGCCGAGAACAATCAACCCCGGGAAGGGCCCGCACATCTACAATGGTGGAAGACCTCAGACTTAATCTTTTCTTAGGGAGAATTGATTCAGGTCTCATTAAACTAGACTTGGCATTAGTCATAACAATTATGACTAACCTAGTGGCATGGGTTAGCTCGGATTATTGACCACCTCAGATCAGAACTGTGTCAACAGATATGGCCAGGTAAGTGAGACCGGTGGAAGGAATATGCCATTAACTCGTACAAGAACGCATTCAGGTCGAGTAGCTTCCAATTAAAAAACCAGTCGGTCGTATGTGCCAAACTTACCTTAGACACCAAATTGTTGAGTCAGAACCAATTGGGTTAGCCTACAATCCAGACTCTAACCTCTGAGCCTAATTAGGTCTTGCTTGATCGTGACTCGATCTTGACCCAGACTTAATCCTATTAGGCTGGTCAATTTAAGCATTGTTGATCCCATCTAACCAACTCTTGATTCGGTTTGATCAACCGCTTAGACCTAATTGAGCTACCCAAGCCCGAACCCAGTATTATGAATATGTCTTAGATCTGAAAATTCTCAATTTTAGACCTAATTAATATTTCCATAATCTTAATTCTTAATTAAGTAGGGTTCATAAACAAAAATATGCACAATAAATCCTAGGGTTTCAGGATCTAGGGTTTTGCAGAAAGTAAGTTTTGGATTTCTGATTAAGGACGAACACGCAGCACCCCTACACATCATAAGAACATCCCATCGAATGGAAGGAGAGGGCCTTTAAACCCTTCTTCGTTCTTATGACCGGACGGCCAAGAGGAACGCCTTAATCAGGAACATGCAATACTACAAAACAGTTTTAGATCTATATCATATATCTCATATACAAATTAGATCTAATCATGGCATATTTTGCATACATCTCATGTATCAAATCATGCATATTTTCAGATCTAAATTATCTCATAATAATCTAAAAAATTAGATTTAAATTGATCTAATCAAAATAAATTCTAATCTAGACAATTATGTAGAACTATTCTACAACTAGTCTAGACATGCATCAATCATATCTCATATGATATTTAAAATTAAATAATTTTTATTTGCTATTTTTTAGATGTTATTATAACACTTATAATATCAAAAAATAGTAAATAAATAGATCTAAAATATGATTTAATCAAATTAAATCAAAACATGCAAAACTATTCTATAGAACTATTCTATTTTAGAACTAGTCATGCATATTTTCTAATCTTAGATCCAAATCATTTAATTTTAATTTTTTCTGATTTTAGATCTGATCACATCTCATGTGACATCTAAAATCACTTATTTTTTTAATTAAAATAAATTTAAAATTAGATCTAAACACTTTTAGAACCATTGGCTCTGATACCAGTTGAAGGAAAAATCCTGATTTCCCGGTCCAGGTTCGTTCAGATCTGATCAGATCAAGAGATATATTTCAAAAATTTTTTTCTTTGATCTAAATCAGATCTTGAGATATTTTAGATCTGATTCTTATTATTTTAATAATAAAAATAAAATTAGATATAAATTAAATCAAATTTAATTTACCTTGATTTGGGTAATCCTATTACCCGTTTGATGATCCTGTAAGCAGCGGAAGGTTCTGGATCTAGCCACGCAAGCGCCTGGCCTCTACCGGTATCCACTCAGGGCTTGGATCTGGAGATCCTCTTCTTCTCTATCACATCCTCCAAAAATCAGATCTGGATCTGATCTGGAGGATCTTCAAAACTCTTTTGAAGATCAGCAGTCGTCCTTTGCAGCAGCGCAGCCTTCTTGCTTTTTGATCGCCTTTCTCTTGATCTGAATTGCACCAACCAAGTCCAAAACACTTTTGGGACGTGGAGAGGAGAGGGAGAAGAGATTGGCTTGGCATGGAAGGAGGGGAGAGAGGCAGCCTTGGGGCATGGGAATTATTCTGATTATCTTTAGTTGGGCGCAGGGTCTTATTTATAGACTATGCGTGATCCAACTCCTCTTCTTCCCAACCAATCACAACCCTTTGTGAAATCAGATCTAAATCTGATTGGTGGGAATAGAGTCCCCTGGATTCCTCCTTAGAGGGCGCCTAAGACCAGTCAAACTTGGTTCTTAGGAGAACTCTAATTGGAATCCAAAAAGGGAGATGGAGTCCTTGTCCAACAAGGACTCCTAGGCGCCTCCAACTTGGGCTCACGCCACCCTTGGCGTGCGCCCTCCTCCTTGCCAGGTTCTGGCAGGGGGACAGGCCCCCACCAGCTCTCCAATAGGTGCATGACATGTGGTCAAAAGTCAAAGTGTCAATGGTCAACATTTGACCAGTCAAAGGTAGACTTTTGACCAAAGTCAAAGAACAAGAAATGGCAGGTGACCAAAAATGGCAGGTAATGTCTTACAAAATAAGACAACCTTTTCTGACTTGGACAACCTCCAGTCAGACCATATGAAGGCCTCTGATTGAGCACAAACTCCTTTGGCTCAGTCAGGACAACTTATTTATGATAGTAAAAGAAGAACGTTAGGTTCAATCGAGTGCTAGCACGATTTCCTTGAACCTAATTGAATCTCATTCAGATCAATTGAACTAGATCAGTTCAATTGATGATCACCAGATTCAAACCCTTGTTTGTGTGACCCAGTTAGGTTCAGTTCTGTATGGTAATGGGATATGTCATGATCTCTATCATCGACATCATCGAAACTCCTTTCGATGGATCAGAACTCTTCTGATTCGAACAGCTAGAATGATCGATCATCTAAATCATTCTAATTGCTCCCAAAATCCACCAGTGACACCTAGCAGTATATGGTGGCAACCCATCAGAGCTGAATGCGAACCTCTTGGTGCAGCTACCTGTGTGATTAAGTTCTTCTATCTTGAGCCCCGATCAGATTAGGGTTAAGGTGAACTCGTCAAACCCTAGTCTCTGTCATATGATGTAATCATTCGATTCGAGTCCAATGTGAAAATCTAAATAGAAACTCTTTCTATTATTTCACTCTGCCATGGCCATGGGCTTCTGGACTTGATTCTCATGATCATCATAGGGCTGCTCCTCTACCACCGAGGTAGATAGATTCCATCTTGATGCAATCCAGTTCCTACAATGAACATGCTATAGCCAACATACACCTCAGGGTTCCATATGGCTAGGAGACCGAGTAATGGTGTAGTCAAACTATAACACCCTCAAGGTGAACTGCCGATGCATCTCAGGTCAAAGAACCAGACACACTACTGCAGCATCGAGTCAGTCATTGACGAGAAGGTAGACTTCCTAATGACTACTCGAGGTGGTCACGCTCAGTGCCCTCGTTCTCTAACGAGTACCTGTACTCTCGCTCCGGTGTCTCCACACCGTAGACTCAAGACTCATCTACTTAAAGAGAAGCGATTGTACACCAACCTTCCGGATCAATCACCATCCTCGTGATGATCCTATGGTCGGGAGCATTTTTTATGAGTTAATAATGATTATTCATGTCTTAAATTTTCAACTCTTGAAAATATGAATTATCATTACCATTAACTCAAAGGATGTATCACAGACACTAAATACACACATATGTGATAGAAAATAACCCATTTTATTGATTATAGTCAAAATTATAATTTTGCCCCTAGAAGTGTATTACAAGTGTCAGCCAATTCTGGCTTCTAGGGCACATATATCTAACAATCCAAAAAACCTGTAATAATGAAGTAAAGCAGGCTGAGAGGAAAATTTGAGATAATTTTATCATGATACCAACTACTAAGATTACAATAGGACACCATTCGCTTTGCCTAGAACTGAAGCGTATCTCGATAAACACCCACAAAGAGTATGACATTCAATGAGCAGTGCAACTCATGAGACCTAAGGGCTAACTTCGACTTGGTGGAAGAAAAATGAGAAAAAGCTTAAGTTCGGATGGCAGCCTACAAGCAAAAAGTAGCTCGCTACTACAACTCAAAAGTCAAAGGCATAATATTCAAAGTGGAGGGCTTGGTACTTTGGCGAGCAACTATTTCACAACCTCAGGATCAAGAAAAGCTTGCTCTAAATTAGGAAGGCCCGTATGAAGTAGAGGAGGTCATCCGGCCCAAAACTTATCATCTGAAGGAGCTCGGAGGAATAACACTCCCACGATCTTGAAATTCAGAAAATTTGAGAATGTACTATCAGTAATTTTTCTTCAATAAAACTCCTCCATTTCAATATTATTATTTCTTGGTACAAAAACTATGTAAAGATAGGAAAGAAGCAATCAAAAGTGGTCATGTTAGGAACAGGAGGAGAACCTCATCCTAACATGAGCAAGTTGAAGACCTCCGATTGTTTAAGATAGGATGAGGGGCAAGGCCCATTCAATAGCCCATTTGTGCTCCTATTACCATGATAGGGATAGGAGGATAACCTCGCCCTAATATAAGCAAGTCGAAGGCCTCATTAATTTAAGATGGGATGAGGGAAGAGGCTCATTCAACGGCCTATTTATGCCCCTACAGCCTTGTTAGGAACAGAAGGAGAACCTCGTCCTAACATGAGCAAATAAAGATCTCCGATTATTTAAGATAGGAGGAGGGAAGAGGTCCATTCAATAGTCCATTTGTGTCCCTATTACCATGATAGGGATAGGAGGAGAACCTTGCCCTAACATAAGCAAGTCAAAGGCCTCATTGATTTAAGACGGGATGAGGGAAGAGGCTCATTTAACGGCCCATTTGTGTCCCTACAGTCTTGTTAGGAACAGGAGGAGAACCTCATCCTAACTTGAGCAAAGTCAAAGGCTTCGTTAATTTAAGGCTAGATGAGGGGAGTGGCCCATTCAATGGCCCATTTGTACCCCTACTGCCATGTTAGGGATAGGAGGAGGACCTCGCCCTAATATGAGCAAACCAAAGACCTCTAGTTATTAAAAAAATAGGAGGAGAGGAGAAGACCTATCAACGGCCCGACCATGCCACTACAGTCTTATTAACAAAAGAAGAACCTCATCCTAATATGAGCAAATCAAAGACCTCCGATTGCTTGAGACAGGAGGAAAATCTCATTATGGCAAAAGCAAATGCCAACCTCATCAAGAATAAGTAAGAACTTCATCTTGACAAAAGGACCAAGAAAAATCAACTAAGCTAGAAATGAAAAGACAACATCGTCCTAACATCATCCTGATACAAATAAAGATCTCCAATCATAAAAAGATAGGAGAAAAGCTACTTTTCGATGATTATTCCAACAAAAAATAAAATGAAGGAGAAAAGCAAAGAAATGAAACAAAAAAATAATTAAAGAAGATATTTCTTTATTAAAGTTAGAATTATTATAAAATGAAAGTTTGTAAAATTGGTTACAAAAGCAAGGAGGAAAAGGCCAAAGCTCTAAGAAGGATCTGATCCCTCAGACTTTGGGCTGCTAGCCATCACCAAAGATTCCTTTAAACTGACTATCTCTTTCTGAAGTTCTTTCTTCCTTAGCAGACCCTCCACATACATCCTGTCGGCTTATCGATAATTATCTTCAAATTCTCTCAACTGCCTCCTTAGAACTGCCGACTCAGCCTCCGCCTCCTTCATAGCTTGACGCTCGTATACCATCTAGATCTTCAACTATTGGAGTTCGCCCTTATCCTTCTCGTATGCAAATGAAAGACCGTGGAAGGATTCCCTCAGAAAAATAACCCGCTCTGACTCTTTATCAGCACTGACCTTTTGATTATCGTATAATTGCCTTCGAAGATGAGCCACCTCTTCGTTCGCAAATTTAAGCTCACTTTCAAGCCTACTCATTTTCTTCTTATAATCAGTCCTACACTTATCGTGCCGAGCTTCGACGTCATGAAGCCACCTCTGAAGCTCAAAAATTTTTTTCGACCAGTCCTAATCGTGTCTCGACTAATTAGAAGACCATGATGAACTCCCCTCCAACAATCGGATTGTCTCTTTCGTCGAATCAAGTTCAACTTTGAGAGAGCTGATCTTCACGATCAACGCCCAGGACTTATCACTGGCACTTTTCTTAAACTCTACTAACTCCTTCTCAAAATTATCCTTCTTAATGCTGAAGCTCACAAAATTCTTCATGTGTAATTTGCGAAGGCGAGTGACTTCAATCATCGCCTCCGAAGCATTTTTTCTAGATCTTTAGAGTTCGTATTCTATCTTTTTTAGTTTTTTCCTTAGGTGATGAATTTTCCTCTTCAAACTCTTAATTATCGATTTTAAAGGAATTTTTTGAGGCAGCGACTCGACATTGATGGAAGACTGCATCCAACATATGAAAAAAATTCTAAGCTATTGATAAAAAGAAGTCTTACTTTCATTGACAAAAATTTTTTCCAGTACAGGATGAAATAAAAAGAAAATATAATAATTAAAAGCTCCCAACCTTGGGAGGGGAAGCAGTAGGGGAAGAAGAAAGTTCGGCTGGTGGTTCAGAGGGTCCGGGCTCCTCAACGGTAGGTTCGAAAGGTTCTATGACCGCTCCAATGGGAGAAGGGTCGACTACAGCAGTAGATGGTTCAGCTTTCCCATTGACAGCCTCCTCTTCTTCCAAAAAATTTAGGTTAAGCTCAAAAAATTTTTGGGCAACTTGGCCCTCACAGAGCTTAAAACCTCTAATAAATGACTGGTGGCCGAACTTGACATTCAGGTTCCTCATTTTGGAAGAGGCCTCAAACTCTTCCATGGCCTGGATCATCGCCTCTAAGATCGACTTCGCCATCCGGGCTTCCAATTCGGTGACTTTGATCTCAGTTTCTTTCTTTCTTTCCTCCTTCAAAGCCAGTGCAGCCTTAAGTCCGACTGAGATGAACTCCTCCTTCCTAAGCACACCCTAGAGATTTTTGATTTCTGCCATCTTCTTCTCCGCAAGATGCTCAACCTTGCCAACCTTCTCCTGAAGGTGACTGACCTCGGCTCAAAGATCCTCCTGGACCTTCTCTGCCTCCACCTCCAGATGGTGTGCCCTCTTGATGTGGACGAGCATTTGGTGATCCAACTATAATAAATGATCAACATTAAAAAATAAAAATAAGAAAAAGAAAAAGAAAGGAAGAAGAATGAGAGAAGAGAGAAGAGAGAAGAAGGAAAAAGTAGAAGATAAGAGAAGAAGTTGGGCAACGAAGCAATCACCTTGAGGAGGATTTCGAAAGAACCCCAGACGAGCTGCCGCAGTTCAAGGTCAGCCATGCGGTCCACCACCTCCGACATGGCAAATTTATCAGTTAAAGTCTGGACAATCTCCAGGTCATCGAAAGGATCCTCTCCTCGTTCATCGCTGTCGTCATTCGGCTCACTAAAGTAAGCCTTACAGGGTGTCTTCACGATAGCTTTCTTTTTCTCTTTCCTTCCCTCGTCTCTCCCTCAATAGGAAGCTTCAGAGCTTGATACCCATTGGAAGGGCCTGGGGGCGCAGAGGGCATGGAATCCGCATCAACAGTGCCAACCTCGATAGTTGGAAGAACCTCGGCACTAACGGCAACCTCGAAAGCAGCAGCAATGGCAACAGGGGCCATAGAACTTGAAGCATCGACCTTCGTCCTCTTCGAACTACCACCTAGCACTTTCTCTTTCCTCTTCTGGGCATAAAGCCCCTTTGCAAGCATCACGACAGCTTCAGTATCCATTTCTGCAATAAAGAAGGAATCACAATCAGTGACAGTATACAAATATGAAACCGAATGAATTTAAAAAGTAAAAAATATACCAGTAGGGTCAAGGGGACTCAAACCTAGGTTAAACAAGATCTGTTCTTTCAAAAGATTGGAAAGAAGAGGAGCTCGATACGCTTTGAGTTTGTTGGAGGAATCAAGGTCAGCTCTATCTAAGCTAGGAGCTTGATGGACTAACTCCCTAATGTGACTCCAAGGAGGAAGATCTAATAGCAAGGTCGGATAGTGCACAAAAAAATACTTTTCCTTCCAATTATGAATAGAAGAAGGAGCACCTTTCATTAACCCCTTTTTGCCGAACTGGAAGGAGAAGTACCACCAATCCTTCGTAGAAGGATGGTGCTTCAAAGTACAGAAGTTTCTAAAGAGTGAAATGGTCAGATGGACCTCAGCTAGACAATAGAGGAAAAGGAATCCTATTACAAATCTAAAAGAATTTGATGCTACGGAGACAAGGAAGATGTTCAGAAATCGAAAAAGGGCAACTACGAAAGGACGAAGCGAAAGTCGGAGTCTGGCATGCAGAGTTTCTAAATATAGGCAGAATCAACCAATCGAAAGAGAACTCACTCGATCACTCGATGTGAAAAGTTCAAGATCGTACTCCTGAGGGATCCCGTAATGAATCCTAATTAGGAAAAGATCGTTTGGGGTCAGGACACAAAGAATGGTATCCAGCATGAAAGGTTGATGAGACATGTCTCCAGTGCGAACTACTGTAACAGGGATGGGGTCAAGGAAGGCTAGATCGGACGAACTCCAGAAATCAGTAGATTGGAAAGTTCTGGAGAACATCCGAATCAAACTAAATTCAAGAGAAATCCTCAAAAATTAAGAGGCAAAGGATGCAGAAAACTACTTAAGGAAAATTGAGAGAATAAGGAGCGAAGGATGCTAGAATAATTAAAAAGAAGGATGGCGGAACTGACCTAGATCGATCGAGAAGGATAAAGAGGTGATGAGCATGATGAAGACCAAGCAGAAGAACGCCCAGAATTAGGAAGGATAGAGGAAGAAACCTGAACTCTCGAGTTAAAGGAAGACGAAAGGTGAAGGAGGACGAAATCGGGACTCTCGAAGGGAAGGAAGATGAGAACCAAGAAAGGAAAAAGGACTTAAATAGCAAAAAGTGGCCCGAAACCATCATGATTGCAGATCTCCCTTGGCCATTCTTCATGCAACGCGTGTCCCAAGCATCATGACAAAAGAATGGCGATAGGCAGTGCCTTTATGGTGCTGTGTCTCGAGTAGCGCTTCAACAAAAACTTCGAAAATCTGTCTCTTCGAGTCGGATCAAGTTAAAGGGACTCTGGTGCCAACATGGAAGATGACAAAATGCCTTGCTTTTTTTCAATAATCATAGAACCCATTAAAGAACTTCAGCAGTCGCCTTTTTACTTTCTTCCTTCGAATTTCAACTCGAAAGTAGGGGGACTATTATTAGGGGTAAACCCTGCTCCAATCGAAGTTCGGTCTAATGCTTAGCCAAGTATAATTTGTAATCACAAAAGAGCTTCAATTGTCACTTCTATACCAGTCGAACTCCTTCCGGACTTGTCCTTCAGCCAAACTCCTCTCGAACTTCTCCTTCAGCCAAACTCCTCCCAGACTTTTTCTTTAGTCGGACTTCTCCATCAATCAGACTCCTTCCAAACTTCTCCTTCAGTCGAACTCCTCCCAGACTACTCCTTCAGCTGGACTTCTCCATCAGTTGGACTCCTTTCAGACTTTTTCTTCAGTCGAACTCCTCCTAAACTTCTCCTTCAGTCGAACTCCTTCCAGACTTCTCCTTCAATCAGACTTCTCCATCAGTCGAACTCCTTTCAGACTTTTCTTTCAGCTAAACTCCTCTCAAACTTCTCCTTCAATCGAACTTCTCCATCAGTCGGACTCCTTCCAGACTTTTCTTTCAGCTGAACTCCTCTCAGACTTCTCCTTCAGCCGAACTTCACCATCAGTTGGACTCCTCTCGGACTTCTCTATCAGTTGAACTCCATCTAGATTCCTCCAGCGAATTACTTTCAGATTTTAACTAGCATTCCTTCCGGATGATCCCCTCTAGTCATATGCTCTCTAAGTGATTTCTTTCAGTCGAACCCCTTTTAATCTACAGCTCTCTACATGGCATGAATCGACTTGCTCATAAACAACTTAGAGGAGTCCGAACTCCTCTGAAATTGATATATGTTAAAGCTCTTCACCAACCAATGCCTGCTTCCTCTAAACTTGAACTATTAAATCCCAACAAATGGACATGTCACGACAACGAACACTACTCTCCATAACAAACTCCACGTGGCCCTGAGTGGCCCACTACCCGATGGTTATAGCTATCACTTTCAAATTTGTTACAGACTCCATCTATAAAAAAAATCCTCTAGATATATTTTCTCTAGACTCTCTTTTTCTTCCCAAAATTTTGTTGAATTCTTTCTTGAGCACTCCATTTCTGTTAGCTAGAAGAGCTAACTTGATCGTCGGAGGGTCCTACCAAAGCCACCACCATCGATTTTGGACAAAACTTTATTTTATAGATCACCGATGGAGATCTCTTCTTCCTCAACTCCAGCTCGATCTGGCGTCAACCAGATTTTGCACCAACAGATTCAATGGAGTTTGATAGGATTAGATTATAAGATGACCTAATAGTTGAGAAGATTTTTTTCTTGATTTAATCAAGGCTTGAACTTAATTAATTTTTAATTTAATTAAAATTTAATTAAATTAATTTAAGCCTAAATAAGTTGGATTTAATCTGGTCTAATTGGACCTAGCCAAATTGATTTGGATTAGGTTTAATTAGATAAGGTCTATTAAGATTAGTTTGACTAGTCTACCCTAGCGCCACCTAGACTTGCGCCTACTCCCTTTTCTACGAGAATTAGATTCTTGTGAAAACTTCTCCACGCATAAGAGAGGGTTACTCATGCCCCAGGTGGATAAGGATCAGATGGTTACCATTTGAATTCAAATGTGCAACCACTTGAACTTATCCCTCCATGCAGTGCTGACATAGATTGGGGCACATTTAAATAAATCCTTTCATTGGGGCATGTGCAAGTTTAGAAGTGAGAAACCCATTTTGTGCCTTACCCCCCCCCCCGCCCCATATGAGATAAATTTAAAAAATTCCTAAGAGAAAAGAAAATAGAGAGAGAGGTGTAGGGTTTGGGTGAGTGCTGCTTTAAGGTTTCAGCCTAGGGTTTGGGGAGAGATTTTGTGAGTTTTGAGCATCAAAAATTTGTAATATTTTTAGGATAACTTCCTCATCCTCTCTACTACCTCTGCTGGTCTTCTAGAGCATCCAAAAAATTAACAAAGGGAGATCAATGTGGTTTGATTAACATCAATCATCGAAGCTTCCAGCATCGAGCTAGCACTCAGGAGGAGCCGATCGGGACCAGAGCCTCATGTGGACAATCCATAGAGGCCAAATGATGTATGTAGCTATGTCATGATAAGAGGACCACCCCGGTGGTGTATCAATTATGGTGATCAACTATCCACGTAAGGTATTGTATTCTGAACATAAGTTATGTAGGAAGAGTAAATATGATTTACTGCATGCTGATTTCCTTTTCAGATTTTTCTATGCATATATGTCATATTTCGATCCTAGTTGTAGGATTTTTGTTGATATGATAACTAGCTTATAAAATTAATTAGATTAATTTTTAAATTCTGCCACATGATTTTTCAAAAAAGTTTTGAAAGTAGAGCTAAAAATCCTGCATAATTTCCTTCCGTGGTATCAAAGCACTAAGTAGTTTTATATGATGTATATACTTTTAAAATCTGAAATATGCATATTTGATATATTATATATTTGAGTAGCTTAGTAATCAAGCTTGAATGAGCCACCAAGCCATCCAGTCATAAAAGATAAGCATGGTTTAAAGGCCATCTCCTTCCATTCGATGGAGATTTCTTATGGCGATAGGGTTGCTACTGTGAACTTATTCATAAAGATAAATGATGAAAAAAATTTTAAAAATATTTTATTCTATATTTTTAATCATGAATATGTTAGATTAGATCTAAATTTAGATTCATGATTTTATTTTATGTATTGTACATAAACCTATAACAAGTAGCTGTTTATGAAATGAGCTGACCCATTTTTAAAAATGAGTCGACCCATTTAATGGATGGTACTAGATTATAATAAATCTTTCTAAATTTAAAATTTATTTTTGAAATGCCGAACCCCAATCTATCAGCCCAAAACTTAATTAAAAACTAAGGATTTTGAATTAGAATCTAGAATTATGAATTAAAGATCCTAAGTCATGAGCATAAAATTTGAATTATTGGATTAGATGAATTAGATTCATTAATTGGATTAGACCTAAGATTAGTTTAAAGAATAAACTAAATAAGAGTAATTAATCAAATCTAATCAAATATTGATTTAAATTAGGTCAAGAACTCTTTAGACTCAATTACAATAGTTGTAGTTGGTCAAGTCCATGTTTTTAACGAGAACCAAATGGACTTGATTTGTAGCTACGTGGTTAAATCCAGAATTACTAGGTTGATCAAGTTGAAACTAACGAACCGATTGATATCTAAGATAAGTTTGACAGTCTAGACTAGTGATTTTTAATTAGGAGCTACTCGTACTGATTTGATCTTTGAAGAGTTAATGGCATATCTCTTCCACTAATCTCACTTACCTAGCCAACCTAGTAAATTAGATTTTGATTAGATCACTTGGTGATTTGAGTTCACCCATATCAATTCGATAAATTTGTGTGACTGATTTAGGTGCTCCTAAGATCGGCTTGAGTTAGATCCTTTTTCTTATCTGACTTGGAGAAGTTATTAAGAGGATCGAAATTGGCTGGTTAATCTTCTCTCCTCTTCTTAAAATGAGTTAATCAAATCCTCTAAAATTATTATGTTTTTAAAAATAATATAATTATGGTGATAACTAGGTCATAACCTCTCATTAAGTTGTGTAATAATGGATCTATTAGTTTAATAATCATTGAAGGCCCAAAGGTCTGATGCTTATTGACTAATGGAATTATCATTCATAATATAATGATTTGGTTGTGTCGTTCTAATAGTGGTTAGGTTGGCCAACCAAAATCGAGCCTGATCAATTGTTGGTTAGATGCACCAAAAATAGTCATGTTAATGGTTGGACCTAATCGGATATTTTCAATGGAGACCAAAGCCTACTAATTAGGTTTCTAGGGCAAAATTAAAATTACTAAAAGTTGTTTAGAGAAATAATTTGTTAAGAATATATCCATAGATGCACATGGGTTGACGGGCCAAAGTCGAGCTTGTGTGTAGTTTGTATGGATTCTAGTATCCATTAAGAAATTAAGATAATTTCTCAAATTAGAGGTAGAGGCTATCAATTTGTATAAAATAATGGAAGAATCTTTAGACTAAAATCTAAATTTTTAGGTTAAATAATTCATACACTAATTAGGTTTTGATTTTTCTTTTTGTGTAGTAATGGTAACTACCCTATCGCTCCGATCATTGTTAGACAATGATAAATTAATAGGACCTGACTTTGATAGCTGGTATCGAAAGTTAAAAATCGTCCTAAAGCATGAATGGATTCTATACATTTTGATAGATCTGACACCTGAGGAGCTAACTTCGAATGCTAGAGGTATAGTCTGAGATACTTACCAGAAGTAGCTCAACGATCATACCACCACTCGATGCATTATACTAGCGGCAATGAGTGATGAATTCAGTCATAGATTTGAGATTGCTCGATCATAGAATATGCTTCAAATGTTAAACGAGTCCTTTGGCATGCTTGATGATGTTGAGAGGCATAAGACTAGTTGTGTGATTTTCTCTGCTCGAATGAGGGATGGAGCGTCAGTCACTGATCATGTATTGTATATGATCAAGATGATTGATGCCTGAGTAAGCTCGGCTTTTTCTTGCATGAGCAGCTTGAGAAAGATGTGATACTAAACTCCTTAGCCAAGTCCTTTCTCTCCTTCTTTACTCATTTTAGAACGACAAAGCTGGCAGTCAACTACCATGATTTGCTAGGATTGCTGCAAAACTTTAAGAAGGATCACCAGCTCCACAAGGAGTCAGTGAATGTAGTGAGAGGGTCTTTTTCTGATCTCAATCCTTTAAGAAAGGAAAGAAGAACAAGAAGAAGAATAAGAAGATGCAGCAGCATGCTGGGACATCTGCATAGGGCCAGATTAAGAAGCCCAAGCCCAACCAGAGCCAGGAGGAGTACTTCTTTCGTAAGAAGCTGGTGCATTGGAAGAGGAATTGTCCTCAGTACATTGCCTTCCTGCACTCGAACAGGCCAAGAAAAAAGCAAATAGTTGCTGGGCAAAGTAATTATATGATAACACCTTGGAACTTCTCAATATGTGATACTACTGTCTGGGTATTAGATACCGAAAGTGTTGAAAATTATATCCTAAAGTCAATCATCTATGTTGTAGATGGTTTAACTACTTATAAATTATACTTAAATTATTAATGAATAAAATTATTATTTTGGCTCTTCATCATTTTTGTGAATCTTTCTTTTACGAATATTTTTGTGATGAAGTCCTTGGAACTATTTAGATTCAATAAAGCAGGATTTATTATTTAGTTTCTAAATCTATTTGCGATCAAATGATACGTTGTTACTTAGGATGATAACATTTATCGAGTATAGATCGTTACGTACCATATGGATTGGTTGTCCTCTTAACCAAGGAGTATGGTGATATTGGTATAGCATGCAGGTGAAGTATGGGATATATTTCACTGAACATGATCCAATTATAGAGTTTTTTGCTGTCCAGAGTTGCTCACAAAGGATATAGAAATAAGTGTCCCTTAGACTTGAGATCACCACGCACGGTGACTTACAAGCAACTCACTGCACTTTAGTACTGGACTACCTAAATTTTTAATTCAGTGATGAAAGATTTTTAAGTGTAGTCAAATACTTGTTTAGTCGGTGTATGGGTTAAGATGGAATTGATCCCTGTAAGTTTTGGAGCAAATGCATCACTATATTTCAATTTAGCAAAACCTCGACCGGGGTAGTCCATATGATGGATATTAAAAAAATAATATGGATGATTTTTAGGATTGACAGTTAAATTTTAGGTCATCTTTTGAGTATTGAGATTAAGAGGATGAATTATATGGTAATCATATGCCACAGGTTCATGAATGTTGCATTGCGACTATTCGATCTATCCAAACATTCAGTATCATTACTAGATGGTCCCATCGATTAGTACAAAAATTGGTTCCTATGCTACTGGCTTAGGGTTCAAACCTATGAGATCATACACATATGAGTTTCTACCTAATCTGATGGCTAATCAAGAGTCCCAATGGTCTGAGACGCTATAATCAAGAGTGCTACTGTATTGAGACTCTATGATCAGGAGTCTCACTGGACTGAAACTCTACCTTCTCAAATCTCATTGGACTGAGACTCTAATATTGTTAGAGGATTAATTAGTAATTAGATTATTAATTAGCTCAATTTGATCGAGCGATGAGAATTCGATCAAATCTGATTGAATTTGATTTGATTGGATTTGACCTGAGAGATGACCTAATCGCTTAGGAAGATTGGACTCTAATTTGATCAGGATCTACAATCAATTAATTTTTATTTTGATTAGAATTTTATTAGATTAGATTAAGCCTAATTTGATTAGGTTTGTCTTAGTCTAATTGAGTTTGAACAAATGAGTTTGGACAAAACCAATTTGGATAAGTCAAGAATTCAAATTTGGTTTGAATTCTTCTCCCTACACCTTGACCATTTGACCCATGCCTTTTCTCCATGCACATTTTGAATGTGCATGAGTTTTTCCCATGTAGAAAGCTTTGTGCACACACCCCTCTCTTTCTCTCTTTGACCTAGTCCATGAGTTGGATTAGGTTGAAATTGATCTTGAATTTTGAATTCAAGGCAATTGGTTGGCTCTCTAACTTCCTTCCTTGTCCATTCCCCATGCTAATTTTGTTTTGTTGCACATTTTTAAAAGGTTTTTCAAATGGGGTGCATAGAAGAAGAGTCTTTCTAATTGTCACCCACTTGAATGTGGCGTTGGAAGTGGATAAAGGTCCACTTGAATTTCAAATCAAGTGGGAGGTTGAAACAAGTTCAACCTCCCAACCTTATCTTCTCCACACACATTTCAAATTGATGTCGCCCATTTTAAAATGGGATTTTGCATGGGCATGCATGAGTTTGAGAGGTCTTCTAGAAAGAGAACTAAAGTGGGGGAGTGCTAATTCCTAGGCATGAAAAATCAGAGAGAGGAAGGATCTGCGCCACACTTCTATTCCTTTACTTTCTTATGCTAAATTTAAATGAGTTTAAAAGGTATGCATATATCTACCAAAGAAGGAGTTTCCCCAAAAATCAAGGAGTGTGGCACGAGCTTCTCTTGGGCATGAGGTCATTTGATAGTCACAAAAATCCTAAGAGTGGAATCTCCAAGGTTTTTGGGTGTGGATAGCCCTAGGATTTTGACTTAGGACTCCGATGGTGAGATTAAGTGCTGTGAGCATCCAGTCTCCATGATAATTTTCACAACACCTCATCATCAGTGTTTTTTGGTCTCCTAGAGCATTTGGATGATCGGGAGAAGATGGTCGATCGAGATCGACTAAGATCGACCATCAAAGGTTCTAGCAAAGAGTTAGCACTCCAGGAGAGCTGATTAGGACCAGAAGCTCCATGTGGACCATCCATAGAGGCTAGATGACTGTGCGGCTACATCATAATGTGAGAAGCTTCTTTCTAGCATTATCAAATTATAGAGATTGTTTATCCATGCTCGGGTATCATGTTCTGAACACGAGTTGGTCAGCAAATATGATTTGCTGATCTAATGCATTCATTTTTCTATTACATATATAGATGTCTAGATCTTAGTGTAGAGTTTTTATGATCTGATCATAGCATGCATAGATTAATAGTAGATTAATCTTAGTTTTTAGCTATATTGATTCAAAAAAGTTTTAAAAACCATGCCTAGAATCCTACACATTCTTTTCAGTGGTATCTGAGCACTAGGTCATGTGACATGTTATATATGTTAATTAGAAACATAAATGCTAGCATATATTATATATTTCAGATTTAGATAACTTAGTAATTGAGAATGAATGAGCCACCAAGCCATCCAATTATAAGAGATAAGCATGGTTTAAGGGCCATCTCCTTCCATTCATTGGGGATCTCTTATGGTAGTAAGGGTGCCACCGTAAACTCATTCATTAAGATGAACAATGAAAAAAATTATTTATTAAAATTATTATAATTTAAAAATTAAACATGAATGGGTTTAGATTAGATCTAAAATGACTTATTGTTTAATTTTTCATTATGCTCAATTTTCTATCTGAAACAAGTAATAGGTTGCTGTTTATGAAATGAGCTGATCTATTTTTGAAATGAGTCAATCCATTTGATGAACAAAAAATAAAAAAATTATAAAAATATTTTATAAAATTTAAAAATAGTTTTCAAATACCAAACCTAAATTCTTCAATCCAAAAATTTAATTAAAAATTAAGTGTTGTCTCATAGGATCTAGAATTGTGAATTAAAGATCCTAAGACAAAAGTATAAACTATGGGTTAAAGAGTTAGATGAGTTAGGTCTATTAATTAGATTAGACCTAAAGTTAGTTAAAGAATGAACTTAACTAGAGTAATTGATCAAATCTAACCAAGTGTTTATTAAAATTAGATCAAGGATACTCTAGATTCAACTTTAATAGTTATAGTTGATCAAGTTCATGTCCTTAACGAGGACCAAGATGGACTTAATTCATGGTTAAGCGATCGAGCCCGAAATTACTAGGTGGATTATATTAAATCTAATTAATCGATTAGTATCTCAGATAAGTTTGGTAGTTTAAATCAGTAATTTTTAATTAGAAGCTACTCACATTGATTTGATCTTTGACGAGTTAATGGCATATTCCTTCCACTAATCTCACTTACCTGACCGACATGATCGATTAGAATTTGATTAGATCACTTGGTGATTCGAACTGACTCATATTAATTAGGAATCAATTTGACTAATTTCAATTAGTAAGACTAAATTAGGTGCCCATGGATCAAAATTGATCCTAGTCCTCATCTATTGACTTAGTAAAGTCAGTGGGAGAAATTTGGTCTATATCTTTTCAATCATTAAATCATATGTAATCTAAATTCTTTAAATTATTAGATCCTTAAAATGATAAAGTTATGGGGATAACTGAGTCAGAGTCTTCGATTAAGGTGGATGGCTAAGAGTCTAATTTTGTAGATAAATATTGGAGGTGCTTTACACCTGATGTTCATTTGGATGTTGAAATTACTGTCCATCAAATGATGATTAGGATGCACTCTCTGAATGGTAATCAAGTTGGTCAGAGCTTTCCTCGGGCCTGGTCATTATTTATTTGATGCACCAAACTCAATAATGTTAATGGTTGAACTTAACCAAACCATTTTAGTGGAGGCCATAGTCTACTAAATTAGCTTCTGGGATAAAATTAAATACTAAAAATTATTTGGAGAAATAATTGGCTATGAACCTATCTCTAGATGCACATGGGTTAGCTAGAGCTTTTCTTAGGTTCATTTGTAGTCTATGTAGATTCTAGTACCTACCAAGAAGTTTTAGTGTAGTTCTTCAAATTAGAGGTAAAGGCTATCAATTCATAAAAATAAAGGATCTTTAGACTAAAATCCAAGTCTTTAGGGTTAAATAATTCAAGTACTAATATGGTCTTGTGTTTTTCTTTTAGTTAATAGAATGGCTAGTGTTTAGTCACTCCATTTACTATTAGATAGTGACAAGCTTATAGGACCTGATTTCAAGAAGTCTAGTATTGACCTTAATCAGGCAGACCCGAAGAGGAATTATCCTCTTGATCTGAATAGGCTGAATAAGAAAAATCAACAAGGAGTTGCTAGTCAAGACTGTTATATGATAACACCTTGCAATTTCTCTATTTATGATACTTCTACCTGGGTATTAGATATCGGAAGTCTAATTCATATATGTAATTCATTGCATGGACTTCAAATTGGTAGAAAGTTTGAAAATGGTGAAAAATTTCTAAATGTTGGAGATGGAAGGAATGTTCTAGTCCTACCATTGAAAATTCTTAAGCTTGTTTTTAAAATAAAGAATGTCATTTTAAGTAACTATTACTATTGTCCATCCTTTATTATGAACATAATATCTACAGGGCTTTTGGCCCAAGATGATTATTGTTTATCAATAAAAAAAATTATAGTAAAATTATTATGAATAATATCATAATAATATAATGATAATTAAAAAATAACACTTATATTTTATCATAGTCTATTAGTGTAATGTATATGTCAAATAAATGCTCAAAACTAGATAATGTCACCAATGTCTATCTTTGACATTGTCGACTCGATCATATAAATAAGAATAAGATAAATAGGTTAGTCAAGGAGTGTATCCTTGATATCAATAATTGTGAATCATTGACTACCTGTAAATTCTATCTTCTTGATAAGATGACCAAATCATCTTTTACTAAAAAGGATGAACAAGCCAGTGATCGTGATGTATGTGGACCTATGAACACATGTACTAGAGATGGGTATTACTACTTCATTACATTTACTGATAGGTATATTTATCTTATGAAGAGTAAATCGGATTCATTTGAAATATTCAAATGATATCACAATAAGATAGAAAAATAACTTGGAAAGAGTATTAAAATTTTTCAATTAGACCGAAGAGGTGAATATATTTCCAATGGGATTTTGATATATCTAGGAGAAAATGGGATTCTCTTTCAATAGACTCCTCCTGAAATACCACAGCATAATGATGTATCTAAAAGAAGAAATCGAACACTATTAGACATGGTATGATTCACGATGGAGTTTGTGAGTTTGCCTATTTCATTTTGGAGTTATGCACTTGAGGCTGCATGTTATATTTTGAATAATATTTCGAGCAAGTCTGTTGCAAAGACTCCATATGAGATATAGGTTGGGCGTAGGCCAATGCTCTCTCACTTTAAGGTTTAGGGATGTCCTGCTTATGTCAAATGTTTGCAAGCAGAAAAGTTTGGACCTAGGTCTGATAAGTGCTTGTTCATAGGACATCCTAAGAAAACTAGGAATTATTACTTCTTCCTTGCTGAAGAGTAAAACATATTCATTAGTAATAGAATAATCTTTTTAGAAAAGGAGTTTCTTAGAGAAGAAACTGCTGCTTCTAATGTTAAACTTAGTAAAATTCAACAGATAGAAGAATCGACATATTCTAGCGATCCTACAGAACTAAATTTGATAAGATCAAATTCGGAGCCTATTGAAGAGGCATCCTTGAGGAGATATGATAGAGTACCACATCAACTAGATAGATACTACAGTTTCTTGGTCCAAGATAGTGATCCTATTGAACTCGATGAAAACGATGAGGATCCGATCACCTACATGGATGTCATGCAGAGGTCTGACTATGATAAGTGGCTGAAAGTCATGAAGTCTGAAATAGAGTCCATTAGGTCAACAGTGTATGGACACTGGTTGATCCATCTGAAGGGATAAAATTCATTAGGTATAAGTAAATTTTCAAAAGAAAAAAGAGTGCAGATGGAAAGATGGAGATCTATAAAGCTCGTTTGATTGTTAAGAAATATCATCAATATTATAGTATTGACTATGATGAGACATTTTTTTTCGATGGCAATACTCAAGACCATTTCGATTATACTTGTAATAGCAGCATACCTGGACTATGAGATCTGGCAAATGGATATGAAGATAGCTTTCCTGAATGAAGAGCTAGAAGAAGAGGTGTATATGATACAGCTTGAGGAATTTACATCCATAGATGAATCCAAGATGTGCAAGCTTTAGAGATCTATTTATAGATTGAAGCTGGCATCTTGAAGTTAGAACATGCATTTTGATAAGGTGATCAAAATGTATGGCTTCATTAAGAATGGAGAGGAACCCTACGTGTATAAATAAGCTAATGGTTTTATAGTAGTATTTCTTGTATTATATATGAATGATATTCTCTTAATTGGAAATGACATCCCTATAATACAAGAAATAAAAGTTTGGCTATCTTCTCAATTCTCTATGAAGGACTTGGAAGAAGCTTTCTACATCCTAAGGATGAAGATTTATAGAGATAGATCAAAAAGATTGCTTGGATAATCCCAGTCCATGTACATCGATATCGTACTGAAGAGGTTCAGCATGGTGAATTCCAAAAAAGATTATCTCCCGATAGGCCATGAAATTACTCTCTCAAAGAGGGATTGTCCAACAACTCCTTGGAAGAGAGAGCATATGAGTAGAATACCATATTTTTTGGTAGTAGATTCTATTATATATGCCATGATGTGTATGAGATCGCATGTGGCATACTCAATAGAGATAGTGCATAGGTACCAATCTAATTCAAATGAGAATCACTGAAAAGTTGAAAGGATAATCCTGAAGTATTTAAAAAATACTAAGGATCAGCAACTCATTTATGGAGATGCTGACTTGAAACTTGTGGGATATATTAATTTCAATTTCTAGTCAGATCATGATGACAGTAAGAATGTGTCAGGTTATATTTTTACCATAAATAATAGAGCGATCTACTACAAGAGTTCTATATGCCTCAATAGTAGGTTCTATTATGCACGCCATGACATATACGAGCCTAGATGTGGCATACTCACTAGGAGTAGTGAGTAGATACCAATCTGATCCAAGAGAGAAGCACTGAAAGATTATAAAAACCATCCTTAGGTATTTGAGAAATACTAAGGATCAGTGGTTAGTTTATGGTGAGTCAGATTTGAAATTTATGGAGTTTACAGACTTTAATTTTCAATCTAACCATGATGATAGCAGAAGTATATCGGGTTATGTATTTATCCTTAATGGTGGAGCTGACTGCTGAAAAAGTTCAAAGCAGCACACTATGGCCAACTCAGTTTGTGAGGTGGAGTATATTACAGCATCCGATGTTCCTAAGAAAGCTATATGGCCGAGAAATTCATCATTGAGCTTAAAGTGGCACCCTTTCTTGATGGTCCAGTCCTATCCTATTGTGATAGCACTAAAGCCATTGCTCAGCAAAGGAACCGAAAGCACATTACTGGATGAAGTATATTCTGTATCGCTACCATCTTGTTCAGGAGATCATGGATCGAGATAATATCGACCTTCAGAAGATCGACAGAAAGAAAAACCTGACCGACCCATTCACTAAAGCCCTAGTGGTAAAGAAGTTCGATAATCAGAAATCAAAGATGGGTATAAGATACTATATCGAGTGGCTTTAGAATAAATAAGAGTTGTTGAAAAATATATCCCAAAGCTAATCGTCAGCCTATTGATGGTTGAGCTAATCTTGTAATTATATATGATTTATTATAAATAAAAAATTTATTATGGCTTTTCTTCATAAGTGTACATCTTTTTTTTATGAACTCCTGTGTTGTGATAAAGTTTTTAAGACTATTTAGAATTGATAAAAAAAAGATTTATCATTTACTCCTTAAATATATTCACAATCAAATGATACATTATTATCTAGGATGATAATGTTTATCGAGTATAGATCATTGTGTGCTATATGGGTTGGTTGTCCTCTTAACCAAGGAGTGTGGAGACATTGACATGGCATGCAGGTGAGATGTAAAGATACATCATCACTAAACGTGATCAATTTTGGAGCATTCTATTATCAAGATTTGCTCCAAAGAGATATGGGTATAAGTATCCCCCTGACCTGAGATCACCATGGTGACTTGCAAGCAACTCACTGTATTTTGGTGCCAGACTATCTAAAATTTTAATTTAGTAACGAAAGGTTTTTAGGCATAATTAAGTACTTGTGAAGTCGGTGAGTAAGTCAAGATGAGATTACTACTTCGATTTTAGGAGCTATGTTGAATTATATTTCAATTTAGCAAAACCTTGCCCAAGATAGTCCTTATGAGGAGTCACAGGATTGATTGCGTTATCATTGCTAGATAGTCATTCCGATTGGTATAAGAATTTATTCCTATACTACTCACTTAAGTTTTAATCTATGAGATCATACACAAAAGAGATTTCTATCTGATCGGATGGTTGATCAATGATTATAAATTATTTTAGGATCAAATCATCAATGCGATTGATGATTGATCAAGTGTAAGTATTGTAGGAGGATTAATTAGCAATTGAATTATTAATTAGCTCAATTTGATAGAGCATTAGGGTTGAGATTGAGTTAATTGAATAAAATTTAATTTGGTTTGGTTTGGACTTGATGAGATCTAGTCTAATTAGTTTATAAGATAAGCTAATTACAAGAAAAATCAATTTCCTATTCAATTAGAACTTATGTGCGCCTAACTTCTAATTAGCTTAGGATTTAAATTAGAATTAAATATGATTTAATCAGATTTAAATGGGCTTCTAGTTGGACTAGGATCATCCTTAATTAGGTTGTACTAATCCTAATTTAATTGGACTTAAAATTTGGTTTGACAAAAAAAACTAGAGAGCCCAGTTGAACTGGGACCCTCTCTCTTCCTTATGCCAACTCACCACTTTCCATGCCTTTTATTTTGAGTTTTTGCATGAGTTTTCTCATACGAAAGAGCCCCCATGCATCCCCCTCCTCTCTTGGTTTGGAAATTAGTTTTGACTAGGTTAAAACAAGTTGTTTTGACCTAGGACTCTATTTAATAGAGTTTGTTAATTCTAAAACTCTATCCAACTAAGGTGCCTTTTTAATCTGATTTTGATCTGATTTTTTTGGTAGAAAAGGAAGGTTTTGTGCATCTCTTTAAGGTATCCCACGTCCAAGGAAAATAAGGTGGCACCTAAAAGTTGAGCGCCCCAAAGTTTCTTGCATTGGAAACTTTCCTAACTAGGTATTTGACCTAGACTAGGACTCTTCCTTTTCTCCTTATTTAAGAGGGCTTCAGGCATTGGATTTTGAGGAGAAATTGATGTTGAAATATTAGCTTCTCTGATACCACTTGTTAAGGATCTAGTACCGACGAATTGCAACATGAAGAAAGAAGAAAATAAAATAAGAAAAAATAATCAAGTACATGGATGAGTCCAAGTGCTCACCTCCATAGAGCATGCAAAGCTTTACTATGAAAGAGAAAAATAGGTACAAGAGAAGAACATCCACTCTCAACTCACCATACATAAATCTCTCTTAACTAGAAGCTACTCTCACAAAAGCTCTCTCAGAATTCTAAGGAGACCCTCAGAAGCTACAACATGCTCTGCCCTCATAGCCTTCTCGTCGGATGCTATTCACCTATTGCTTCTCTCTCTCGCGGGCTAACATACTCGATGCTCTACCAAGCTCCTCTTGATGGATGTTTGAGACACTCTACGTGTCTCTTACACCATACATGCCACCCTTCTATTCCACAATATCTCAATCCTTTAAATAGGATGAGAATCCTCTTCTCAACAATTCACAAGAGTCCTAACAGGACTCTTTCTCCTAATATGAGTCGAACATGATCTTGATGAAGTCTTGAAATATTTTCTAACCTTCAGATCATAACCACAACCCTCCATGACCGCTAGATCCTATGGTCTATGCACAACTCTCATAGATCTCTTGGATTAATCAAAATCTGAGTCTAAATAGAAAACCCCATCATATTCTGTTCATTTTTATCGAGCCAGCTCTGTCTAGGGTTGAGCTAGCTCGACTACATCTCGTCCGAACTCTTACTTTCTATCTTTCTAAGAAAGCCAACTCGGCTGTAGTTCGAGCCGACTCGATCTCAACCCAAGCCGACTTGACTCCATATTTGAGCCAGCTTGATTGCTTACTGATACTGATTCTCCTCTACTGTGGATCAAATTCGAGGTATCAAATTCGAACAATCTCCACCTCGACTCAACATTCGATCTCTACCTGACTTTGAAAGCTTGTGATCCATCTTGCCCTGATGCCCTGGGACATGCCTACTGATCATGGATGGGCAAACATGGGAGTCAAGCTAGGCTGCTTGATCCCACATCCATCAATGGCTGTGATCCTCCTAACCTGAGACCTATTTAGGATAGCCTTTTATGGCAATAGAAACTTTACTCTACGACGTCACCTCTCGTCCTTCCAAGTCTTCCATCTCGTACCCGATCCACCTCCATCTGAAGCCCCACCTCGCACTGGGCTCCTTCTAGCTCTTGAAGCTCCACCTTGTATCGGGCTCTCTGTCGGATAGTAATGTTCTCTCATACTCTTATCTTCCTTCAATATTATCCTATCACCATGCATGACCTTTAGAATTCCATCACCAACTATCCACTTATAGTCGTTTGAATCCAATCTGCTCAGTGAGATAAGATTCCATCTAAAATTGGATATATATCGAATCTTCCCCAATCTTTTCATTGCACCATCATGTGTCCTTCAACTGACCATCTCGATGCCTCTGATCGTACAGCTCGATCCATCCGATAGATAAATAGTGCCCTCACTGCTCTCTAGGAAGTCAAACTGCTTCTCTCTATGATAAATATGATATGTGCATGCAAAATCTAAAATCCACTATTAGAAAAAAGCAGATACCTCCTCAGATATCTCCAAGACATCATCCTCTGACTCGCTACTGACCGTCGTTACAATAGATATCATCCAATCCTTGAGTTATAGTCAATCCTTGACTCGATGCCTCAACTCATCGCATCTATAGCATCTGATCTTGCTTTGATCCTTCGTCTTGGACCTAGATCGTCCTCCTTACGATCCTCTGCTGCTCCATCTACTACCTCCTGCTCCTTCATAAATCGTTAAAGCTAAGCTACCACCATCTAAGCTCGAAGTTGGATTCTTCCTCATGATAACCTCATTCTGGAGTATCGCTGTAGTGACCTCATCCATCTTGATGGTGCTCTTTTCTACTAGAAGAGTAGTCACTAAGGACTCACACGAAGAGAGAAGCGATGCTAGCAAGACCAACGTCCTAATCTTCTCCTCAACTTTTTTATCAATGCTGAGGAGGTCGGTGAGGATCTTTTGAAAGTTGGATAGATGCTCCTGCATACTTTTGGCTTTCGTCTATCTACAGCTGGTAGAACTGCCTCCAAAGGAATAGCATGTTGGTGAGTGATTTCGCCATGTACAACTCCTCAAGCTTCGACCACAGCACCGTTAGAAAAGTCTCACTAAATACATGGATCACCACATCATCTACTAAGTACAAGCGGATCATGCTCACCACCTGCATCTGGATTCGCTTTTAATCCTTTACCTCTATGGTGGCTGGCATCTCATCGTACAAGAGAGTATCGATCAATCCATGTTAGATGAGGACATCTAAACCTTTGCTTGCCATAAAGAGAAATTGCCCTTCCCATCAAACTTGTTGATCTTCATCTTGATTGTGCTTATCTTCTTCATATTCTTCAATATCTATCCATTACTGCAATCTATGCCTGGTACTATATGGCTTTGATATCAATCTATTGGGATATCCACTTCTCTAATATCACTTATTAAAGATCTAGTACCGATGAATTGCAACAAAAAAGAAGAAAATAAAATAAGAAAAACAATCAAGTATGTGGATGAGTCCAATGGCTCGCCTCCATGGGGCATGCAAAGCTTCACTATGAAAGAAAAAAATAGGTACAAGAGGAGAACATCCACTTTCAACTCACCATATATAAATCTCTCTTAACTAGAAGCTATCCTTATAAAAGCTTTCTCATAATTCTAAGAAGATCCTCAGAAGCTACAAGATGCTCTGCCCTCACAGCCTCCTCATTGGATGCTATGCATCTATTACTTCTCTCTCTCATGGGCTGTACATACTCGGTGCTCTACTAAGCTCCTCTCATGGCTGTCTGAGCCTCTCTACATGCCTCTCATACCACACATGGCATCCTTCTGCTCTACAGCATCTCAACCATTTAAATAGGATGAAAATCCTCTTCTCAGTAGTTCACAAGAGTCCTAACATGACTCTTTCTTTTAATGAGTCTAACATGACCTTGATAAAGTCTTAGAATATTTTTAAATTTTTAGATCATGACCGCAACCCTCCATGGCCACTGGATCCTGTGGTCCACTCACAACTCCTGTGGACCCCTTGGATTAATCACAATCCAAGTTCAAACAAAAAACCTCATCATATTCTGTTCATTTCCATCGAGCTGGCTCTATCAAGGATCGAGCTGGCTCGACTGCTTCTTGCCCAAACTCATGCTTTCTATCTATCTGAGAGAGCCGACTTAGCTGTGGTTCAAGCCTGCTCGACCCCATATCAAAGCCGACTTAACTATTTATTGATACTGATTCTCCTCTACTGTGAATCAAATTCGAGGCATCAAATTCTAACAATTGATCATGAGATAAGGTATTGGGCATGGGTTATTAGGTGCATAACTCCTAAGGGGCATGAGGTTTCATTAGGACAACATTGGTGCATGTCCTATTAAAAGAAAAACAAGAAGAGAAGAAGGGGTTCTTCTCTAGGACTTTTCTTCTTCCCTCTTCCATATTATTTTGAGAGATAAGAAAGAAAGAGAGCCTCCCTTAAGCCCTCCTCTGGTTCTTTATCCCTTGGATGGTCCAAGAGATCTGAAGAAGAAGAATCAAGATCAACTATCAGGAGGAATCTGCAAAGTGCTAGCATGCTACATGGATCTTCGATCATCGAACCATCGATCATCCTAGAAGCCTCGTGTGGACAACTTGTAGAGGCCAGATGACTTGTGTGACTCTAAGCAATAACCTCATTGGCATAAAATCTGGTTGATGCCAGAACCCGCACTGGAGTCGGAGAGGAGGAGGTCATCGCCAAATTTTAGCAAAACAAGTCTCAACTAGAATCCGAGGTGGTGGCTCCGGCAAAACCCTTCGATGATCAAGTCAGCTCTTTCGGTCAATAGAAATAGAGTACTCAGAGAGATTACTCTCGAGTTCAAAATTTGAAGAAAGAAAATGTAGATGTGGCTGTTGAAGTTCTTTTAACTTTCCATACTCGTCAAGACGAGACATTTTAGCATTTACCATATTGGCATCGAAGCTCTTTAAATTTGAAATGACTTTGAGAAGATGGTCCTTCAAATTTTCCGCCACAATACTACCCTAGGTACGGCATAATTAAAGATTTGCCCATTGCCACTCTCGATCAGGATGAGTGGGATACGCGGCGTACACAGATCGACTGAAAGCGACTCATAATCATAACCACCTCGGGCCTCTTTTCGACTATTTAAGGCCTTCTCCCATCCGAAAGTCACTTTTGCCCGAGTCTTCTTCTTCCTCCGATCTCTATTCTTCTACCACCCAAGGGTTTTAGCTTCCTCCCTCATCTCCTCGAGTTTCGGATGCCCTTTCAACTGGTTCTCGTCGCACCCATCATCTTTTCGTCCTCCCTAAATAGCTTAGGTCAATTTTTCAATCCTTCTCTTTGGGTATTCATACTTTTTTAGCATCTTGCTCTTCCAATTTCTTTGTAGCAATATTTGCCCTGTATTTTTCCTTCTTGCTCTTTCGATTTCTTTATAACAGTATTTGTCCTATATTTTTTCTTATTTTTTAAAGGTTTTATTGGGATCTTATTTTGATCTAAATGTCTTCTAAAACCTCCCACTCCATCAGTTCTTGGGGCTCGCCTAGACCGACCTTCCTAGACCCTGCACTCCTGACCGAGGTCAAACCTAGGAACATGTCTCACTCATCCTTTATTCTAGACACCATCCCATCCATTCTTACTCTGAATGATCTTTCTCTGATCCGTATTCAATATGGGATCCCACTGGAATACGACCTCGAACTCCCTAGTTCAGATGATCGAGCTAGTTCTCCTCCGATCGATCAATTTTGTTTGTGCTTGGAGACCTTGCATGATGGACTTTGGCTTCCATTGCCCTCCTTTGTATTTGTCCTCTTTCCATTTTTGAACATCTTCTTTGCCTCCATCGTATCGAACTCTTTTTGATTCATCATAGATTTTCTTTTTCTCTACCATCTGGCCGAAGTTTGGTCGACTGTCTCGTTATTCCAAAATTTTTATACCTTCAAACGCCATCCTTCTGCAAAGGATGGATGGTACTTCTCCCCCCAGTTTGGCAAGAAGGGCTTACTAAAAGGTGCTTCTTCTTCTGTTCATAACTGAAAGAAGAAGTACTTCTTCGTCCGATGCCCCACCTTGTTGCTTGACCTTCCTCCTTGGGGCTTTCTTAGGAAATCTATTCGTCGAGCCCCTAGTTTAGACGGACCTGATAAGTGGTAAAAATATACTAATAAAAGTATTAAATTATAAAATAAATTAATTTATTTTTTTAGAAATTAATACTTTTATTAATTTTATATAGAAAAAAAGACTACCAATATGAAGATCTTATTTTTTTGATTCAGATAAAATAAATTTCAGGCAAAACGGACTTCAAATGAGCCAAAAATTGAATTTCAAAAAAAAATCGATCCGGTTCAAATCGGTTCAGAAAAAAATTGGCTCAACAGACCATCCGATCTGACCACACTCAACAAACCGTCTGCTAACACAATGCTGATGCCAAGCTAATGTCAGCATTTTTTGTGGTGCACGGTGGACCGTTTGGAGGGTATTTCGGGGATTTCATATGGAGAAGCGTGCTCCAATTAGCTGAAGGAAGCAACGGTCCATGCAACACCGAGCTTGTGCGTGGTCTACAGAGGGCAATCTAGAAATTTTGCCTAATCTGATGGACACTTTTCACTGGGATTTGATCGAACGACTAAAACTCGTGCGCTGACGAATGGTGGATGCAGCTCCCGATCGAGATCCAACGGTTGAGATTCATCCCGACTTCTAACTAAGAATTTGAAGCTTTCCTGTACGTGTTCTGATGGCCCAAATTCAATCTAAAGACTAATTCGATGGCTGCCATAAATTTCTACTTGATTTGGGATATTTTAAAAAATTTTTAAGTAATTTTTGATCCATTGGATGCTGATCTGAAGGCCAAAATTATCTAGGGTTTTAATTTGACTTATGTTAAGAGTTTTAGACCCAATTTAGTTAGGATTTCTTCCAAAAATCCACCTCTTAGCCTATAAAAAAGAGGGCTACCTGCTGTTGCCGTAAGAAGAAAAGAAGAGAAAGAAAAAAAGAAGAGAGAGATACAGAGAGATAGAGAGAGAAGAGAGAGGCGGAAAGAGAAGAGAGAGGCAGAGAGAGTTTTGAATAGAGATTTTTGAGAAAGAGAAAAGGAAGGGCTTTTATTTTTTTTTCTTTTCTTCTTTTGACAATCAGAATATCGATCAAGGAGCTTATCTTCTTTTTCATCAAGATTTCCATACCAAGAGCAACAGACAACCAATTTCAGCAATTAAATAGTCTAATTTCTTCATACTTTTTATTTTATTTGCTATTTTTGAACTTGTTATCATGAACTAAATTTTTTTTACTAAGACTAAGGTGTAGCCACTCTTTTGATGCAATATTTAATATGATTTATTTTTAATTTTTAATTTTATTCATGAGGAGTATATAATTCTGATCTTAATGCTTTTAGATTATTGGCCATCTTCTAATTGATCTGATGAACATAGATGTTATGGACCAAGTACATCTATGTTATTGCTTCTTGATTATATATCTTGTATTATGAATCAAATTAGAATTCATATGCATGTGGAAATTTTAGTGCACTTTGGACGTAGCGTATTTTAATTAGAGAGTTTCACAAAACTTAATGCATTAATATTTATTTAAATTACATCTGGACCAAAGGATAATTAATAAATATTGATAGTTTTGCTATGCCTGAACTAAAGGATAGTGAATAAATTAGGAGACTCCACCGTCACATAAAATAAAATTAATCTAATAATCTGAATATTGTATTGACTGAGTTGGTGAACCGATTGCCTTAGTAACCCATTGCTCTTAAGTTTAAAACCCTAATAATTACACTCTCTCTATTTTCTTAAAATTTTTAATTATTTTTTTATTTTATTTTTTTTAATTTCTTATTCTCATAAATTAATTTTCTAAATAAAGCATAGAAAAGAGCTTTTTCATTACTTATTTTTCAATCCTCTAGGGACGATACTCTACTCATTTACTTTATTACTTGATCGACTGGTACACTTGCCATAGCTATAGATTAGCACGCATCAGGACCCAACCTTGAATCTTCTAATCGACTCAAGGCATACCGAGCTCCTCCTCTTCCAGACCTTTTAAAGGAACAAACTTTGTTCGACTTTGGTTTGAGTCCTCTTGATCCCATCGGTATTAGTCGTGCATACATACATGCATATGAATTCTTATGAAGTTTCGTATGTACCTCGATCAACTATACATTTTTCTTTATCACAGAAATAGATATCGATGCCATAGAGAGACTCGCCAAGGGCCTGTATGTCAGGAAAAAGAGGAAGGAGAAGGCTCCAAGCGAAGGCTCGAAGCGGGTGAAGGTTGGTGCCTCCAACCCTGTGGCTCCTGCTGCCACTAATGACGCTCCTGAGGGCCGCCCCAGAAATGAGGTCATCTCGACCACATATGCCGACATCATAAAAGGGGAATCCCTTCCCCCGAGCCCACGAATCTCCCCACCGAGGATTACGCGCCCGATCCCTCCGCTGATGAAGGAAAAGAGAGGAGAAAAGGAAAAGCAGCCATTACGAAAAAGGCCCACAAGGCGCGTCAGGATGAGCCCAACCAGAGCAGCAGTAATGATCAGGGGATGGACCCCTTCGATAATCTGGATTGTTAGATATGTGTGCCTTAAAAGCCAAAATTGACTGACACTTGTAATACACTTCTAAGGGTAAAATTATAATTTTGACTATAAATAATAAAATGGATTATTCGCTATCACATATGTGTATTTAGTGTCTGTGATACATCCCTTGAGTTAATGGTAATGATAATTCTTATTTTCAAGAGTTGAAAATTTAAGATGAATTTTAATTATTAACTCATAAAATGCTCCTGACCGTAGGATCATCATGAGGATGGTGATTGATCCGAAAGGTTAGTGTACAATCATTTCTTTATAGTAGATGAGTCTTGAGTCTACGGTGTAGAGACACCAGAGTGAGAGTATAAGTACTCGTTAGAGAATGAGGGCACTAAGCGTGACCACCTCGAGTAGTCATAAAAAAGTCTACCTTCTCGTTGATGACTGACTCGAAGCTGCAGTGGTGTGTCTGGTTCTTTGACTTGAGGTGCATCGGCAGTTTACCTTGAGGGTGTTATAGTTTGACTACACCATGACTCGATCTCCTAGCCATTCGGAATCCTGAGGTGTATGTTGGCTATAGCATATTCATTGTAGGAATTGGATTGCACCAAGATGGAATCTATCTACCTCGGTGGATGAGGAGCAGCCCTATGATAATCATGAGAATCAAGTCGATAAGCCAATGGCCATGGTAGAGAGTGAAATAATAGAAAGAGTTTCTATTAAGATTTTCACATCGGACTTGAATCGAATGATTAAATCATATGATAGAAATTAGGGTTTGACGAGTTCACCTTAACCCTAATCTGATCGAGGCTCAAGATAGAAGAACTAATCACATAAGTAGCTACACCGAGAGGTTCATTTTCAATTTTGATGGGTTGCCACCATATACTGCTAGGTGTCATTGGTGGATTTTGGAAGCAATTAAAATGATTTACATGATCGATCATTCTATTTGTCTGAATCAGAAGAGTTCTAATCCATCGAAAGGAGTTTCGATGATATTGATGATAGGAATCATGATATATCCCATTATCATATAGAACTGAACCTAACTAGGTCAAACAAACAAGGGCTTGAATTTGAATATCATCAATTGGACTAACTCAGTTCAATTGATTTGAATTAGATTCAATTAGGTTCAAGAAAATCGTGCTAGCACACGATTGAACCTAACATTCTCTTTTTTCTATCATTATAAGTTATCTCGACTGAGCCAAATATATTTGTGCTCACTCAGGTATCTTTACCTAATTTAATTGGAGCTTGTCCAGGTCAGAAAAGGGTTGTCTTAATTTATGAGATAAATTTGAGACAACATCTACCATTTTTTGTCACCTACTAATTCTTGTCCTTTGACTTTGGTCAAACATTGACCTTTGACCCTTGGACATCTGCCCATGTGTCATGCACTTATTGGAGAGTAGATGGATAGGGATGCCTGGAGTCCCATACGGATGGGACTCTAGGTTGCTTCTTGGATTCAAACTAGGTGACCCTCACCTATAGACTTTGACCAGTCTTAGGCACCACCTAAGGATGAATCTATGGGTCCCTCATCTGATTGGATCAGATGATATCATCCCACCAACCAGATTTAGATCTGATTGCACAAAGCAATATGATTGGTCGGGGTGATGTGGCACTGCATGGCGCAGTAGGGTCTATATAAAGACCTATCTGCGCCCAACTTTTTGAGAACTCTCTCCTAGCCCATGTCCCAAGGCTGCGTCTCTCCCTCCTTCATGCCATATTCTAATCATCTCTGTCCTCTCCATGCCCAAAGAAGTTGGGCCTTCGATTTGGTGCGATCTAGACAAGAAAAGGCTAACGACAAAGGAAGAAGGCAGCACTGCTACAGAGACGACTGCTGATCTTCAGAAGGAGTTTTGAAGATCCTCCAAATCAGATCTAGATCTAATTTTTGGAGATATGATAAAGAAGAAGAAGATCTCTAGATCTAATCTGAGTGGATACCGGTAGAGATCAGGCATTTGCGTGGCTAGATCCAGAACCTCAGGCTATCAGTGGATCACAATGGGTAATCGAATTACCCATATCAAGGTAAAACTAATTTAGATTTAATTTAATTTATTTTTTTATTTATCAAATCATAAAATTAGATCTAAAAAATGTCAGATCTAATTTAGATCTAAAAAAAAAAATTTAAATATGCCTCTGGATCCAATAAGATTTGAACGAATCTGACCTAGGAAATTAGGATTTCTCCTTCAACTAGTATTAGAGCCAGGTTTGTATTAAAATTTATTTAGATCTAATTTAATTTGATAAATTAGTAATTTTAGATATCACATGAGATGTGATTAAATCTAAATTAAAAAATTAAAAAATTATAAATTAATTAATCTAGATCTAATATGTAATGACTAACATATAACTAGACTAGGAATTAGAAT
>QRFJ01004557.1:163918-200382 GCA_006176705.1 Cocos nucifera | reverse complement strand
CACTGCTGCAAAGGACGACTGCTCAGATCTTCAAAAGGAGTTTTGAAGATCCTCCAGATCAGATCCAGATCTAATTTTTGGAGGTGTGATAGAGAAGAAGAGGATCTCCAGATCCAACCCGAGTGGATACCGGTAGAGGCCAGGCGCTTGCGTGGCTAAGATCCAGAACCTTCCGCTGCAAACAGGATCATCAACAGGGTAATAGGATTACCCAAATCAGGTAAATTAAATTTGATTTAATTTATCTTTTATTTTATTTTATTATTAAAATAATAAGAATCAGATCTGAAAACATATCAAGATCTGATTGGGATCAAGAGAAAAATTTTTGAAATATATCTCTTGATCTGATCAGATCTGAACGAACCTGGACCGGGAAATCAGGATTTTCCCTTCAACTGGTATCAGAGCCATGGTTCTAAAATTATTTAGATCTGATTTTAAATTTATTTTAATTAGAAAATAATTGATTTCAGATGTCACATGAGATGTGATCAGATCTGAAATCAGAAAAAATTAAAATTAAATGAATTTGGATCTAAGATTAGAAGATATGCATGACTAGTTCTAGAATAGAATAGTTCTATAGAATAGTCTTGCATGTTTTTGATTTAATCTGATTAAATCATATTTTAGATCTTTTTATTTACTATTTTTTGATATTATAAGTGTTATAATAACATCTAAAAAATAGCAAATAAAAATTATTTAATTTTTGAATATCATATGAGATATGATTGATGCATGTCTAGACTAGTTGTAGAATAGTTCTACATAATTGTCTAGATTAGAATTTATTTTGATTAGATCAATTTAAATCTAATTTTTTAGATTATTATGAGATAATTTAGATCTGAAAATATGCATGATTTGATACATGAGATGTATGCAAAATATGCCATGATTAGATCTACTTTATATATGAGATATATGATATAGATCTGATATTGTTTTGTAGTATTGAATGTTCCTGATTAAGGCGTTCCTCTTGGCCGTCCGGTCATAAGAACGAAGAAGGGTTTAAAGGCCCTCTCTTCCCATTCGATGGGGTGTTCTTATGATGTGTAGGGGTGCTGCGTGTTCGTCCTTAATCAGAAACCCAAAACTTACTTTCTGCAAAACCCTAGATCCTGAAACCCTAGGATTTATTGTGCATATTTTGTTTATGAACCCTACTTAATTAAGAATTAAGTTTATGGAATATTAATTAGGTCTAAAATTGAGAATTTCAGATCTAAGACATATTCATAATACTGGGTTCGGGCTTGGGTAGCTCAATTAGGTCTAAGCGGTTGATCAAACCGAATCAAGAGTTGGTTAGATGGGATCAACAATGCTTAAATTGACCAGCCTAATAGGATTAAGTCTGGGTCAAGATCGAGTCACGATCAAGCAAGACCTAATTAGGCTCAGAGGTTAGAGTCTGGATTGTAGGCTAACCCAATTGGTTCTGACTCAACAATTTGGTGTCTAAGGTAAGTTTGGCATAGACGACCGACTGGTTTTTAATTGGAAGCTACTCGACCTGAATGCGTTCTTGTACGAGTTAATGGCATATTCCTTCCACCGGTCTCACTTACCTGGCCATATCTGTTGACACAGTTCTGATCTGAGGTGGTCAATAATCCGAGCTAACCCATGCCACTAGGTTAGTCATAATTGTTATGACTAAGCCAAGTCTAGTTTAATGAGACCTGAATCAATTCTCCCTAAGAAAAGATTAAGTCTGAGGTCTTCCACCATTGTAGATGTGCGGGCCCTTCCCGGGGTTGATTGTTCTCGGCTGGATACAGTGGCTCAGTTGCACCGGGAAGATGCAACCATGTCTATTAGGCATTGGATGCTATGGGCTGGAGGATGAGTTGGGCTCAATATTTCGGATACGGTGAGAGACTCAATTAGGAACCCAGTCTATGCAAATGGTGGGTCTGACTTAACTAAGGAGTGGATCAATATTCCGGATACGGTGAGATTCATGAATTAGAGACCAAGTTTGGGTGCACCATGATTAGAGAATCATTGAACAAGAGTTGTTCACTCATTGGCTAACCCATCACCAATAACTGTTAGGTGAGGTGATGAGTCAGTTGGTGAGACCGCACCACCCACTAGAAATCATTAATCGTGGAGATTTTCGCATCTCTACAGAGGGAGTGTAGGGATCCGAGAAAATAGTGGGAGCTAATTTGTTTAAAAATAAAATCCCTAAACAAATTGGTCAAGTCAAAATTACAGTATCTAACTAGAATCTTTGACTCTCTACAGGAAAATGTCTGCGTCCAACCCATTGGCACGTATCCTGGACACACATAGACTGACTGGACCCAATTATAAAGATTGGCTCAGGAACTACAAAATTATTTTGGGTTCCGAGAAGTTAACCCATGTTTTGGACCAGGACCCTCCCACATTACCAGCCCGTCCATCTGTTGAACAGAGAGCGTCTCTGGAAAAATGGATTGACGAAGATAATAAGGCCAGATATTACATGTTGGGCTCGATGTCTGATGAGCTCCAGCGCCAACATGAGGATATCGGGACTGCTCGCCAAATGTTGGCTCACCTGCAGGAGATGTTTGGTGAACAGAGTCGCGCAGCCAAATATCAAGTCACAAAATGACTTTTTAAGGCTAAGATGCGTGATGGGCAGTCAGTCCAAGATCACTGTCTGACAATGATCAAGGACATGGAAGAGCTTGAGAAGCTCGGTGTGAAGTTGGACTTGGACCTGCAGAACGATATTATTCTGCAATCCTTGACTGATGCATATGGGCAATTCATCATGAATTACCACATGCATAAACTTCAGAATTCCTTGGCCGAGTTAATGAATATGCTGGTTACCGCTGAGCTTTCTATGAAAGGTTCTAAAGGCTCAGTTCTTGCTATGGAACGGACTTCTTCCAAAAGAAAGTCTTATGGAAAGAAAAAGAAGTCTGTGAAAAAGCAAAAGGTGGAAGGATCAAAGAAGAAGAAGGCAGAATCCGAAGAAAAAGACCGATGGCAAAGGAAAGTGTTTCCATTGCAACAGCGACGGCCATTGGAAGCGGAACTGCCCTACTTACCTGGCCACCCTAAAGAACAAGAAGGAAGGTCCTTCTGGAGGTATGCTCGTTATTGAGTCTAACCTTACGGTTTCTTCTGCATCCAGTTGGGTGCTTGACTCTGGTTCTAGTGCTCATCTGTGCACTTCTATGCAGGGTCTTGAGGATAGCAGGAGGCTGAGGGATGGAGACATGATCCTACGCATCGGTAATGGAGCAAGAGTTGCTGCAGTAGCCGTGGGAACATACCCTCTGCGATTACCATCTGGTTTAGACTTAGTTTTAAAAGACTGTTATTTTGTGCCTGCAGCTAGCAGGAATTTGATTTCTGTTTCATGCTTAGCACAAGAAGGTTATATGATCACCTTCTTTAAGGACCATTGTAACATTCTTTATGAAAGAAATAAAATTGCAAATGGTTTCCTTATTAATGGTCTTTATCAGCTACATATTGATGTACCTGTTCTAACTATCGAGCAAAACGTGAATGCCAAACGACCTAGGGATAGTCCAAACGACAGATATCTATGGCACCTGAGATTAGGTCATATAGCAGAAGATAGGATCAACAAATTGGAGAAAAATGGGCTATTGAGTCCATTGACTTTCCGAGTCATATCCAACTTGTGAATCCTTGTCTTCAAGGCAAAATGACTAAACTCCCTTTTGTTGGACATGGGGAGAGGGCCACAGATCTCCTTGCCCTAGTACATACTGATGTGTGCGGCCCATTTGATGTGCCGGCTAGAGGCAATTTTGTCTACTTCATTACCTTTACCGATGATCTGTCTAGGTATGGGTATGTGTATCTTATGAGACACAAGTCTGAAGCCTTTTGAAAAGTTCAAAGAATTCAGACATGAAGTAGAAAAACAAACTGGAAAACCCATTAAGGTTCTTCGATCAGATCGAGGAGGTGAATACCTTAGCCGGGAATTCCTAGACTATCTCAAGGAAAATGGCATAGTCTCTCAATGGACTCCACCAGGAACACCTCAACTCAACGGGGTTTCAGAATGGAGAAATCGGACTCTATTGGATATGGTTCGATCCATGATGAGCTTCACAGACCTCCCTGATTTTCTTTGGGGACACTCATTGTTAACTTCAATCTATTTACTGAATAGGGTTCCCTCTAAAACCGTTCCTACCACACCGTATGAGATATGGCACGGTAAGAAACCAAGTCTGAGTCATCTCAGAATTTGGGGTTGTCCGGCTCATGTCAAAAGACAACAAGCGGACAAGTTAGAGTTTAGGTCCTTCAGAGCTCGATTCATAGGATATCCTAAAGAGTCATTAGGATACTATTTCTACATTCCAGAAGACCACAATGTGATTGTGAGTCGACATGCCATCTTTCTTGAAAAATAGTTTATTCAAGATAGCGGCATTGGAAAATAGATCAAGCTTGATGAGAAAGTCTCACAAGCAGAACGAGCTAAGGACCAAGTGGAACCAAATCAGGTTGAGCCAATAAGAACACTACCTCCTCCACCTCGTAGATCGGAAAGAGTTTCCCGTCCCCCTGAAAGATACTTAGGTATTATTTCAGAGGATGTAGAGGAAATGTTCCTCGTAGGTAATGGTGCTCATGGTGATGATCCCAAAACCTACAACGAGGCGATATCAGATATCGACTCCGAGAAATGGCTAGAGGCAATGCAGTCAGAAATTGACTCGATGCACTCAAACCAAGTCTGGACCTTGGTAGATCCACCAGAAGGTATAGTACCTATTGGGTGTAAATGGATCTTCAAGAGAAAGATTGGTGCAGATGGGAATGTGGAGACATTCAAGGCTAGACTAGGTGGCAAAAGGTTATAGTCAACGCGAAGGCATTGACTATCAGGATACCTTTTCCCCAGTAGCTATGCTAAAATCCATCCGCACATTGCTTGCTGTTGCAGCCTATTTCGATTATGAAATATGGCAAATGGACGTGAAAACGGCATTCCTAAATGGATATCTTGAGGAAGATATCTATATGGAACAGCCGCTAGGTTTCACATCCAGTGATACTGATCACAAGGTTTGCAAGCTGCAAAGGTCCATATATGGACTTAAGCAAGCATCTCGGAGCTGGAACACTCGTTTCAATGATGTGATCAAAAAGTTTGGTTTCATCAAAAATGAAGAGGAACCATGTGTTTTCAAAAGGGTCAGTGGGAGCGCTGTTGTCTTCCTCGTATTGTACGTGGATGACATCCTCCTTATTGGGAATGATATTCCCATGTTGACATCAGTCAAGATGTGGTTGTCCAAGGAATTCTCCATGAAAGACCTAGGTGAAGCATCCTTTATTCTAGAAATTACGGTCTATAGGGATAGACCGAATAGGATGCTAGGTCTTTCACAGAAGATGTACATAGAGAAAGTACTAAAGAGGTTTAGTATGGAAAACTCTAAGAGGGGATTAATACCCTTCAGACATGATATTCATCTTTCCAAGATGATGTGCCCTAGCACACCTGAGGAAATAGAACGCATGAGCAAGATCCCTTATGCTTCTGCAATAGGGAGCCTTATGTATGTCATGCTATGTACATGACCTGATATAGCCCATGCTGTGAGTGTCACAAGCAAATATCGGTCAAATCTAAGTAAAGAATACTGAACTTTTGTTCTATTTTCTTCTTAATTAAAACTATTAGCGATGGCAATGCCGATGCTAAGGTCATCGGTAATAGTCTTTACCAACACATAATGGTGTTACTAATAGTATTTTATTTTTTAAAAAATTTATAATTAAAATTTTTAAAATCTATTATAAATAAAATAATAATTATTTACTATAATCATGAATATAAAATTTAATTATATTATATTAAAAATATAAATTTTATAATTTTATAAATTTATACTGCTTTACAAGTATCAAAATTACATGCATATAAAAAAATCATATAAGATCCTCCTTATCGTTCTTCTCATCCCCTCCGACTCCTGTATGTTCTCTCCAGTGGCTGGTGGATGAGAGACGGATGTCTCAGCATCCTGTAATAGAAAAAATAAAATATTATTAATAAGTTTTCATACAAAAATGTATGTATCAATATGGAGGCGTATATTTCGATATACTACTCTGATTCTTGAACAGATTATTCCTACATATTCCATTCGATGATATAGAGCTATGGACACCTTCGATCCATCAATTAGATGGTTATATTGAATTTTTATCCTTTAGATCCTTTTTTCAGACTCAAGTCTAAATATGCAAAGCTTCTAAATATAAAAATTTAAAACAAGTAAAAAAAATTATTATTAAATTTACATGCTGTGATGACTATGAGAATAAGCCTAACTGATCACACAAATGCAGTTCCCAAAAAATCTCAATAACTATATCATGGACAGCATCTCAGAAGCTCTGAGGTCACTGGCTCCAGTCTCTGCACAACCTCCTCCACATGTTACTATAAGAAAAAGAGCCATTTTCGAGGGATTTTTTAAGGGAAAGATGAAAAAATCCATTGAAAATACAAGGGAAAAAGAAAAAAATCCATCAAAATTTTGTATTTTTGATGGATTTTTGATAGAAAAATGGTTGTCGAAAAAACCCTCCTCATAATTTTTTTTAAGGGATTTTATTTTTGATGGATTTTTTGATGGAATTTTTTTCTTGGAATCTTCTGATGGATTTTTTGAGGTAAATTCTTTAAGGGACTTTTTGAGAAAAATTTTCTAAGGGATTTCCAAGAGAATCTTTCTAAGAGAGTTTCAAGGAAAATTCTTTTAGAAAATTTTCAAGGAAAATTTATTGAGGGATTTTTTAAGGAAATCTTTCCAAGGGAGTTTTCAAGAGAAATTCTTTAAGGGATTTTTTGAGAAAATTTTATCAAGGGATATTTTAAGGGATTTATCAAGAGATTTTTTGAGGAAAATTTATCGATGAATTTTTTGAGAGAATCTTTTCGAGGGATTTTTCAAGGAATTTTCCTAAAAAAAGTTTTTGAGAGATTTTCTAAGGGATTTTTTGAATTTTTTAAATGACTTTTCTATATTTCTGAGGGAATTATCTCTTATGAAATGTTTTTTCATGGAAATAATCCCTTGCAAAATGACTTTCCAAGTAAAAAAAATTCCTTGCAAAATATCTTTCTGGGGAAAATATCTTTGGCAATATTTAAGTCTGATCATTAAAAAAATCTAAAATATCCTTTTTTTTTAATACATCTAGTGATATACAAATAATCCATATAACAATGAATTCATATTCATAAATATAGTATAATAATCCTAATAGAAAACCATAATCATCGCGAAAGAAAAAAATGACCATCATATCCAAAAATATCATAAGTATCAAAACCATAAAAGTTCCAAAAGTATCATCATCCTCATCATTAAAGGAACTTTTCTGGTAGCCAGATCAGATCGGATTAGATGCAGCAAAATTTTAAAATTTCAGATCTGATCTAGCCAAGGGTTCATAAATCTAATTACAAAAACTAGAAACTAAACATATAAATACAGAATGGTGATCACATCACCTTGCATGAGTAGATAATCTCTACAATTTGATGATCAAATATTTTAGTCAAGGTTCACCTTTGAGCTACACACACGTCAGGCCTCAATAGGTATCCACTCGAGCTCAGATCTGAATATTTCTTCGACTTTGATCTGACTTTGGCAAGTTGGATCTGGATCTTCTAGATCTACCTTTGATCTGATCATCGATAATACTTTGATCTACACTCGATCGGATCTCCTTCTTTTGCGTAGGTTGCAGCCAACCTTCAAGCACTTGGATCAGCCTAACTCCTTGGGCATGGGAGAGAAAGAGAGAGAGGAACTAGAGAGGAGAGGGAGAAGGCATGGAGGAGAAGAGATAGGGCTTTGTAGTTTTTAAAAATTTGATGCAAACTCTTTAGCAAATTCTCTATTTATAGAAATAGAGAACTAGCAGTCCTAGGGCTTTAAGTCTTTTATCGGATCAAATACTTAAAGTAGAAGGATTTCTCAAATCAAATGTGGCGCATCCTCTCTTTTTCTCTATATGTTTTGTCGGACAAAATATTTCTGGGCATGCGCCATCATATTCGGATAAGGTGGTTTGGCACCCAAATAATCTCTCCCTTCAAATTTGAATTAGATCAAACTACTTTGACCCATTCAAATCTGTATCATCTCTTGTTTGAAGTTTGAACCAAAATAAAATCCAACCACTAAACCTCATCCAGAAGGGGCACACGCCAGGAAGAACTAAGAGGGCATGCACCCTCTGATAATCTGTCTCGAAGAAGAGTGCATGCCCCAAGAGAAATTTTAGGGGGTGTGCGCCCCTCTCCGCTTGTGCAGAGACTTGGTCAAAGATGGGGGGTGCCCCACACTTGATGCCCCTTCATGCTAGTCCTCTTAGGGGATCAGGACAAACCTATTCAGGATGTCTAGGTGAGCCAAATCCAATTTGGCTAAGTCTAGTCTAATAGAAAATCCAATGCAGAAAAAATTATGTTCAATCATGTGCTAGCATGATTTTTTTGAACCTAATTAGATATAATCTAAATTGATCAAACTGTAGAGTCTAATTAAAAACATCCAAAGCCAAAATCCTTGATTATGTGATCCCATAGATTCAATTCTATATGGTAATGGGATATGTTATGATTTCCATCATCGACATCATCAAAACTTCTTTCAATGGATCAAAACTCTTTTTAATTTATCTAATTAGAATTATCGATTATCAAAATAATTTTAATTGATCTCACAATCCATCAATAACATCTTGCAGTATGTGGTAGCAATCCATCAAAGTTGAATAAGAACTTTTTGGTATAGTTATTGTGTGATTCAGTTCTTCTATCATAAATCCTGATAGGACCGATGTTAAGGTTGACTCATAAAATCTCATACATATCATATAATAAAATCAATCGATTCAAGTCCGATGTGAAATTCTAATAAAAACTCTGTTCTATTATTTCACACTATCATAGCCATAAGCTTTAGGACTCAATCTCATGATCACCATAGGACTACTCTTCCTCTACCGAGGTTGATAGATTCCATCTTGATGCAATCTAATTTCTATAATGAACATATTATGGCTAGCACACACCTCAGGATTCCAAATGACTATGAGATCGAGTTATGGTATAGTCAAAATATAACACCCTCAAGATAAACTGCTGATGCACCTCAGGTCAGAGAACCAAATACACAACTACAACAATGAATAAGTTATTGATGACAAGGTAGACTTCCTTATAACTTTTCAAAATTGGTCATGCTCAGTATTCTTGTTCTTAACAAACACCTAAACTTTTGCTCCAGCATCTTTGCTGTTGAAAAATGTGTTTCAAAGCTAATCGTCAGTCTGTTGATGGTTGAGCTATTTTTATAAATATAAATAATTTATAATAAATAAAATATTTATTCTAATATTTATTATCATAAATGTACATCTTTTAATAAACTTCTATATTATGATGAAGTCCTTAGGATTATTTAGATTCGATAAAGAGAGGATTTATCAATTAGTCTTTAAAAATGTTTGCAACCAAATGATGCATTGTTAACTAGGACGACAACATTCATCAAGTGTAGGTTGTTGTGTGCTATATAGGTTAGTTGTTCTCTTACACAAGGAGTGTGGAGATACTAGTATGACATACAAGTAAGATATAATGGTATGTCATCACTAAATGTGACCAACTTTGGAGCATTCTGCTATCAAAAATTATTTCAATGAGATATGAATATAAAAGTATTCCTCCAACCAAAGATCACCATGGTGACTTGCAAGTAACTCACTATATTTTGGTACTGAACTACTTGAATTTCTAATTTAGTGATGAAAGGATTCTAGGTATAATCAAGTACTTATAAAGTCAGTGAGTGATCAAGATGGGATTGACCACTCTAAGAGTTTGGAGACAATGCATCACTCTATTTCAATTTAGCAAAATTTTGGCCAAGATAATCTATGTGATGGATTTGGTATTTTGAAATATAATGAGGATGACCTATTCAGGGTTGACAGTTAAATCCTAGGTCATCTTATGAGCATTTATGATCAAGGGGATGAATTATATGAAAATCATATCCATATGTATTTCAGAATGTTACTTTATGCATTCAACCTATCTAACCGTCAGGAACCATTGCTAGATGGTTAATTTACTTGGTACAGAAATCTATTCTTATGCTACCAACTTAGGTTCAAACCTATGGGATCACACATATTAGAAGTTTCAACTTGATCGGATGGTTGATCAATAATTAAGAATCATTTTAGGATCAAACAATCGATCGATTGATGTTTGACCTAGTGCAAGTATTATAAGATGATTAATTAGCAATCGGATTGCTAATTAGCTCAATTTGATTGAGCATTAGGACTGAGATTGATTCTAATTGAATAAAATTCAATTAGGTTTGGTTTGAACTTGATTATGTCAAATCTAATTGATTTATAGGATAAACCAATTGAAAGGAAAAATAATTCTCTATTCAATTAGGACTTGGGTGCAACTAATTTTTAATTTGATTAGAATTTAAATTAAAATTAAATGTGATTTAATTTAATTTAAATAAAATTCTTGTTGGATTAGGATCATCCTTAATTAAGTTGCACCAATCCTAATTTAATTGGATTTAAAATCTTAGTTTGACCAAAGAAAACTAGAGAGCCTAGTTAGACTAGGACTCTATCTCTTCCTTGGTGCCTACTCTTCCCATGCCCATGCCCTTTATTTTTTGACTTTTCATGATGTTTCTCATGTCCTAAGAGCTCCCACGTATGCCCCATCAGAGTTGGTTTGAAAATAAATCTTGACTAGGTCAAAACAAGCAAGTTGTTTTGTCCTATGACTCTATTTGATAGAGCTTTTGATTCCCCAAACTCTATCCAGTGATGGTGCCTATTTTAATCAGATTTAATCTAATTATTTTATGGAATTTTAATTTTTTTGTGTGCTCTTTTCAGAAACCACACACCTAAGAAAAATTAGGAGGCACCCAAAAGTTGGGCGTCTCAATATTTCTTACAATGAAAACTTTTCTAGCTAGGTATTTGACCTAGACAAGGACTCTTCCATATCTCCCTATTTATAAGGGCTCCTGGCATGGAATTTTGATGAAAGTTAGCTTGTGGGATAACCTCTTGGATGTGAAAAATTGAGGTGAAAACACCTCTTGGGCATTGGGTTTATTTAGGACACAACATTATGTGTCCTGGTGAGAGAAAAGAAAGAGAGAAGAAGGGTCTTCTCTAAGGTTTTCTTACATCTTCTTCCAAAAATCTTTTCAGAGAAAAGTGAGGAAGAAAGATCTCTCTCTAATCCTCCTCTGAGTCTCTTTCGATTCTTAGAACGTCCAAGCAATTTGAAGAAGAAGGTTCATGATAAGCCATCGAAGAAAGATCAGTATAGTGCTAAGACACTGCGCTGATTTCCATCACTAGATTTCTAATTGGATTCGAGGCTTTGTGTGGACTACCCATAGAGGCCGGATATCTGCATAGCTCGAAGCAACAACCTTAGCCTTATATCAGCAAGTGGAGTTCTCGACCCATGAAAAAGTATTGAGATACGATCTCGATAGTTATCTTGATTAGATCTAGATCTATTCGATGTTGATATGATCAACATCTTTTCTTTTGTTTAATATTTAATTTTTAGATTTAATACTTGCATAAATCATGTCATAAGATCCAAGATCTAAAAATTTCTTGCATAATTTTATTAATTAATATGATTAATCTTTGTCTTCCACTTCTCTTAATTTGAAAAAGTTTCAAAATATATGCATGTAAATCCTAGTCTTTCCTACAGTTGGTATAAGAGGCTAGGTCTGTTTGACATGATCTTTATGCATGTTTTAGATTAATTATTTAGATTAAATCTAAATTCTAATTTAAAATTTAAATATAAAATTAAATATTTAGATCGCACGGACTAATCTTATAAGGTTGTCCTACTATAAGGTTTATCCCTTATAGTGAAAAGTTGTTCTAGTACATGCTAATCTAAAAACTAATTATAAATATGTTAGATTTAATCTAAGAAAATTTATAATTTAGTAGAATTAAAATTATCTCAATCTAAATTTTTATCATCATGGATATGTTTAGATTAGATCTAAAGTAGATTCATGATCTTATTATGAGCATATTGTTTACGAATCAAATATGCAACTAGTTGATGTTTCTGAAATGAGCCAACTCATTTCTGAAATGAGTTGATCTATTTAGTAAATATAACTAAATTATAAAAATATTTTACGAACATGAAAATTATTTTCAAAATGTCAAATCCCAACCCTCAGTCCAACACTTAATTAAGAATTAAGGGTTATTGATTAAGATCTAGAATTATGAATTAAAGATCCTAAGATAAACATCATAACATATGGATTAATAGATTAGAGTGAATTAGATCCATTAATTAGGTTAGACCTAAGATTAGATTAAAAAATAGACTTAATTAGATTAATTGACTAAATCTAATCAAATGTTGTCTTAGATTAGGTCAAGGACTCCATAGATCAATTGCAATAGTTATAGTTGGTCAAGTCTATGTCTTTAACAAGAACCAAATGGACTTGATTCTTGGCTAAGTGGTTTAGCCCAAACTATTAGGTGGATCCAACCAAAACTAATTAATCAGTTGGTGTCTAAGGTAAGTCTGGCAGTTTATGATTGGTAGTCTTTAATTGGAAGGTACTCGCATTGATGAGTTAATGGCATATCTCTCTCACTTATCTAGCCTTCTTGTTGAAATTATGTTTTGATAAGATCACTTGACAAATTTGAGCTGATCCATGTCAACTAGATAAATCAGTGTGACTGATTTAGGTGCCCTTAGACCAGCTTATCTCTGGTCACCATTAATCTGACTTGGTGAAGTTAGTAGGAGAATTATGATTAGTTGGTTAAACTTCTTTTCTATTCTTTGAAATAAATTAATCAAATCATCTAAAATTATTAAGTTCTTAAAATAAAATAGTTATAGTGATAACTAGATCATAGCCTCCCATTAAGGTGGATGATAATGGGTCCAATAGTCTGGGTGGATATTAGAGGCACCTTATGGCTGGTATTCATCGAGATATTAAAATTATCATTCATCACATGATGATTAGGTCACACTCTCTGAATGGTGATTTGGTTGGCCAGAGCTTTTTTCAAGCCTGATCATCATTCGTTTGATGCATCGAACTCAATCATGTCAATGGCCGGACTTAGGACTTTCGGTGGAGGCCCTAGCCTACTGAAAAGATACTTGGGGCAAAACCTAATACTAAAAATTATTTTAAAAAATAATTGGTTAAGAACCTACCCATAGATGCATACGGGTTTGCCAAAGCTTTCCTCTAGCCCATATGTAGTCTGTGTGGATTCTAGTACCTACTAAGGAATTAAGATAATTCCTCGAATTGGAGGTAGAGATTATCAATTTGAATAAAATAGTGAAAAAACCTTTTGATTAAAGTCTAAATCTTAAGACTTAATAAATTATTTACTAATTAGGTCTTAGTTCTCCTTGATGTAGTTAAGTCCAAATCCTAGTTACTGCATTCACTGTTAGACAATGATAAACTTATGGGATCTAAATTTGATAATAAGTATCAAAAGTTGAACATTATTCAACAGCACGAAGAGGTTCGTGCTAGGATTTCTATGCCCAGTCTAAATAAAAAAGTCCAAGACTAATTTAAATCAGGTAGAGTGCTTCTATTATAAGAAGCAGAGATACTGAAAGAGGAACTATCCTCGGTATCTTGCTTCCCTTGACCCTAATAGATTGAACAAGAGAAAAGATCAAGGAGTTGCTAATCAAAGATGTTATATAATAATACCTTATAATTTTTCTATTTGCGATACTATTACCTAGGTATTTGATATCGAAAGTCCAATTCATATTTATAATTCATTGCAAGGACTTTAAGTTAGTAAAAAATTTAAGAATGATGAATGATTCCTGAATGTTAGAGATGGAAGATCTATTTCAGTTCTAGCTTTGGAAATAGTTCAACTTATTTTCAATGGTAATATTATTTCTTTAGATGATTGTCATTACTGTCCTTCTTTTCTAATGAATATAATCTCTGTTGGCCTTTTGACCAAAGATGGTTATCATTTATCAATAAAAGAAGATTATTATGATATCATTATGAATGATGTTAAAATAATGCATAGATAACAAAGAAATGACATTTATATTTTATCACAGCCTATGAGTATATAATGTACACATCTAATAAACATCCTAGATTAGATAATATCACTAATGCTTACCTTTGGTATTATAGGCTTGGTCATATTAACAAGAATAGGATAAATAGGTTAGCCAAAGAGAAAATCCTAAATGCCAATGATTGTGAATCATTGTGGACCTATAAACCTTATCTTCTTAGAAAGATGACAAAATCACCTTTACTGGAAAGGATGAAAAAGCTAATGAAGTTCTAAGTCTCATACATAGTAATGTATGTGAACCAATGAATACTAGTGCTAGAGGTAGATATCACTATTTCATTATATTTATTAATGACCTGTCTAGGTATGCATACGTTTATCTTACGAAACATAAGTCTAAATCATTTAAAATTTTTCAAATAATTTCATAATGTAGTAGAAAAATAAATTAAAATAAGTATTAAAACTCTTCAATTAGATCAAGAAGGTGAATACCTATCTAGTGAGTTCTTGACATACCTAGGAGAAAATGGTATTCTCTCACAGTGAACTCCTTCAGGAACACCATAGCATAATGGTGTATCAGAAAGGAGGAATCATTGGACATGGTTCAATCCATGATAGGGTTTGCTAGTTTGCCTATTTTATTTTGGAGTTACACTCTTGAGACTACATATTTTATATGAAATAATATTCTAAGTAAATTTGTTGCAAAGACTCCATATGAGATATGGACTAGACATAGGCCTATACTCTCTCACCTTTAGATTTAGAGTTGTCTGGCCTATGTCAAACATTTGCATATAGATAAACTTAGACCCCAATCCAATAAGAGTATGTTTATAGGGCACTTCAAGAAAATCAAGGGTTATTATTTCTTTCATTTTGAAAAACAAATGGTATTCATCAGCAATAGAACAATCTTTTTAGAAAAAAAGTTCTGTAGTGAAAAAACTGTTGCATCTAACATCAAACTTGAGAAAGTTTGACAGGTAGAAAAGCTGATACAATTAGCTGAACCTGAACCATATTTGATTAGATCAAATCTGAAGCCTAATGTTGCATCTTTAAGGTAATCCGGTAGAGTACCATATCAACCGGATATATACTATGATTTTTTGGTTCAGGATGGTGATCTTATGGAACTCGATAAGAACAATGAGGATCCAATCACCTATATGGATATAATGCAGAGATCTAATTTTGAGAAATAGCTTGAGACCATAAAATTTGAAATGGAGTCCATGAAGGTCAGTGATATATGGACATTAGTTGACCCACCTAAATGGGTTAAATCCATTGGGTGTAAGTGGGTCTTCAAAAGGATAAGGATGTAGATGGGAAGGTGGAGACCTATAAAATCCATCTGGTTGCCAAGGGGTATCATCAATGTTATGATATTAACTATGATGAGATGTTCTTTCCTGTGGTAATGCTCAAATCTATGCAAATTATGCTTGCAATAGCTGTACATCTGAACTATGAAATCTAGGAGATGGATGTGAAGACAGCTTTCTTGAATGGAGAGTTGAAAATAAAGGTGTATATGATACAACCTAAAAAAATTATATTTATAGATGAGTCCAAGGTATGCAAGCTTTAGAGATCCATTTATAGATTAAAGCAGATATCTCAGAGTTGGAACATGCATTTCGATAAGGTGATCAAAATGTATGACTTCATTGAGAATGGAGAAGAGCCCAACATATACAAGTGGGCAAATGGTTCGATATTGGTATTCCTTATTCTATATATGGATGATATTCTCTTAATTAGAAATTACGTTCCTGCATCTAGGGAATAAAAGTAAAGCTATCATCTCAATTCTTCATGAAGGACTTGGGAGAAGTATCCTATATTCTAGGGATGAAGATTTAGAAGGATAAATCTAAGAGGATGCTTGGGTTATCTCAGTCTATATACATTGAAACTATGCTGAAGCAGTTCAGCATAGAGAATTTCAAGAAGAGCTATCTTTCGATAGGCTATGAAATTTCTCTTTCTAAGAAGGATTATCCAATAACTTCTGAAGAGAGAGAATATATGAGTAGAATTTTATATACTTCGATAGTGAAATCTATCATGTACGCCATTACATGTACCAGAATAGATGTGGCATACTCATTAGGAGTAGTGAATGGATACTAATATGATCCAAGGGAGAACTATTGGAAGGTTGTAAAAATCAGCCTTAAGTATTTGAGAAATACTAAGAACCAATGGCTGATTTATGGTAAGTCAAATTTGAAACATGTGGGGTTTACAGACTTCATCTTTCAATTTGACTACGATGATAGCAAGAGTATATCAGGTTATTTATTTACCTTAAATGGTGGAGCTATCCACCGAAAAAGTTTTAAGCAGAATACTTTAGCCAATTTCATTTGCGAGATGAAATACATTGTAGCATCCGATGCTACCAAGTAGGTTGTATGATTGTGAAAGTTCATTGACGAGCTAGAAGTAGCACCCTCCATCAATAGTCCAGCCATATTGTATTATGACAGTATTATAGCCATAGCTCAGACTAAAGAACCGATGATGCACCACAAGACCATGCACATATTGCATCACTACCACCTTTTTTGAAAGATCGTTAATCGAGGTGATGACCTTCAGAAGATCGATAGAAAGGAGAACCTGACCAACCCATTCACTAAAGCCCTAGCGGTAAAGAAGTTTGACAATCACAAATCAAAGATGAGTATTAGATACTATACCCAATGGCTTTAAGATAAGTGAAAGTTGTTAAAAAATATATCCTAAAGCCAATCATCAGGCTATTGACAGTTGAGCTATCTTTATAAATATAAATAATTTATAATGAATAAAATATTTATTCTAGCATCTTTCATCATAAATATATATCTTTTAATTAACTTCTATATTGTGATGAAGTTCTTAGGATTATTTAGATTTGATAAAGAGAGAATTTATTGATTATTCCTTAAAAATGTTCATGACCAAATGATGCATTGTTAATTAGGATGACAATATTTATCGAGTGAAAGTTGTTGGCCATATGGGTTGGTTATCCTCTTAACCAAAGAGTGTGGAGACACTAGTATGGCATACAAGTGAGATGTAAGGATACATCATCACTAAATATGACCAACTCCAGAGCATTCTACTATCAAGAATTGCTCCAATGGGATATGAGTATAAGTGTTCCTCCTACCTAAGATCACTATGATGACTTGCAAGTAACTCATTATGTTTTGGTACCAGACTATCTAAATTTTTAATTTCATGATAGAAGATTTTTTGGTACAATCAACTACTTATAAAGTCAGTGAGTGATCAAGATGGGATTGACCGCTCCAAGAGTTTGAAGATAATGCATCACTGTATTTCAAATTAGCAAAATCTTGATTAGGATAATCTATGTGATGGATTTGATATTTTAAAATATAATGGTGATAACCTATTCAGGGTTGATAGTTAACCTTTAAGTTATCTTATAAGCATTTATGATCAAGGAGATGAATTATACGGAAACCATAACCACATGGGTTCTAGAATGTTGCGAGTTCTAGAATGTTGCGTTATACATTCAACCTATCTGGCTATCGAATATCATTACTAGATGGTCACTTTGATTAATACAGAAATCTATTCTTATGCTACCAACTTAGGTTCGAACCTATGAGGTCATACATATTAGAGGTTTTGATCTGATCAGATGGTTGATCAACGATTAAGAATCATTTTAGGATCAAACAACAATATGATTGATGTTTGACCTAGTGCAAGTATTATGGGAAGATTAATTAGCAATCAAATTACTAATTGGCTCAATTTAATTAAGCATTAGGGCTGAGATCAAGTGTAATTGAATAAGATTCAATTAGGTTTAGTTTGGACTTGATTAGATCAAATCTAATTGGCTTATAGGATAAACCAATTGCAAGAAAGAATAATTTTCTATTCAATTAGCTAAGACTTGGGTGCAACTAATTTCTAATTTGATTAAAATTTAAATTAGAATTAAAAATAATTTAATGTAACATAAATAGGCTCCTAGTTGGTCTAGGATCATCTTTAATTGGATTGCACCAATCCTAATTTAATTGGATTTAAAATCTTGGTTTGACCAAAGAAAACTAGAAAGCCCAGTTGACCAGGACTCTCTCTCTTCCTTGGTGCCTACTCTCCCCACGCCCATGCCCTTTGTTTTCTGACTTTTGCATGATGTTTCTCACATCCTAAGAGGTCCCATGCATGCCCCATTAGGGTTGGTTTGGAAATAAATCTTAACTAGCTCAAAACAAGCAAGTTATTTTGACCTAGGACTCTATTTGATAGAGTTTTTGATTCTCCAAACTCTATCTAGTGATGGCACCTATTTTAATCAGATTTCATCTAATTTTTTTCATGAAAAAAAGGAATATTTTGTGTGCTCTTTTCAAGAACCCCATGCCTAAGGAAAATTAGGAGGCTCCCAAAAGTTGGGAGCCCCAATGTTTCTTACAATGGAATCTTTCCTAGCTAGGTATTTGACCTAGACTAGGACTCTTCCATATCTCCCTATTTATAAGGGCTCTTGGCATGGAATTTTGATGAGAGTTATTTCATGGGATACCCTCTTGGGCATGGGAAATTGAGGTGAAAACACCTCTTTGGGTGCTGGGTTTATTTAGGACACAACATTGTATGTCCTAGTTAGAAAAAAGAAAGAGAGAAGAAGGGTCTTCTCTAGGGTTTTTTTACATATTCCATAAATCTTTTGAGAAAAAAGTGAGAAAGAAAGATCTCTCTATAGTCCTCCTCTGAGTCTCCTTTGAGCCTTGGAAGGTCCAAGCAATTCGAAGAAGGAGGTTCATGATTAGCTATCAGAGAAGGATCAGCATAGTGCTAGCACACTGCGCTAATTTTCATCACTGGACTTTTGACCAAATTCGAGGATTTGTGTAGACTACTCATAGAGGTTAAACACCTATGTGGCTTGAAATGACAACCTCAGCCTTGTATTAGCAAGCAAAGTTCTCGATCGATTAAAAGGTATTGAGATACGATCTCGATAGCTATCTAGATTAGATCTAGATCTATTCAATGTTTATATGATCAACATCTTTCTTTCTATTTAATATTTAATTTTTAGATTTAATACTTGCATAAATTATGTCATAAGATCCTAGATCTAGAAATTTCTTGCATAATTTAATTAATTAATATGATTAATCTTTGTCTTTCGCTGCTCTTAGTTTAAAAAAGTTTCTAAATAGATGCATGTAAACCCTAGTCTTTCCTACATTTATACCATAGATTCAAGATATATCAATCCTAAGGAAGCAATCGTATACCAATCTTTCAGATTAATCATCATTCTCATGATGATCCTATGATCGAGAGTAGTTTATGAGTTAATTATGATAACACATATCTCAAATTTTCAACTCTTGAGAATATGTGTCATCATACCCATTAACCCAATGGATGATTTATAAATACAAATTAACACATATATGAATGATAAAATAATCTAGATTTTATTTATAAGTCAAAAGTTATAAATTATATCCAAAGAATGTTTTATATGTGTTGGCTAATCTGGCTTCTATGGCATATATCTAACAAACTCTCACCTGACCTATAGCTAATTGGCTACAAATCTAAGTCCCATCTTCTCAAGATGGTTTTCAATCTTTTGTTGACTAAAAAGCTTCATCAATGGGTCAGCCATGTTGTCCGCGGTGTTGACTCTTTTTACGTCGATATATTTCTTCTCGAGGTAATCGCACATGAGGTGGAATCACTGCTCGATATGCTTAGATTTTTTGTGAGACCTCGGCTCCTTAGGTAAAGCTATAGCACCGTTGTTATCATAATAGAGAGGGATGGCATCAGTGGCATCAGTCCTAGCTCCACAACAAACTTCTTGAACCAAAATGCCTTCTTTATAGCTTTCAAGATAGCGATGTACTCTACTTCCATGGTAGAATCTACAATTATTATCTGCTTGGAACTTTTTTAGCTCATAGCACCATCATTGTACAAGAATAGGCTTCCTAATGTCGACTTTCAATCATCAATATTAGACATAAAGTTTAAGTCAGTATACCCCTACACTTGGAGTTCTCCATTACCAAAGATTAAAAGTATATCCTTAGTCCTTCTCAAGTACTTAAGGATATATTTCATAGAAGTCTAATGCTTTTTGCCTAGATTTGACTGATATCTACTTATGACACTTACAGTATAGGTGATATTAGGTCGTATACAAAGTATGGCATACATGAGGCTCCCTATTGCTGAAGCATAAGAGATCTTGCTCATGTGTTCAATCTTTTTCGATGTGTTAGGGCATATCTTCTTAAAGAGATGAATACCATGTCTAAAGGATACAAGACCCCTCTTAGAGTTCTCCATGCTGAACCTTTTTAGCATCTCCTTAATGTACATCTTTTGTGATAATCCTAGCATCCTCCTCGATCTATCTTTATAGACCTTGATTCCTAAAATAAAGGATGTCTTACCTAGGTCTTTCATAGAAGACTCCTTAGATAACCAAATTTTGACTGAGGTCAACATGGGAATAGCATTTCCAATTAGAAGGATATCATCCACATACAATATGACAAAGATAATAGTACTCCCACTAACCTTTTTGAAGATATATATGAATCCTCATTCTTGATGAAATTTGATTATATCATCAAAACAAGCATTCCAGCTCCGAGATGCTTACTTAAGTCCATAAATAAACCTTTACAATTTACAAACTTTATGATCACTATCACTGGAGGTAAAACCAAGTGGCTATTCCATATAGATATCTTCCTCAATATATTCATTTAAAAATATGTTTTCACATCTATTTACCATATTTTGTAAGTAAAATATGCTGCAATGGCAACCAGTGTGCTGATAGATTTAAAAATGGCTACTAATGAAAAAGTATCCTGATAGTCAATGCCTTCACATTGACTATACCTTTTTACCATAAGCCTAGCTTTGAATGTCTCTATATTTTCATCTGTACCAATCTTTTTTTTGAAGATCCATTTATATCCAATAGGTAGAATACCTTCAGATGGATCTACCAAGGTCTAGACTTGGTTCGAGCATATTGAGTCAATTTCTGACTTTATTATCTCTAACTATTTCTCAGAGCGATATCTGATATCGCCACGTTATAGATTTTGGGGTTATCTCCATATACCCCATTTCTATAAGGAATAATTTCTCTACATCCTCTAAAATAATACCTAAGTATCTCTTAGGAGAATAAAAAGCCAAACTTGACTTACGAGGTGGAGGAGAAAAAGTGTGGATCGACTCCGATTGAATGAATTCCTCAGGTTCCAAGGTTCATTGCTCTTTAGAGCCTTTCTCCTTGAGCCTAATCTATTTTTTTATACCTCTATCTTGAATAAACTATTTTTCAAGAAAGTGACTTATAATCATATTATGGTCTTCTGGAAGATAGAAATAATATCCTAATGACTCTTTAGGATATCTGATAAAATAAGCTTTAAGGGACCTAGATTCTAACTTGTCTACATGTTGTCTTTTAACATGGGCGAGACAACTCCAAATCTTAAGATGACTCAAACTTGATTTCTTACTATGTCACATCTCATATGGTATGGTAGGAATAGTTTTAGAAGAAATCCTATTCAGTACATAAACTACAGTTAAAAGACAATGTCCTTAAAGAAAAATGAAAAGGTCTGTGAAGCTCATCATGGAACGGACCATATCTAATAAGATTAGATTTCTCCATTCTAAAATCCTATTGAGTTAAAGCATTCTAAGCAAAGTCCATTGTGAGACTATGCCATGTTCCTTGAGATAGTCCAAAAATTTTCTTTTAAGATATTCGCCTCCTTGATCTGATCGAAGAACCTCAAGAAATTTTTTGATCTATTTTCTACTTCATATCTAAATTCTTTGAATTTTTCATAGGCCTCAGACTTACGATGCATAAGGTACACATACCCATACTGAGAAAAATTATCGATAAAGATAATGAAGTAGAGAGAACTTTCTCTAGTCGGCACATTAAATGTACCATAGATATCTGAATGTACCAGAGCAAGTAACTTTATGGTCCTTTCCCCATGTCCCATAAAGAGCAATATGTCATTTTTTTAAGGCATGGTTTATAGATCGGATATGATTCGAAAGTCAACCATCTCAATAGTCTAATTTTCTCCGATTTGTTAATCCTATCTTCTCCAATGTGACTTAGCCTTAGGTGCTACATGTACTTTTCATTTATACTAACTCTAGGTCATTTAGATCCTATGGCATTTACACTTTACTCGATACAATTAATAGAAATATCCACACATAATTGAAAGAGACCCTTAATAAGAAAACTACTACCAACTTTATTATTTTTAAAATAAATGATACCATGGTTCTTATGAAAATTAATTACATAATTTTCTTGCATTAAGCAGGAGAAAGAAATTAGGTTCCTACTCGCAGCAAGTACAAAATAATAGTCTCTAAGAACTAAAATGCTCTTAGATGGTATTTGCAGAGGGGACATTCCTACGACCATAGCAACAATCTTTGCTCCATTTTTGATATATAGGATCATTTTGCCATCTCTCAGCCTCCTGCTATCCTCAAGATCCTGCAAAGAAGTACATAAATGAGCACTAGATCTAGAGTCAAGCATCCAACTGGATGTAGAAAAAACTGTTAGGTTCATTTCAATGATGAGCATACCTTTTGAAGGTCCACCTTCCCTCTTGTTCTTCAATGTTGCCAGGTAAGCTAGGCAATTCTGCTTCCAATGGCCATCTAAATTGTAGTGAAAACACTTTTCCTTCTTAGCAGTCTTCTTCTTTGGTTCTGCCTTCTTCTCCTTCTTTTTCTCCTCAATCTTTTGTTTCTTTACAAACTTCTTTTCTTCCTACATACTTTCTTTTAGAAGAAGTTTGTTCCTTAGCAACTGAGCCCCTTGAACTCTTCAAGATGCCCTTAGTAGTGACTAGCATGTTCATAAGCTAGACCAAGATGCACTAGATCTTATTCATATGGATGTTTATAATAAACTACCCATATGAATCAGTTAAGGATTGCAAAATCAGATCAATCTACAAGTTCTTGTCTATGGACATGCCGAGCTTCTCAAGCTCCTCCAGGTTCTTGAACATCAACATGCAGTGATCATGAACTGACTATCCATCACGCATCTCCGCTTTGAAGAGTTGCTTGGACACTTCATAGAAAGCTACGCAGCTCTACTCACCATACAACCCTTGCAAGTGAGCCAACATCTGCCAGATAGTCGTCATGTCCTCGTGTTGGCGCTACAACTCATTAGACATTGAGGCTAACACGTAGCACCTAACCTTGTTATCATCATCTAATAAAAAATATAGATTAATTTCTTAAAAATCAAAACTATTTTTAAATTTTGGAGTCAATCCTTGAAATTAGATTTGGTCAACCGATTGGTCTCTAAGATTCTGGCTAGGGGATTGGAAGCAAACATAATTTATGTAGAGAGTTAAAGCTTCTAGTTAGATTTTGTATTTTAACTTAACTAATTTACTTTAAAGATTTTATTTTAAAAATAAATTAGGGCTTCCACTATTTTTCTAAATCCCTACACTCTCCTAGAAGAGATGTAAAAATCTCCACAATCAAAAATTTTTAGTGGATACTGCAGTTCCACCGATTTACTCACCATCTCACCTGACAATTATTGATGATAAGTCAACCGATGAGTGGACAACTCTTATCCAATATTTTTCTAAATATATTGCAGCCAACTTCGATCTCTAATTTATGAAGCTCACTATGCTCGAAATATTACTCCACTCCTTAGTTAAGTCAAACCCATCATTTGCATGAAATGAATTCATGATTAGAACCCTCACCATATCTAAAATATTGAGCCCAACCCTTCCTCCATCCCGTAGCATCTCATATCTAATAGTGTGGTTGCATCTTTCTGATACAACTAAACTACTATATTTGATCGAGAATAATCAACCCCAAAAAAGTCTCACATAACTATAATAGTGGAAGACCACATGACCTAATATTTTATAGAAAGATTTAATTTAGGTCTCATCCTTAATTAGTTATAACTGTTATGACTAACCTAGTGGCATGAGCTAGCTTGAATTGTTGGCAACCCAATACAAAACTAAATCAACATAATTGGCTAGGTAAGTAAGATCAGTGGAAGGGATATGCCATTAACTTGCCGTAGACAGCTCCTAATTAATGACCACTGATCATATCTCCTAGACTTATCTTAGACACCAATTTGTTAATCTAGAATTGATCAGGTTTGCCTACAATCCAAGCTCGAACTGCTGAGCCAGAATAGATCTTAAAATGATCGATAACATATAGCTGTTAATTGATCTCGACCAAACTTATAACTACTTAGGTTAGTCATAGAGCACTCTTGATCCCATCCTAACCAACACTTGATTTGGTTTGATCAACCACTCATGCTAGACCTAATCAAGCTATGCACATCCTGATCCCATGTATTATGAAAATATCTTAGATTTTTTAATTCTCAATTTTTAGATCTATTTATTTTCATAACTTAATTCTTAATTAAGTGTAAAAGGGTTCATGTTTAGATGTAAAACTATTTCAAATCTAAACATAAAAGAAAGCATGAAAAATAGATCCTAGGAATTTTGAATCTTGGGTTTAGCAGAAAGTAAATTTGTCCTTTTACTATTCTTCCTCATGAGGACCATCACAGCAGCACCCCTATACGCTATAAGAGCACTCGATCATATGGAAAGAGAGGATCTTTAAACTTTTCTTTCTCTTATGACCAGACAGCCATGATGACTACTCCATTCAGAATACTTTGCTACTAAGATATTGAATCTAGATTTATATACCTACGTATATCTCAAATATGAAATAGATCTAACCTAATCATGCTTTGTACATATACATCTCATGTATCTATTAAAAATACATCTCATGCATTACTAAATTCATGTTATTTTGATCTCATCAAAAATCATAATCTAAATCTATGTAATCTAGATCTATGAACCAACAATCTAGCTCTGATACTAGTTGAAGAAACTTTTTCGCTAGTCAGATCAGATCGGATCAGATGCAGCATAATTTTAAAATTTCAAATTTGATCTAGCCAAGGATTCATAGATCTAACTACAAAAACTAGAAACTAAACATGCAAATAAAGGGTGGTGATCACATCACCTTGTGCTGGCAGATGATCTCCATGATCTGATGATCAAATCTTTTATTTGAGGTTCACCTTCGAGCAGCGCACGCACCCAACTTCTACAGGTATCCACTCAAGCTCAAATCTAAAAGTTTCTTTGGCTTTGATCCGACTTCGAAAAATTGGATCTAGATCTCCTAGATCTGCTTTTGATCTGATTGTCGATAGTACTTTGATCTACACTTGATCGGATCTCCTTCTCTTACACAGGCAGCACTCGACCTTCGAGCACTTGGATCAACCCAAATCCTTGGGTGTGGGAGAGAGAGAGAGAGGAACTAGAGAGGACATTGTAGGAAAACATGCATGATTTCATGCATAACTTTCGAAACTTTTTTGAAATCAGATGCAGTGGAAGACATAGATTAAACTATTTAATCTATTTATGTATATGATCTAATCACTAAACCCTATATCTAGGATCTATGATAAATCAAGATGCAAACATAAATCTAAAAAATAAAATAATGATTGGTATTGATCATATCAATATCCTAGATCTAGAATAGTTCTAGAAAACCTAGATTGCATCTAGGTCAGAAAAGAGATCAGATCTCTTTTCTTTGCTTGGGTCGAGAATACCGTAGCTGATAACTGATGTTGTCCTTATTGCTTAGAGCTACATAGTGCATCAGGCCTCTACAGATTATCCACATGAAGTTACCACTTTGATCGGAGGTTCGTCGAATGAAGATCTGCTCGAAGTGCTAACTTCTTGCGGATTCCTCCTGATGGTCAATCTAAAAAAAATTCTTTAGATCTCTTGGATACTCCAAGAGATGAAGAATAAGAGGAGGATTAAGGAAGAAGTCTAACCCTTATGTCATGATCCAAACCCGGGGTTATGACCGACACATAGGATGGACTAGCCAACCTAGCAAGCCTAATGAAGACACCAAATGAGATAATCAAATACATAATTTCTACTGAAAATTTGATAGCTAAAAGTTGGACATTCCCAAAGGTACAAGTACAACTACCTGCTTAACCTAGCATATTCTCACATATATATATATAGTCACCTCAATTAAATAAACATAGTGGAAGCTAGATCCTACCTGTAGATAATGGAGCACACTCAGAGTTTATACATAATCAAAACATACAAAAGGACTACAACCACAAGATAGCAAAAGTAGATGCCCAAACATGCAAGTGCTAGCTCACATAAGAAAAGAAAAAGACTACTCCTATCAAGCTGAGGAACCTCGACCATTCTCAACACTAGCATAGCTGAACTAGGCTACTCCAATCTCTAAAGCTGTAAACAAAAAAAGTGATGGGTAATGAGACCTAAGTCCCAATTAGTGATAACATATCTATAAAAGAAATATGACAAGCTCAGGCATAAGTGCTTTAAATCAAAAGCACTTTTACGACTTTCCCAAAACATAAACATAAATAACATTTTTAATTAAGTAGTGTAATGAAATAGATTCAAACAAAATAGCATAATTAAAAGAAAACATATTCCTTTAACAATTACAATTCGAATAATCCTCTAAATAATGATTAACGAATAGATTGAACTTCATGTACTAAATTTTAAAGTAATTATTTGTCCAATATATGAGGCGAGGTCTCTAATCAAAAATCAAATAGTTACCTGGTTACCCAATACTTCATTAGAACCATACGTGTGTATCAACATGTCGGGCTAACACCACCCGTATTAGCTAGGAAAACAAAACTGGCCGTGTTGGCCAAACATGCTGTACTGCCACCATCCTTACCAGCTAGAAAAATAAAACCAACATTATTGGCCAAACATGCTAGGTTGACACCACCCTTGCTAGCTAAGTAAACAAAATCAATCGTGTCGACTAAACACGTCAGGTTGGCACCACCCTTGCCAGCTAGGTAAACAAAACTAGCCATGTCAGCCAAACACGCCAGGCTGGCACCATCCTTGCCAGCTAGGTTATCCAAAACTTGGTACACCAAGGCTAATGCCAACTACAGCTAGCTACAGTATTCTATTATAGTTTTCTTCCATAAAATTTTCTTATTCCATCAAAGTTTCCTTCCATAAATCTTCCTAGGGGAAATCCTTTTCAAAATAAATGTTGAATAAGTTCTCACACATTAGGAGGTTAAATTCTAAAAGCTGTAATAGAAAATCAAAATATTACTAATGAACATAAAACCTCATTCTGAATTGGATATACACATATATCCATATCTTCGATAACCTTTCTACCAAATTCATTTTCTGCTTCCACGCTCACATAAAAGTATATATATATATATAAGCTAAAGAATAACCAAAGTTTCTTTCCAAAATTAATCTTTTTCATGATAAAATATAATAAGAAATACCAAAGCAAATATGAAACCACTCACCTCAAGTTCTAACTAGCTACTGTGCTATCTTTCTTATCTTGGTGCTTAAGTCACTTGAAGCACCCTCTTGAGCTTTCTTCCTTTCCTTAATATTCAGAAATTCTGCTGCACATGTTTTCCTTCCTCTTAACTTCAATAACTCCTTCCTTCTCTACTCAATTTCTTACTCACTTTCCTCTCTACCAACTAACTTCCCTTGGTTGCTAATTGAAAACAGAACCCTCTCAGCTCTCTTTCCTTCTCCGGCTTCTCTAAAGAACCTAGGAATTAAAACAACAGCAAAGGAACTAGTGGTTTTCCGGCTTCTCTAAAGAACCTAGGAATTAAAACAACAGCAAAGGAACTAGTGGTTTTAAACTAAAGGAAGTTTGCTAGATGTCACACCAACAAGAATCCACCCATTTCCCCACTTAACAAATGTTATTCAAATGATTTTCTAGTTATTTCTTTGTAACCTCAAGCTGCTCTATCACCTCATTTAAAATGATTTGAAACTCACCACTTAAAATACTATCAATTTGTAGCTACTCCCAAAAATTTTCGCAAATCGAGATGTCTCACTTTCAGATCAAGACCTCTCGACAAAATCAAGATCTCTTGATTCTAAATCGAGATATCTTGCTCTTAGAAAAATAGAAACTTGATTATTGTTACCTGAAACTTGAGTCGTCTTTAGTTTAGGCTGAGACATCTCGAATTTCTGAGTTTCAAAAATTTTTATTTTGATACTTCTGTTCTCAACTTTACTGAATACTGCTGAGAAAGTTAATATTCTTATTTATTTTACTCTCCATTAACTTTAAAACATAAATATAAATAAGGAACACCCTCCTAATTGGAGCTAATAAAAATATTACAAAAATCAAAATCCTTAAGAGTAAGATTCCAAAATTTGGGTTCTAGTTCAAATTTTCTCAAACCTGATACTTTTGAAGCATTCTTGCTTCAAAACGAATGGATTAAAGGATCTCCATAATTTCTTAAAAATTATTTTACAACTCACCAATACCTAAGGATCAATTATTGTTAATTTTAATTTTAAGAAAATCTATATTTTGTATAACTTCCTATACAAGTACTAGCTTTCAGACTTAGAAAATTTTTAGGACTGGCAATGGTAGATAACCATAATTTATGCTTAAATGGCTTAAATATACCATAAATAAACTACTATGCCACACATACATGAATACAAATCTTTAATTCACTATTTTGCTAGTCCAGGATGTTACCCCTTAGTTCTTCTAAAAAGAAGAAAACAAAAAACTTGAAGAAAGACCTTTAAGAGAAGACTCATCTTCTCTTCAAGACATCAACCATTGATATCCTAAATTGATCTTCACACCTAGATAAGAGGAGACCTTCTCCTCTAGAATTTTTTTGATGCTCGAGGTCTCTTTCTCTCTGATTTTTCTTATAGAAAAATCTCTCAAATAATAAGAAAAAAAGGTCTCTCAAAGAAACCCTAGGAGAAGACCATCTTCTCTTTTTTCTTCTCATCAGGACATGAACGATTCATGTCCAAAAGAAACCTCAATGTCCCAACTATTGGAGCGTGCATCACCCATGCCCTTTCTTCTTTCTCTCTAATTTTTCCAAAGAAAAGAAACTCTCAAATATGGAGAAGAAAAATGATCAAGAGAAAAACCTAAGAGAAGACATTCTTCTCTTCTTTTCTCTCTTGGCGAGACATGACAGGATAATGTCCTAAAAAAACAAATGCCTCCAAGAAAATAGGTGCCTTCTTCCCCATGCCCTCTCCCTCTCTCCTTTTGATTTTTGCATGCAATCATCAAGGATTTCTCATGCTAGTTCCCTATTAAATAGGAGGCACACAAAGTTAGGAAAGACTAGGTCAAAAGTCCTAGATTTAAGAGATTTAAAAGGAGTTTAGGGGGCATCCAACTCTTGGATGCCTTCCCTAATTTTTTTGTATAGAGATCAGAAAACCAACACCCAAAAAGGTGGAAATAAGGGGTGCACAAAAAAAAATGGCATGGGGATTAAATTCCATAGGAAGAGAAGAGGAGTTTTAACAAATTAAAACTCTTCTTAGTTTGACTCATTCAAACAAACTTCCAAATATGACCAAGCCAAATTTTATTCCAAAACCAACCAGGAGTGGGTGTGGAAACCTATCTTAAGATGTGGCAAAAACACACGAACACCTGAAGGAGAAAAATATGTGACAAGGGAAATGAAGTGGCTAGGCACAAGGGATGTTGAGAGTCCAAGTCCAACTAGGACTCTCCAATATAGACTAGGTCAAAGCCATTTTTAAACCTGACTAAAATTGGATTAATGCATCCTAATTAAAGGATGATCCTAGTCCAACTAGAAGCTCTAATTAAATTAAATTAAACTAAATTTAAATTTAATTTAAATCCTAACTAAATTAGAAATTAGGTGCACTCAAGTCCTAGTCAAACATGAAATTATTTTTTCTTATAATTGGCTTATCCAATAAACCAATTAGACTTTACCCAATTAAGTCCAAACTAATTCTAATTGAATCTAATTCAATTAGACTCTATCTCAGCCTGATTGCTCAATCAAATTAAGCTAATTAGTAATCTAATTATCAATCAATCCTTCTATAATACTTGTACTTGATCAATCATCAATCGCACTAATGATTCGATCACTAAACAATTCTCAATTATCAATCAACCATCCGATTAGGTAACAAACTCTTATATGTGTGACCCCATAGATTTGAATCTAAGTCGGTAGCATAGAAATTAATTTTTATACCAATCAAAATACCATCTAGAAATGGTACCCGACGTTCAGATAGGTTGAATGTATGCAAAGCAACATTCTTAGAATCCTGACTTATAGTTACCGTATAATTCATCCCTTTGACTAATAATGCTTAAGATGACTTCGAGTTAGCTATCAACACTCATACAAGTCATCTATATTATACTTCAAAATTTTGCAAATCTCGTGACTCCTCATAAGGATTTCCTAAACCTAGGTTTTGCTAAATTGAAGCATAGCAATATATTCCCTTCTTGAAGTTAACTAGGAGTGATCAATCCCATCTTAACTCATACACCGACTCTACAAGTACTTGACTATACCTAAAAATCTTTCATTGCTGTATTATAAATACAGGTAGGTTGGTAGCAAAGTACAGTGAGTTGCTTGTAAATCACCATGGTGATCTCAGATCGGAAGGATACTTATACCCATTGGACTTAGCTAGCTACTCTTGACAGTAAAGTGCTATATTGATCATATTAGGATAGATGTACTCCTACATCCCACTTGCATGCCATACTAGTGTCTTCATACCATTTGATTTTGAGGACAACCAATGCATATGACATACAATGACCTACACTCAATAGGTTATCATCCTTATTAATAACTTATCATTTGGTCATGAACAATTTAAGAACCATCTAATAAATCCTCAATTATCGATTGAGTATGGCTCTAAGAACTTCATCATAACTTAGGAGTTTCTTTAAGGAAGATAGAACATTTATGATGAATAAGCTAAATAACTATTATTATTTGATAATTCATATACTAATCCAATCATCTGCAACTTATATGATTGGCTTTATGACATATTTTCTAACAGACAGGAAGGAGGCATGGAGGAGGAGAGATAGGGCTTTGCAGTTTCAAAAAATGCAATGCTAAACTCTTTAATAGGTTTTCTATTTATAGAAATAGGAAACTAAGATTGCTAGGACTTTAAGCCTTTGACCGGATCAAGTACTTAAAGTAGAAGAACTTCTCAAATCAAATGTAGTGCCTCCTCTCTTTTTCTCTGTATGTTTTGTCTAGCAAAACATTTCTGAGCGTGAGCCATCTTATCTAGATAAGATGGTTTGGCACCCAGATAATCTCTCCCTTCAAATTTGAATTAGATTAAACTACTTTGTCCCATTCAAATCTATATCCTCTCTTGTTTGAAGTTTGAACCAAAATAAACTCCAACAACTAAACCTCATCCATAAAGGGTACATGCCAGGAAGAACTAAGAGGGGTGCACCATCTGATATTCTCTCTCTAAGAAGAGTGCATGCCCTTAGAGAAATTCTAGGGGGCATACACCCCTCTTCCCTTGCATAGAGACTTGGTCAAAGATGGGATGCACCCCATACTTGGTGACCCTTCATCCTAATCCTCTTAGGAGATTAGGACAAACCTATTCATGATGTCTAAGTGAGCCAAATCCAATTTGGCTAAGTCCAATCCAATAGAAAATTTAATACAGGAGAAATTAGGTTCAGTTATGTGCTAGCATGACTTTCTTGAATCTAATTGGATATAATCCAAATTAATTAGACTGTATGAGTCCAATTAAAAACATTCAAAGCCAAAATCCTTAATTGTGTGACCCTATAGGTTCAATTCTTTATGGTAATGGGATATGTCATGATCTCCATCATCTCCATCATTGAAACTCCTTTCAATATATTAGAATTTATTTTTGATTCATCCAATTAAAATTATCAATCATCAAGATAATTTTAATTGATCCCACAATCCATCGGTAACGCCTAGCAATATGTAGTGGTAATATATTAGAGCTAAATAAGAATCTCTTGGTGTAGTTATCGTGTAATTCAGTTCTTGTATCATGAGTTCCAACAGAACTGAGGTTAATGTTGACTCATCAAACCTCCTACCTGTCATATGATAAAATCAATTGATTCGAGTTCGATAGGAAATCCTAATAAAAACTCTATTCTATTATTTCATACTGCCATGGCCATGGTCTTTAAGACTCAATCTCATGATGACCATAGGACTACTCCTCCTTTATCGAGGTTGATAGATCTCATCTTGGTGTGATCCAATTCCAACAATGAACATGCTATAGCCAACATACACCTTAGGATTCCAAATGACTAAGAGATCGAGTTACGGTGTAGTCAAACTATAACACCCTTAAGATGAACTATCGATGTACCATAACTATAGCAACAAGCAAGTTATTGATGAGAAGGTAGACTTTCTTATGACTTCTCAAAGTTGCTCACGCTCAGTATCCTTATTCTTAACAAGCACCTATACTTTTACTCCGGTGTTGCTACACCCTAGATTCAAGACACATCTATCCTAAGAAAGTGATCGTACACCAATCTTCTGGATCAATCACCATCCTTATGATGATCCTATGATCAAAAGTAGTTTATAAGTTAATTATGATAACACATATCTCAAATTCTCAACTCTTGAGAATATATGTTATCATACCCATGGTTGGTGGAGAATTCTATGGATGTCAAAATTAGCTAGAGTTGAAGAAGTCGAGGTCACCATTGGGACCTACAAAATAAGTCCAAATCAAAGGTGGGATGGCTTCGATAGGACTCTCCGACGATCAAGTTAGCTCTTCTGACCAACAGAAATGGAGCACCTAGGGAATTAGAGCAGTGTTTAGAGCTTAGAGAGAAAACGTATCTAGAGGGTTCTTTATATAGGTGGAGCTCATAACAAACTGATACTGATAACCATAACTGCTTGGTAGTAGGCCGTTTGGGGCCATGTGGAGTTTGTTATAGAGGAAAGTATCCGTTATCATGACGTATCAATCTTTAGACATTTAGTAGTTAAAGTTCAGATGGGACAGTTATTAGTGATGAAGAGCTTCATACTACAATAGTGTTGGAGAAGTTCAGACTTCTCCATGGTTATCTACCTGTTGACTAGCTTGCATTAAGCTGGGAGCTAAATCTACATAGATGATGAGGTCCTTCGAGGCGATAGCAAGAACTTCGATCGAAAAGAACCTGCTAGGCAATTAGAAGGAGTTCAATTGGAGGGAGCCCTTTGGGCGATTGGATGGAGATCGACTGGAAGGAGCCGTTTGGATGACTGGATGGAGTTCGATGATTGGAAGGAGTTTAGCTAATGGCAAGGATGGGCAAGCATAATTAAAGAATTTTGGTGAATCTCAATTGCTTTTTCGAGGTTTGATTATCTTCAAAGTCATCTGCAACTGAATAACCATCACTGATTGAAAATTGGTAAGGACAGCAGACTCATAGATTTAGAATTATGATTAGACTCTTCATGGAGGAGTTTGAGCTTAATATGATGATGAAGTTTTTCTATCTATCTTGGGTTACACATTCGAGATCCCAAATTCAATAGGGCTAAGATCTGCCTCTTAGTAAGGCATAGAAGTTCATCTAGGGGTAAGCTTTACCGGCCTGTGGTTCTTATCGCGAGATTCAATCCGCAATAGCTCGACTTGGTCTGAAGGAGATCTGGTTAGATAAGAGTTTAGCCAGTATCAAGATTGGCCAGGTTAGGTTATACAAGGATTGGATGCTTAGCCAACTTCTTAGGCGATCACCTTCACTATTTAAGTTTATCCAAAAGGAGTTTGGCTGAAGCCAATTGCTTATAATGAAGGAATCTGGCTACCTTCACAACTTGTCATCGAATGAAACTGGACTGATCGGGCTCTACAACTCAAGCCTTACCATCATGTAGGAAATGACCACTTTTTATTGCCCAGATATGCAACCCAAGAGGGGGAGGATGAATTAAATTTTTAAAATTTTAAAGCTAATTTAGAACCACAAAGATTATGTAATGTTATGCAAGTTGTATATGGTGGGTGATTTAAGTGAGATGAAAAGATAAATAGTAAGAGAGCAAGTATTTAAGAAAATAAAGATGGAGAGAAAGCAAGCACACCATAAATAAGCAAGATTTATAGTGGGTCGGTGCCAACCTTGCACCTACATCCACTTCCTAAGCTCCTACTTTGAAATTTAAATCAACTAACTATATTCAAACTAAATATACTATTGGAAACCTCCAACCCTAGCTATCCCAAGCTAGCACGCTTGTTTTTCAGGTATAAGCCAATCCTACATACTCTGATTTAAGATTCGGAGAGACCTTCCTAAGTTTTGGAACCCCCAAAACTTAAAATAATGTGAAAATAGAGTATAAGAGTTATTAACAATGAAATTCAAAGTTAGTCTCTTTAATGAGCAAATAAAATGATAAAAATTCTTTACATAATTAAGGAAGAAGCTTTTTTGATTTTTCTCAAAGTTGTTGAAGACCTGAATGAGCTTTTAAGGGATTAGTGAACTTGAAATGAAAACTTCTTTTCTTGAAGAGGGTTTTTTACTTATGGCTGAAATAAATGCTTGAATCTCTTAATTTCTTTCCTCCTTTTTGAGTCTTTATATCTTCAATAAGTGTTAGAGAGAAATCTAGACAAGTTCAAAACCGTTGGAGGGCTTTAAATGCATATTAAATATAGTCAAAATAGATTAAAAAATAGTCCTTGCAGAATTTTTTCATCGCAAAAGTCGACCCTTAGGTCGTCCCCTGCACAGGAGTCAACCTAGGGGTCGACCTCTATGATAGAAAGCCAGAAAATCTCGTGTTCTATAAAATTACCTTTAGAATAGCAGAGGTCTACCCCTATGTAGACCACTAGCATAGGGAACGATATAGGGGTCGACCCCTTTAGTGTGCCAGCCAAAGAAACCTATGCCATTCAGCCTCTTTTGACAGGGATCGACCTAGGGGTCAATCCTTTTCTTAAAAATTGATTTTCTCTCAGAATATATATCCAAAAAATATGAAATTATCTCTAATAGATCATAAATCTTCTGTTCTTACTCTTGAAGCTTTCAAAATAGATTTTTTTAACTTTATAAAATTTATGATTTTGCCCCTCATCATCTTTTTTCCTGATTTTTTTCTAAATTATGCATCCAAAATTTATAAAACTACCTTCAATAGATCAAAAATCTTCTAGACTTATTATTGAGATTTCTAAAATATATATATTTTTAATTTTTTAAAATTTATGATTTTATTCCTAAAATATAATAAATCTTTTTTCAAGCTAAAATCATTAGTATCTCGCTCAGATGTTTTGTAATCATCAAAATCAATTCTTTGAGCAACAATCTCTCTCTTTTTGATGATGACAAAATATTTATATATAAGCAAAATAAGACATGCATAGAATATTGAACAAAAAAAAGTACCATTAAGAAATTTGAGTTTAAAATTAAGGTAATATATAGATATATTCAATTGATATAAATTTTTAAGGCATAAGCTTTATAATATCAAGACATAATATCAATGCCTATAGATAGATGATCATAGTGCCTCATTACCATAAAGGATAGAGAAATCATAGTATAAATCTCAGTTTCTATAAAATAACTTAGTTCTTTTAGAAGAGAGGTTAGGAATATATAAAAAAATTGTCAATCATCAAGTATGTAATTTTAACATCATCAATTAACAATTATTGCTTATACCAAACAATATATTTACTCCCTCTTTTTGACATCATCAATTAAAAACTACTCTTTTCTTGTTTGAAATAAAAATTTACTCTCTCTTTTATGATAAAATAAGATGCCAATATTCAAAATATATAAGAGTTATAGGAGTCATACATCAAGTAAATAGTTTTAGCCATAATACATAAAGATGTGACATGAAGTTTACATAAAGATTCCAGAAGTAGAAATAGTTAGCCATACAAGATAAGCATCACATACAATCAAAATTAGACAACATATGTTATGAAGTAATTGACTAAACATACGAATGCGTACTTCATGAATATTCTCAATTTATCTTTAGTTCATTGCATATTTTTTATATACTTATTATACTATAATGTCTCAATTTAAATAAATAAGTATTAAGATTTTAAGCATCAAATTATTGAGTATTTTAAGTATCAATTCATTAAGCATATACTCAA
>QRFJ01004557.1:0-163071 GCA_006176705.1 Cocos nucifera | reverse complement strand
GGACAAGATTCTTTTTCTATTCTTAACATGGTTAGAAATTATCCTTGTCAGGATGAGATCTTCCTATTCCTGACAAGATTACTGGAGCTCAAAAGGACCATTATAAGGCCCCTCCCCTCCTTCTATCTTAAATAATCTGAGATCTTTATCCACGTTAGGATGAGGTTGTTCTCCTATTTCTAATAAGGTTAGCATTCATCCTTGTCAGGATGAGGTCCTCCACCTATTCCTGATAAGGTTGCTGGGGTATAAAAGGACCATTGTAAGAATCTCCCTCTCCTCCTGTCTTAAATAATTGGAGATCTTCATCCATATCGGGATGAGATTCTCCTCCTGTTCCTGACATGGTTGGTCTCATTTAGTGACGAAGTTCAGAAGGACATTTTCTGCCACTATAATTTTGCACCATAGACAAACATGTTAAAGCAAAGGAATTTTACTAAGATAGAATCATTGATTGTACATTCGTAGGTTCTCCAAATTTCATGGTCATAAAAGATCAACTCCTCCAAGCTCTTTAAGATAATAAGTATCGGATCGGATGACTTTCTTGATTTCATATTGGCCTTTCCAATTTGGGTCAAGTTTTTCTTGATTTTGAGGTTGTGAGTGAAGGAAAATATGCAGGGTTTCATGCTTGAATTTCAAAATATTTTTAAAATAATACGTAGTAAAAGATGCAGATTAAACTATTTAATCTATAAAAGCATGTAATCAAATTATAAAACCCTACATCAAGGATCTATAACACGTTATGATGTAAATATGAATCTAAAATTAAATTAATCACAAGTGGTATTGATCATATCAATACCTAGATCTAGAACAATTCTAGATCTAACCCTAGATCATATCTAGGTTACCAAGAGATCAGATCTCTTATCTTTGTGTGGGTCAAAAACTCTATGGTTGATTTTTGTTGTTGCTTTTAGAGCCGTACATGTGTCTTACCTCTATAGATGATCTACACAAACCTGCAATACAGATCGAAGGTTCGTCGAACGAAGATCCGCTCAAAGTGCTAGCTTCTCGCGGATCCCTTCTGATGGTTAATCAAATATATGTTCTTCGGATCTCTTGGACAATCCAAGAGATGAAAAACATGAGGAAAAAAAAGGAAGGAATCTAAACCTTGGATCTTTCATAAATTAGAAAATAAAATCAAGGAAAAATAAATCCTAAGAGAAGATAAATCTTCTCCATGGTTGATGTTCTGAAAGTATCTCTATGCTAGGACAAGAGGAGATCTTCTCCTCTAGGATTTTTTCTAAGTTTTTAGATCTAGGATTTTTAATTTTATTCTTACAAAATTCTCATAAAAATTAGAAAAAAAGGGTTCTCCAAGAAATCCTAAGGGAAGACCTTTCTTCTCTTCTCCTTCTCTCATCAGGACAAGATCAAATTATATCTAAAAAGAACATCATGCCCCAACAACTTAAAGCACTTATCCCCATACTCTATTCCTCTCTCATTCATATTTTTATCACATAAAAATAATAAGAAATAAATTAAAAAAATACATAAAAGAAAAATAAAGAGAAGACAATCTTCTCTTACCTTATCTCTTCAAGACATCAACCTTTGATGTCTTAGTTGTAGGCTCTTCTCCAAGAATCTTGGTGCCACAAACCACCCCACGCTTCTTCTCCTTTTTTTCTAATTTTTCATAATTTTTTTAGGATTTATCACATCCTCTAACCATCTGAAAGGAGGTGCCTTAATTTAAGACCAAGACTAGGTCAAAGTCCTAGTCTTAGAAGGAGTCACATGGGGCATCCAACTCTTGGATGCCCCTCCCTTAATTTTTGGCATATAACCACTGATTTTAATGCACAAAAGAAAGATAATATGGCACACAAAAGGGCTGGTGGGTGTGGGAGAGGAATCCAAAATAAGAAGAAAGAGATTTGGTCAAAAGGGACTCTTCCAAGTAGCAAACAAATCCCAACTTCTTCCAAGTTTTGACCAAGTCATAACAAACTCCCAAAAAAATCTGATATGTGGGTGTGGAGACTCTCCTTAGGTGTAGAAATGTACATAAACATCAGAAATATAATTGTGGGGTGTGAGCTTTCTTAGGTGCAAGAGAAAGAGAGAGAGTCCCAGTCCAACTGGGACTCCTCTTGTTTGACTAGGTCAAAATAGGTTTGGATCCGGTTTAAATTATATTTAAATTAGATTAAATACAACTTAATTAAGGGTGATCCTAGTCCAACTATGGGCCTAATTAAATTATATTAAATTAAGATTTAAATCTAATTTAAATCCTAAGTTAATTAGGTGCACCCAAGTCCAAGTCAAATAAGAAATTATTTTTTCTAGCAATTAGCTTATCTAATAAACTAATTAGACTTAATCTAATTAAATCTAAACTAATTCTAATTAAATCTAATTCAATTAAACTTAATCTCAACCTGATTGCTCAATCAAATTAAGTCAATTAGCAATCCAATTGCTAATCGATCCTCCTGCAACACTTGCATTAGGTCAAACATCAATCGCATTGAATGTTTGACCTCAAAATGATTCTTAGTCATCAATTAATCATCTGATCAGATTACAGTCACTAATGTGTGTGACCCCATAGGTTTGAACCTAAGCCAATTGCATAGGAACCAATTCCTATACCAGTCGAAGTAACCATCTAGCAATGATTTCCGACGTACGGATAGGTCGAATGTATGCAAAGCAACATTCTTAGAACCCTGGCCCATGGTTATCATATAATTCATCCCTATGACCAATAATGCTTAAGACAACTTCAAGTATCCTATCAAACACTCATATAAGTCATCTCTATTATGTCTCAAAATTTTGCAAATCCTGTGACACCTCACAAGGATTACCCAGGCCTAGGTTTTGCTAAATTGAAACACAATGAGACATTCTTTTCCTGAAGCTAATCAAGGGTGGTCAATCCCATCTTGACTCATACACTGACTTCATAAGTACTTGACTATATCCAAAAATCTTTTGAGCCTATATTAGAAATACAGGTAGTCCGATACCAAAGTATAGTGAGTTGCTTGCAAGTCACCATGGTGATTTTAGATCGGAGGGACACTTATACCCATTGGCCTTAGCTAGCTACTCTTGATAGTAGAATGCTATATTGATCTCATTCAGTATGGATATACTTTTATATCTTATTTGGATGCCATACCAGTGTCTCCACACCACTTGGTTATAAGAACAATCAATGCATATGGTATACTGTGACCTACACTCAATAAGTTATCATCCTTATTAATAACTTATCATTTGATTGTGAACAATTTACGAACTATCTGATAAATCTTTCTTTATCGATTGATTGTGGTTATAAGAACTTCATCATAATTTAGGAGTTTATTTAAGAAAGATACAACTTTTATGATGAATTAGCTAAATAACTATTATTATTTGATAATTTATATACTAATTTAAATCATCTATCACTTAGATGATTAGCTTTAGGACATATTTTTTAATAACTTTCACTTAGACTAAAGTCAATCAGAATGATATCAAATATCCTATCTTCCACTTAAGTTCGTAAAACTCCTTAGTTCCAAGGTCTTAGCAAATGGATCAGTCAACTTCTCTTTTTACATCAATCTTCTAAAGATTGACATCACTTAGATCTAATATCTAAGGTGAAAGCGATGCGGAATATGTTGGTCCTTGGATTCTTTAGCCTGAGCTATGGCTCTAGTGCTACAATAGGACTGGACCATTGGTGGAGGGTGCCACTCCCAACCAGCTAATGAACCTCAGCAACTTTGCAACTTACATGGCAGCATCATATGTCACGATGTACTCTACATCACTAACTGAATAGGCTAAAGTATACTGCTTGAAACCTTTCCAGCAGATTGCTCCTACAATTAGGGTATGATCTAACATTCTCTTGTTATCATCTTATTTTGATTGAAATTAAAATATCCACATATTTTAAGTCAGTACTTCTATATTTAAGTCATTGAACCTTAGTATTTTCCAAATACTTAAGGATTATTTATACAATCTTTCAATGGCTCTCACTTGGATCAGACTAGTATCTGCTCACTATCTCTAGTGAGTATACCATGTCTGATCTCATACATGGAGAAATAAGATGACAGCTAAATTTTTATTCCTTGCAATGCTAGAATGCCATTCTCGATTAAGAAAATTTCATTCTCAAACATCACTAGAAATAACACTATAAAATATTTTGCCTAATTATAAATATAGTGTTTGTCTTTGTTCATAACAAAGATATACATTCAGAACATATGTTCGAACTCTGAGATAATACTCAGATGGGCTTTATAGGTCCTTACCTTCCCATCTGCGCTACTCTGATCCTATTAAAAATTCATTCATACCCAATGAATTTTATCCTTTTAGGTGAATCAACTAGTGTCCATACACTATTGATTTTCATAGACTTCAATTTGGATCATTGGGCTCCAAGCCACTTCTCAGAGTCAGGCCACAGCATTGTATCCCTATAGATGATCGGATCCTTGTTGTTCTCATTGAGCTCAACAGGATCACCATCTCGAACCTAGATACTGAAGTATCTATCTAGCTAATGTGGTAGTCTATCGGATCTTCTTAAAGATGACACTTTAATGGGCTCCAGATTTGATATGATCAAATTCGATTCTATAGGTTTATCAGATAACGTCGATTCTTTTCTACCAGTCAAACTTTTACAAATTCAACTTGATAGACATCAGTTCCATCTCTAAGAAATTTTTTTCCAAAATGAATGCCCTACTGCTGATAAACATCTTATGTTCTTCAGCATAATAGAATTAATAACCCTTAAACACTTATTGGACTAGGATCCAAGTTTATCTATGTGCAAATCTTTGACATAGGCCAATCAACTCCAAACCCGAAGGTGAGAGAGTCTAGGTCTATGTCCAATCCATATCCCATATGGAGTCTTTACAACAAATTGACTTGGTATAAATTCAGAGTAAAACTAGTAGCCACAAGAGCATAACCCTGAAGTAGGCAGACAAGTGAACCTTATCGTGGATTGAACTAAGTCTAACAAAGTTTAATTTTCTTCTTTCAGATACACTATATTTCGAAAAGGAATCCATTGAGAAAGAATCCTATTCTCTCCTAGATATGTCACAAACTTACTAGATAAGTATTCGCCTCCTCGATCTAATCGAAGAGTTCCAATGTCCTTTCTAGTTTATTTTTCTTTTTCATTATTGAATCATTTTTATATCTCAAATGATTTAGGCCAAATGCACCCATGCCCAGATAGATTGTTTGTAATGAAATACTAATATCTTTCTTTGGCACTTAAGTTCATAAGCCCACATACATCACTATGTATGAGATTTAGAACTTTATCGGCTCCTTCACCTTTTTCAGTAAAAGGTGACTTTGTCATCTTCTGAAGAAGATAAGATTCACAGGCTATCAATGATTCAAAATCATTGATTTCAAGATTTTCCTCTCAAGCTAACCTATTTATCCTATTCTTGTCAAGATGACTAAGCCTACAATGCCAAAGATAAATATCCATGACATAATCTAACTTGAATGTGTACATTATACTTAACAAGCTGTATAAATATTAAATATAATTTCTTTATTATCAATGTATTATTATAATATTATTCATAATAATATCACAACAATCTTTTTTATTGATAAATGATAACCATCTCTGATCAAAAAGCCATCAGAGATCATATTTATCATAAACGATGGACAATAGTGGCAATCACTCAAAATGACATCTATTGAAAATAAGCTTGACAAATTCCTAAAGCTAGGATTGGAATAAGACTTTCATCCCTAATGTTCAGGTATTTCTCACCATTTTTAAATATCCCACTTACTTGTAGTCTTCACAACAAATTGCATAAGACTATCGGCATCTAATACCCATGTAGTAGAAATATATACAGAAAAATTTTAAGGTATTATCATATAACATCCTTAATAAGCAACTTTTGCTTTTTTCTCTTATTCAGCCTATTATAGTCAAGGAAAGCAAGACAAATCTTCTTACTATGACCCTGCTTCTAACATTAAAAGCACTACGCCTGATTTGGGTTAACCTTAGACTAATTATTTTGACTAGTTTTGAAGTCCCAATACGAACCCATTCGTACTACTAAATCAAATTCAACTTTTGATACTAATTATCGAAGTTGGGTCCCGTAAGTCATCACTATCTAATAGTGATAGGAGCAATTAGGATTTTGCCTTAATTTGAGAATAGAGAACAATGATCTATTGTATATGAATTATGTTAAGCCTAAAGACATGGACTTTAGTCTAAAGGTTTTCCTACTATTTTGTTCGAACTGATAGCCTCTACCTCTAATTTAAGGAATTACTTTAATTTTTTAGTAGGTACTAAAATCCGCATAGATTACACACGAGCCCAACTTTGGTTGGCTAACCCATGTACATCTAAGGGTAGGTTCATAACCAATTATTTTTTTAAATAATTTTTAGTAATTTAATTTTACTCTAGAAACCTAATCAGTAGGCTTTAGCCTCCACTGTAAGAATCTGATTAGGTCCAACCATTAACATGACCATACTTGGTGCATCTAACCAATGAATGATTAAGCCCAACTTTGGTTGGCCAACGTAACCACCATTAGAGAGACACATCCAAGTCGTCATATGATGGATGATAATTCCATTATTCAACAAGCACCAAACCTTTGGGCCTACAATGATTATTGAGTTAATGGACCCATTATCAAACACCTTAATGGAAGGCTATGACTCAGTTATCTTCATAACTTTATCATTTTAAGAACCTAATAATTTTAGCGGATTTAAACTATTAGTAATTTAAGGATAGAAAGGATATGAACCAATTTGCTCCCACTGACTTCACCAAGTCAAGTCCTCTCACTAACTTCACAAGTCACTGATGAGGACTAGGATCAATTTTCATCCATCGGCACCTAGATCAGTCTCACTGAATGAAATCAGTCTCATTGATTTTCTATGTGGCATGGGTTAGCTCGAATCAATAAGCAACCTAATCAAGACCTAATTAACCACATCGGCCAGGTAAGTGAGAACGATGGGAGGATCTGCTAAGGATTGCCTTAGACACCATTAGAAATGGTTAGGTAAGCGGGCTACCAATTAAAATCCATCAATCTGGAATGCTAGACTTACCTTAGACATCAATTGATTTATCAATTTTTATTTGGTCTATCTAAAGACTCGAGCTCGACCACTGAGCCATGATCAGTATCCATTTGTTAGATGTATGGACTTTGATCAACTATAACTATTGAATTGATCTATAGAAAAAAAATGACCAATCCTAATTAACTATTAATTAAGTTTGATCAATTTCTTAACTTAGTCCATATTTAATCTAATCCTAGGTCTAACCTAGTGAATGACCTGATCAAGCTAGCCCATAACCCTTTAACCCATATTTTATGAAATTATCTTAAGATCTTTAAATCACAAACCTAGATCCTAAACAATCACTTAATTCTCAACTAAGTTTAAGACTTATGGGTTTAGGTTTATGGAACCTTAGAACTAATTTTTGATTTTATTATTTAAAATATTTTTTAAATTATAAATACTTTACTTTGAATCAAATTCAAATGATGGTTTTAAATCTGATTTATTTTAATATTTTGATTACGTCCTACAGTTTTGAATCTAGGATTTTGCAAAATGTAAGTTCTCAATTTAAATTCTATAAAATAAAAATATCATACATATATATATTCTAGATTCAAAACAAAAATTTCATATCAACATATGCAATAAGAGGATCTAGATCTAAATATAAAATACATCATATGGATCAGATCATAAATTATTTAAAATTAGATTTAAAATTTAAAAATAAATCATAAATTACTTTAGATTTTATCTAATATATTTATAATTTAGGTTTTTTAGATAGCACATACTAGGACAACCTTTCCATTGTAAGGGATAAACCTTACAGTAGGATAACCTTATAATAGTATGTACAATCCTGATATTATTTAGATCTAATCTAAATACTCTAAAATAGATCTAATATTTATTTAATTTTAGATTTAAATTAAAAAATTAAATCATAAATTTTCTTAGATCTAATCAAAATAATTCATGACTCAGATACAGATTAGCACATACTATGATAATCTTTTTATTGTAAGGAGTTAACCTTACAATAGGACAACCTTATGGCAGCATATGCAATCTTTAACTAATTTTAATTTTTAGATTTATTCTTTAGCATATATGAACATGTTATACAAGATCTAGATGCTCTGATACCACTGAAGAAAAATATGCATAGTTTTACGCTTGAATTTCAAAATATTTTTAAATAATACGCAGCGGAAGATGCAGATTAAACTATTTAATCTATAAAAGCATGTAACCAAATTATAAAATCCTACATCAAGGATCTATAACATGTTATAATATAAATATAAATCTAAAATTAAATTAATCATTAGTGGTATTGATCATATCAATATCTAGATCTAGAATAATTCTAGATTTAACCCTAGATCATATCAAGGTTACCAAGAGATCAGATCTCTTACCTTTGCATAGTTCAAGAACTCTGTGATTGATTTTCGTTGTTGCTTTTAGAGCCACACATGCATCCGACCTTGATAGGTGATCCACATAAAACTGCAATAAAGATCGAAGGTTCATCGAACGAAGATCCGCTCGAAGTGCTAGCTTCTCGCGGATCCCTCCTGATGGTTAATCAAATACATGTTCTTCGGATCTCTTGGATACTCCAAGAGATGAAAAACATGAGAAAGAATAAGGGAGGAATCCAAACCTTAAATCTCCCATAAATTAGAAAATAAAATCAAGAAAAAATAAATTCTAAGATAAGACAAATCTTCTCCTTTAGGACATCAACGATTAATGTCCTAAAAATATCTCTATGCTAGGATAAGAGGAGACCTTCTCCTCAAGAATTTTTCTTAAGTTTCTAGATCTAATATTTTTTATTTTATTCATATAAAATACTCATAAAAATTGGAGAAGAATGATTCTCTAAGAAACCCTAAGAGAAGACCTTTCTTCTCTTCTCCTTCTCTCATCAGGACATGATCAAATCATGTCCAAAGAAACACATGCCCCAACAACTTGGAGCACATATTCTCATGCCCTATTCCTCTCTCTCTCAAATTTTTATCACATAAAAATCAAAAAGAATAAACAAGAGAAAAAATACATAAAAGAGAAATAAAGAGAAGATAATCTTTTCTTACCTTGTCTCTTCAAGACATCAACCTTTGATGTCTTAGTTGAAGGCTCTTCTCCAAGAATCTTGGTGCCACAAACCATCCCACACCTTCTCCTTCTTTTCCTATAATTTTTTATGATTTTGCTAGGATTTATCACATCCTCTAACCATCTAAAAGGAGGCACCTCAATTTAAGACCAAGTCTAGGTCAAAGTCCTAGTCTTAGAAGGAGTCTCATGGGGCATCCAACTCTTGGATGCCCCTTCCTTAATTTTTGGCATGTAACCACTGATTCTCATGCACAAAAGAAAGATAATATGGTACACAAAAGGGCTGCTGGGCATGGGAGAGGAATCCAAAATAAGAAGGAAGAGATTTGGTCAAAAGGGACTCTTCCAAGTAGGAAACAAATCCCAACTTCTTCCAAGTTTTGACCAAGTCATAACAAACTCCTAAAAAAATCTGATATGTGGGTGTGGAGACTCTCCTTAGGCATGGGAATGTACGTAAATATCAAAAATATAATTGTGGGGCGTGAGCTTTCTTAGGCACAAGAGAAAGAGAGAGAGTCCCAATCCAATTAGGACTCCTTTTTGACTAGGTCAAAATAGGTTTGGATCTGATTTAAATTATATTTAAATTAGATTAAATACAATTCAATTAAGGATGATCCTAGTCTAACTAGGTGACCAATTAAATTATATTAAATTAAGATTTAAATCTAATTTAAATCATAAGTCAATTAGGTGCACCCAAGTCCTAGTAAAATAAGAAATTGTTCTTTCTTGCAATTGGCTTATCTAATAAATTAATTAGACTTAATCTAATTAAATCTAAATTAATTCTAATTAAATATAATTAAATTAGACTTAATCTCAGCCTGATTGCTCAATCAAATTGAGCCAATTAGCAATCTAATTACTAATCGATCCTCCTACAATACTTGCATTATGTCAAACATCAATCGTATTGAATGTTTGACCTCGAAACAATTCTTAATCATCAATTAACCATCTGATCAGGTTATAGCCTCTAATATGTGTGACCCCATAGGTTCGAATCTAAGTTGGTAGCATAAAAATCAATTTCTATATCAGTCAAAGTAACCATCTAGCAATAATTCTCGACATCCGGATAGGTCGAATGTATGCAAAGCAACATTCTTAGAATCCTGACCCATGGTTACCATATAATTCATTCTTATAATCAGTAATAATTAAGGCAACTTTAAATATCCTATCAAATACTCATATAAGTCATCTCTATTGTGTCTCAAAATTTTACAAATTCCATGAAACCTCACGAGGATTACCCAGGCCTAGGTTTTACTAAATTGAAATACAATGAGACATTCTCTTTCTAAAGCTAATCATGAGTGGTCAATCCCATCTTGACACACACACCGACTTCATAAGTATTGACTATACCAAAAAGCTTTCAAACATATATTAGAAATACAGGCAGTCTGACACCAAAGTATAGTGAGTTGCTTGCAATTCACCATGGTGATCTTAGGATGGAGGGACATTTATACCCATTGGCCTTAGCTAGCTACTCTTGATAGTAGAGTGCTAGATTGGTCACGTTCAATATAGATGTACTCCTACATCTCACCTGGATGCCATACCAGTATCTCCACACTACTTGGTTATAAGGACAATCAATGCATATGGTATACAACGACCTATACTCGATAAGTTATCATCCTTGTTAATAACTTATCATTTGATCGTGAACAATTTAAGAACCATCTGATAAATTTTTCTTTATCAATTGATTATGGTTCTAAGGACTTCATCATAATTTAGAAGTTCATTTAAGAAAGATAGAATTTTTTTGATAAATCAGTCAAATAACTATTATTATTAGATAATTCATATACTAATTCCAATCATCTACCACTTAAATGATTGGCTTTAGGATACATTTTTCAATAATGAGATGGCCGCTCGTTGAAGCACCAAGTCTTCCACTTTGAATGCTTTGCCTTTAATTTTGGAATTGTAGTAGCATGCCACTTTCTACTTGTAGACTGCCATCTGAATTTGAGCCTCTTCTCACTTTTCCTCCAACAAGTCAAGGTTAGTCCTGAGGTCCTATGAGTTGCGTTGTTCATTGAAGGCCATAACCCATGTTGATGGTAATTTAAGCTCTATCGGGATGACTACTTCTATTCCGAAAGCCAAGGCAAATGGAGTCTCCCTAGTTGGCAATCTTTGGATAGTTCGATATGCCCAAAGTATGTGATAGAGTTCGTCCATCCAAGTTTCCTTCGCTCTTTCATGTTTTGCTTTAATACCTTACAGTAGGATCCTATTGGTTACCTCGATCTCATCGTTTGCTTATGGATGGGCTATCGATATAAAATTATGGGAGATATTCAAGTCTTCATATAACTTGATAAATTTTGTTCCAGGAAAGTATCGCCCATTATCTATTATAAGGGTCTAAGGAAGGCCGAATCTATAAATAATTGACTTCCAAATGAAGTCTTGCACCTATGCTTTCATAATTTTTGCCAGGGGTTCAGCCTCCATCCATTTTGTGAAGTAATCAATTACCACCAGGAGGAACTTTTGCTATCTGGATGCCATGGAAAAGGACCTGAGTATGTCCATTCTCCAAGGTGCAAATGACCATGGGGCGCTTAAGGGGGTAAGCTCAGAGGCCAGTTGTCTTTGAATACTCACATTCTTTTAACATCGATCATATTTTTTGACATATTTTACAGAATTATGGTACATTATCAGCCAACAGTAGCCTTGCCAAAGTAGTTTGTGAGATAGGAACCTAGCTCCTAGCTGACTTTCGTAAATTTCTTCATGCACTTTTTATAATACAAAATTGACCTTAGAAGGTCGGAGATATTTCAAGAGTGGTAAAGAATACAACCTTCTATATAACTTGCCTTCATGTAGAATATACCGAGAAGCTTGATTTCTATGTTTCTGAGCTTTTTTTTTATCATAAGGAAGAATTTCATCTTGGAGATAAGCAACAAGCGGGTTGATCTAGCTGGGTCATGGTCAACCTGCATTACGGACTATAGCTCCTCCAAACTTGCATGTTTCAAAACTTCAAAGAAAACCTCCTTAGGTAGTTCAGTAGGAGCCAATGTAGCCAATTTAGAGAGAATGTCGGCCCTGGTGTTTTCTACTCTTGAAATCTACTTAATGTTAAAACTGCTAAAGATAGAAATAAGATTCTTCACTTTCGTAAGATACTTTTGTTGACCCCATGATTGATTTTGATGATTGCCAAACTTTAGAGTATTTGAGTATTTAACCATGTGTTTCATGAGTGGATGTAGGTTTTCTCAGGTATTTAAATTGAAGAATCATTTTAAGAAAAGATCTACAAAAATTCATGAAGTCAAGATTTTTAAAGAAAAAATTTTTTTTAAGCTTTTAAAGATCAGAAGAAAGAGAGCTCTTTAACCAAAATAAGGAAGACATAAAGTAAAATTTAAATAAAAATCAAATTTTCTTGATTGGAAGCAAAAATTCCTTAAAATAGTCTTGGAGCAATTTTTAAGATGTCTCAGAATTTTTTTGGGAGCTCTCGAGTGGATTGGCATGCTCAAATATAGTTCTTGCATGATTTTGAGAGGTCTCGAGTTGAACTCGAGACGTCTCGATCTCAGAAGATAGAAACTTAATTTCTGTACTCTTAGAGTGAGAGGTCTCGCAGGATTCTTGAGAGGTCTTATGGTTTTAGTGAGACATCGCAATTCAAAATTGAGAGATCTTAAAATCTGACGAGAGGTCTCATGAAAAATTGAGAGATCTTGTTTTGCATAGAAGCCTTCAACGGATAGTTTTGCAATGACTATTTTTTTATTCCAACGGCTATTTCAGAGCTTTCAATGGCTAGAACTCTCCTCCAACCATCTCTAAAGGTATTTAAAAGGTGGAGAATCAATTAAAAAAGATATAAAGGGATTTAAAGAGAATTTCTATTAGTTTCAATGAGGAACATTGAATATCCAAAGAAAAAAAATAGAAAAGTTTACAAAGATTTTAGCAAGCATTCAAAACAAGATTCTCCAATATCTTCCACATCCACTCAAGCATAATTTGAAGAAAAATCTAGCTTCAATCGAGCGTATCATCAACTTCTTCTTTAGAATTTAAAAGAGCTTAAACTCTATTTTTTATACTATGCTAAAACTTTCATTTGTAATTGTAATTTTTTTACAAGTTTTTTTGGGGGAAAAAAACTTAGGGATTAGGCCCGTCCAAGTCCAAAATTGAATATTGTAGGTTTTGGTTGGTGGGCCCAAAAAACCAACTGGATTATTAGTGAATCCAGAAAACTAATGATGTTAGATTTTGGTTGGCGCTCCTATGAAAACCAACTAAATTTGTTTGTGAGCCTAGAAAACAAACACACTATAATCAAGAGTAGATTATAGTGGAAATCCCAAGAGAAACTTGGAGAGTGGATGGAGGTGTGGGTTGCACCGAACCACTATAAATCTATGTATTTGTGTTGTGCTCTTTTCTTCTTTTCCTTTGCATACTTTGCATGCTTATAATTCATGCTTTACTTTCATAGTTTGATTTTGTTATCTTAATTTCACTGCTTATATTGCATATATTTCATCACACCACTTTCATTAAAATCAAAGCACATGTTTAGAAAGTAAATTTGGTTAAAATTTTATAACAATCCAATTCACGCCCCTCCCCCCCCTCCTCCTCTTGGGTTGCTACTTCTGGACAATAATTGGTATCAGAGCAGGTGCTCTGTTATTAATTTTTGATCTAACCGTCAAAAGTAAAAGAACTTGGCAACCCAAATGAAATCTTTTTTGAATGAAGGCCATTCTATTGATCGTCCCCTACTATTGAATGAATTAAATTACATACACTGAAAAATTAGAATAAAAAATTTTATACAATCACATGACTATAATCTATGAAAAATTATTATCAATGACCCTCACATATAAAATTCATCATTTATTGATGAAGAATCAATGCATCTAAATACTAAGAATTTAAATATATTTTATTATTCATTAGATATAAATGAGTTCAATCTAATTTCTTCTTGCATTTCAGCAAAATAAGTTTGGATGAAATTGAAAACTATTTTTGAGAGAGTAAAATAAAAGAAAAAAATATCAAGCTCCAAAGAAGACCAGAAAGCTCACCCTAATCTATGCTCCATAGCTTATGAGGATGAAAAGAAGAAAAAGAAGAAGAGAAAACAAAAGAAAAAGAAAATATTAATTAAGGGGGAGCAAAGCAAAGAAATGAGAAATAAAAAAGAGGAAGAAAGTACTACAAATCTTTGCCTCATGACCAATAAAGATGAGGTAAATTCTGAAAATTCTTTCCAATTTATTTTTGATGAGTTATTTGAAGCCTTTAATGATTTAATGGATGAATATAAAAAATTAAGGCTAAAAAACAAAGAAGTTAAAAAGTCTAATCTTTCTTTGGTTGAAGAGAAAAATATAATTTTGAGTGAAAAAGAAGATCTTTTGAAACATAGAAAATATCTGGCCAAAGAAAAGAAAGAATTTTTAGAACTAATTGAAACTCTAAGAAAAAAGAGAATATAGCTAAATCTAAAAAATTCTTTATTGAAGAAAAGGAAAAGCTCTTGAAATCTAAAAGATCTTTTTTGGAAGAAAATACAAAACTAAGAAAAAAGATTGAAGTTTTAAAATCCATGCTTGAAAAATTTACAATTGGATCACAAAAGCTTCAAGCAATATTGAATAATCAAAAAGCTATTTTTAATAAAGCTAGAATTGGATATAACTCCTTATGAAAATAGAAACTTCTTAAGAATATGTTTAAAAAAGCTTATTCTGAAAATCACTCTATAGTTTGTTTTAAATGCAACAAAGTTGACTACAAAATTTCTGTATGTAATACTAAAAGAATTGGTCATACTTTGATTAAGCAAATATGGGTTTCAAAAGAGACCATAAGCTCTAACATTCATGGATCCAAGATGACTTGGATACCAAAATCTACTAAATAATTTTATAGGTACACCAAGGATCTAATGGAATGAAAAGAGAAAAATTTTTTGATGGATGCCTTGAAAATGAAAATAGATGGATGATGCTTTTGGATAAAATCTAAATTTTTCTCACATCATACATCAATGTTTGTTTGATTAATTCTATTGATTCTAATAATCTATTTATGTAGTTTTTTATATCATATTTACTTGCTTAAAATGCTTTCTTTGTTTTGATGAAATTAGAATGATTGATTGATTTTGATGCTTGAAATGATTTAAATACTTTGATTTTTAAATCAACATGCTCTCTTCTATATATCATGCTATGGATGAATGGTTTTATCTTAAAATTTAGCAAGATATCCTAAGCCTCCCCATATTAATTTTATAATTGATGAATTTAATTTAAAAATATTTAATTGGGTGTGAATATTTTAATTGCTAAACCTATAAAAAAAATTATTTTTTTTTGGCATTCGCTATAAAAAGTTAAATTATCAGAATTCTTCTAAAAGTTTGAAACTCCCTAGTTGAACTAAACATATAAAGCCTTCATTCAGTTTTCTCTTGATTTGATCTTATTTAAATTGATTATCAAAATCCTCCCAATTAATTATTTTTTATGATCCTCTAAATTTTCTTGAATATTTCCCTTGATCATCGATTTGATTGACTCTTTGATCTTAAAAAAAAATTTATTGATGAACATTCTTATTTTATTTTAATTGATTCATTTTAAAAATTAAATTTAAAAAATGATCTTCTTGAATCTTTTGAAGTTGATATCTAACAAGATGTTTCAAGAAAGTTATCATTTATCCTTAAAGCTAAACATTTAAAGAGGACTTCAATTTTAAGTGATTGGTATCAAATATTTTTACTATTTATCATGTATTTGATTGATTTATCTTTTGACAAAAAGAGAAGAATGTCTTTATTTTAAATCTAGTTTTGTACTACTATATCATTTGATATAATATTGTTTGAGATAAATTCAAAAATTCATACCTTTTCTGAAACTATAATTGCTTGATTTTTCTTAAGAAAAGAAAGAGATGATATTTTGAAGAATAACTTAAAATATCTTTATGGTGTATCTTAATTGATTTGCTAATATCAACGCAAATTAATTTATTTGAATCAATTTATCTTTATCAATTTAAAACTAAATTCATTGATATCAAGCTGAATTTGCAAATTAATCTTTAAATGATACTAAACTATTAAGAAAATCATGATTTGATCTAAATTTTAGTTTAATTGATATTAAAAAATTTCTTTCTAAGAAAATTTTCACTCTTGATATCATTGGTATCATTCTTGACTTGCATTTTATTATATTATTTTTTGGCAAAAGAATTGAATATAATATCTCAAATCTATTTTACATTGATATACTCTTGATATGATATCTCTTAAGACAAATTCAAAGAATCTCATACATTTTTTTAAACTTAATTGAGTGAATATTTTATTTGATTAATGCTTATTTCATCAATTGATGCTTATATTTTTAAATTATATTTAATTTTAAAATGACATTATTTGCTAAAGTAAGAAAGATAAATTATTAAAGAAGAAATGACCAATTATTTGAAAAGAGCTTTAAAATTGAAAATATCTTTGAAATTTAAAAAATCTAAATTTAGTAGTTAACTTCATGTTTAATCTGCTTGATTTGAAAGAAAAAGAAGAAGAAAAATTAAAAAATAAATTTATCCAATATTATTTATAAAAAATAAGGAAAGTGATATTATCTAGCTTTGATTGAAAATTCTAATTAGCTTATATTAAGGTAAATGAACATTAATTTTATTATACTTTTGAGCCTTAAATTTTATGATTCTATTTGATCTATATGCTTTTGATTTGATTATCAAATCATTTTTGAAAACTATTTGGAGTGAAAAGAAGTTTGAACATATTCTTTCTCTAAACAAATTGATTTTGATATATTCTTAAAATTTTGAAGCTCATTGATAAATATAATACTGAACTTTTCATGTGCCAAACTTTAAACTTGATTTGTATGATCATTTTTGGTAAATAATTAGAGTTAAATTAAATTTAAAAATATATTTTTAGTCTAAGAAATAAATTTCTAAACTAAATTTTGAAACTCATTAGAAAATTTAATTTTGATCCTAAATTTTTTATGTGCATTACAAAATCCTTATTAATTATTTATTTTAAAATAATTTTTACTTCAAAGTAATGAATTTGAAAAACTGACTATCTATTTTTTTGATACTGCTTAGTTTACTTTGCTCGATATATTCTCGATACATACCTTTCTCGAACTCATTTGACTAAAATTTCTTTAAAAAAAAAGATTGAATATTGAATTAAATTCTATGCTTGATTTTATGTTCAAATCTTTTAAAAAGCTCTATTCTTCTTAAAGTTTAAAAGTGCATATCTAAAAATCTAATTAAAGATCATATTAATTCAAAAAGAAGGAGAGCCTTCTGAAATTAAAATGAATATGTGAAACTTAGTTTGAGTTAAAGAATAAATTTTTGAAAGGAAGATGATTCATTTAAATTAATTTTATGAACTAAATACATCTCTCAATTTAATGCTTTGATGTTGATTTTGATGGTTTCTTATTTCTTCCTGTGAGCTTTTTGATGTTGTCAAAAAGGAGGAGAAGTATGTTAAGTATATGCTTGAAGGATTGATGCTTAAGAAACTTAAAGTTTTGATATTTTAAAGATTAATTGAGAATATTCATGAAGTGTGCATTCATGTGTTTGAATTAGTACTTCATGTCTTCATGATACATATTAGTAAAATACATTGAAATATATTATTTATTTTTATTATGCATATACTCAAAATTTTGCCATCATCAAAAAGGAAAAGATTGTTGATCCCATGATTGATTTTGATGATTATCAAACTTTGAGTATTTGAGTATTTAACCATGTGTTTCATGAGTGGATGTAGGTCTTTTTAGGTATTTGAATTAAAAAATCATTTTAAGAAAAGATCTACAAAAATTCATCAAGTCAAGATTTTTAAAGAAATTTTTTTTTTAAGCTTCCAAAGATCAAAAGAAAGAGAGCTCTTTGACCAAAACAAGAAAAACATAACATGAAATTCAAATAAAAATTAAATTTCTTTAATTGAAAGCAAAAATGCCTCAAAATAGCCTTGGAGCAATTTTCATGATTTCTCAAAATTTTTTCGAGAGCTCTCGAGTGGACTGGCACGCCCAAACGTAGTTCTGGCATGATTTTAAGAGGTCTCGAGTTAAACTCGAGATGTCTTGATCTCAAGAGATAGAAACTTAGTTTCTATACTTTGAGAGCGAGAGGTCTCGCTGTTTTAGGGAGACATCTCGATTCAAAATCGAGAGGTCTCAAAATCTGATGAAAGGTTTCATTTTGCATGGACAACCTTCAACGAATAGTTTTGCAATCACTATTTTTCGACCCCAATGATTATTTCAGAGCTCCCAATGGTAAGAACTCTCCTCCATCCATCTCTAAAGGTATTTAAAAGATGGAAAATCAATTGAAAAGGATATAAAGAGATTTAAAGAGAATTTCTACTAGTTTCGATGAGGAACAATGAATATCTAAAGAAAAGAAAAAAGAGAGAAAAGTTATGCATAGATTTCAGCAAGCATTCAAAGCAAGCTTCTCCAACATCTTCTACATCCTCTCAAGCATAATTTGAAGGAAAGCCAAGCTTCAATCGAGCACATCATCAACTTCTTCTTTAGAATCTAAAAGAGCTTAAACTCTATTTTTTATACTGTGCTGAAACTTTCATTTGTAATTATAATTTCTTTATAAGTTTCTTTTGGAGAAAGAAACTTGGGGATTAGACCCGTCCAAGGTCAAAATTGGATATTATAGATTTTGGTTGATGAGCTTGAAAAATCAATTGGATTGTTAGTGAATCCAAAAAACTAACAGTGTTAGATTTTGGTTGGTGCTCCTATGAAAATCAACTAGGTTTGTTTGTAAGCCTAAAAAATAAATACACTATAAACAAGAGTAGATTATAGTAAAAATCTCAAGGAAAGCTTGGGGAGTGAATGTAGGTGCAACTTGCATCGTACCACTATAAATCTTTGTGTGTTTATGTTATGCTCTTTTCCTCTTTTTCTTTACATACTTTGCATGCTTATAATTCTTGCTTTACTTTCATCATTTGATTTTGCTATCTTAATTCCACTGCTTATATTGCATATATTTCATCACACCACTTTGGTTAAAATCAAAGCACATACTTGTTTAGAAAGTAAATTTGATTAAAATTTTATAACAACCCAATTCACCCCCCTCCCTCTTAGGTTGCTACTTCTAGGCAATGAGCTTATCATGTTTTCCTCTCAGGCTTCATAATTACCACTAACTTATCCCACCACCAATTGGGAGTCACTGTAAGCTTGGAGTCAATCTACTTTTAGTTCTTTGGTTATTCTCAACTCCACAATCAAAGCTTTGTATTCTGTCCTGTTGTTTATTATAGGAAACTCAAAATGTAGCGCATATTTGGCAATAATCCTCTCCGGATTAACCAAGATCAACCCAATGCCTGCGCCTGAAGCATTAGATGAACCATCCATATATAGCATCCAAAAGCCTTCAAGAAGGTCTGCTCTTTCTTTGGAAGAGTTTGGCTACAACCATGGAATATTGATTTCATTCTACTCAAGTTCGATCTCATCCAGAATAGTACATTCAACTATGAAATCTACTAATATTTGAACCTTGATTGACAGTCAAGGCTAAAAATTGATGTCAAACTCCATAAGCTCAATTACTCATTTTGCAATTCTTCTAGAGGCATCTGTTCAATGAAGAACTACCTTGATTAGTTGATCAATAAGGAGAGTTATAGTATGCGCTTGGAAGTATGGTTGGAGTCTCCGAGCTACAAAGTAGAGCATAAGTTAGATTTTCTAACTTAGTGTACCTGATCTCAGTATCCCTCAAGACACAGCTTATATAGTAGATCGACCACTGAACTTTTGCTTCTTCTTTAACTAAGAACATTGCAAGGGCCGCTGGGGAGACCGTCAGGTACAAAAATAGTTCTTCTCCAGGTTTGGGCTTTACTAATAGGAAAGGTGAGCCAAGATAGTTCTTGAGATCTTCAAATGCTTGTTAACATTCAGTGGTCCAGCAAAAATTTTTTGGCTATTTGAGAACTTGAAAGAAGGGCATACATCGTTCGACCAACCTCAAGATGAAGTGGTTCAAAGCTACTACTTTTCTTGTTTGGTGCTGAACTTTTTTTATTGATTTTGGGGCAGTCATATCTTGAATGGCCCGAATCTTCTCTAGATTTGCTTCAATTCAGCGCCTTGACACCATGAATCCCAAACACTTGATTGGGTTCAACTTCATCTTATATCTCCAGAGGGCACTGAAGGTCTCCTCAAGGTCGGCTATATGATTTATCAAAGTTTGGCTCCTGACAAGCATATCATCTACATAAACCTTCATGTTATGGTCGATCTACTCCTTAAAGATCTTATTCACCAGGAGCTGATAGGTTGCTCTTACATTTTCAAGCCTAAAAGGCATAACCCTATAATAATAGAGATCATGGTCAGTAATAAAAGTAGTTTTCTCTTCATCTTTTAGGGCCATCCAGATTTAGTTATAGCCGAAGAAGGCATCTATGAAAGTGAAGAGCTTATGGTCCTAAGTTGCGTCTATCAGTTGGTCAATTCTGGATAAAGGATAGCTATCTTTTCGATAGGATTTAATCAACTTCTTGAAGTCTATGCACATTCTCTATTTGTTGTTTGCCTTTTTGACGAGGACTACATTGGTGATCCAGTTTGGATAAGAGACTTCTCGAATGAACCTGGCTTTGAGTAGCTTGTCGACTTCTTCCATAATAGCCTTATGTCTCTCTGGAGCATAACCGCACATTTTCTCTTTCGTTGGCTAATATTTGGGATCGACAGCTAGGCAATGTTTCATAACTTCGGCATCTATTCTAGGCATATTTACAGAAATCCAAGCAAAAATATCTACATTTCTCTACAAAAAGTGGACGAGCTACTTTCGTACCTCTTCTCCCAGATTAGAGCCGATCTGCACTGTATGCTCTTTGTTTCCATCATTCAAAGGGATTAAGACAAGATCTTCCATTGGTTCCTCCCATTCTTCAATAAGGTCATCCCGAACATCTAGCCCATCAACTAGATAAGGATCTGATTGTACGCCTCTTTGTAAAGCAATTGAGTAGCAATGCCTTGCTAAAGCTTGATCTCCTCTAACTTCTCTAATCTCTTAATCTATTGAAAACTTTATTTTCAGATAATAGATTGATACCACTTCCTGAAGTGCATTTAGACTAGGTTAGCCAAGAATTGCATTATAGGTAGATGGAGCTTTCACCATTAGGAAGTCCACCTAAGCCCTGGATTGCCTTGGGTATCGTCCTGCAGCCATAGTTAATGTTATTAACCCTTCAACTGGCACAACATCGCTAGTGAAGCCTACCAATGGAGAATTTATTGGCCCTAATTGGTTATTAGGTATAAATATTTAAGAAAAAGCATCATAAAATAAGACATTGATAGAGCTTCCATTATCAATAAGAATACGCTGTACATCATAGTCAGCAATATTTATGAAAACTACAACCATGTTGTTATGGAGAAATTGAATTTCTTGTGTATCTTTTTCAGTGAAGACAATGGATTCTTTAGTTCTCTACCTCTTAGCCAGCTCTATCGATCCATTGATTTCTTCCCATCGAAGTCTCCCATAGATGGTGTTAATGATGCCAAGGGTGAAGGTTCTTGATCTAGAATTTTATAGATAGATCTTGAAACTTTTTCAAGATCTTACAGTGGAAGACTTAAATAAATCAAATATTTATTTAAATAAATATATAAATACCTAGATCTCAAATCTATTACATGATTAAGGTATGATATTAATTGATAAATTAAAATCAAACAAGAAAAAAAAGGTTGATCAAATCAACGTAGATCTACACGATATTAAATGCAGGTATGAAGTTTATAGATCATATCTATTACCTGAGTAAGTTGGACATTCTAACTTACTGATCTAGACTTGAGGATGAAGTCATGAGCCACATATGCATCCAGCCTCTAGGAGTCATCCATACGAGCCTACGATCTCTGATCTGAAGTCTGATGTAAGAAATTAGCATAGCATGTTAATACTGTGCTGATCCTTCTTCGACGATCGATCCGATGCTCTCTTCTTTGAAATTTAAACTTTTCAAAATATGAGAAGAAAGATTAGAGTTTACTGATCTGAGACTCTCTCAGAAAAAACTTAAAAAAAAGATGAGAGATTGAAAATAAAACAGCCCTAGAAGAAAACCCTCTTCTTCTTCTCTTTTCTCTCACCTAGATACCTAGTTTGGTGCCTATGGAACCCCCATGCCCAAGGATCCTCTTCCTCTAATTTTTTTACACCCCAAACCTCTCCCAAAGCTCTATATTTTACAAAAAAATTAAAATAAAATTCATCCAATAAATAGAAAAAAAGAAGAGTTTCAAGTTAGATCAAAATCCTAGACTAGGAATGTCCAAACATGGGAAGTTGCGGGGCGCCCAACTCTTGGGTGCCTCCTCCACAATTATTGGCATGGACCAGCAAGGGAGGGTGCATGAAAAAGGAGATTATTTTTATGAAATAAGAGAAGAATTAATTAAAAGAGGGGGTGGCACTCAAGGGAAGGTGTTTTGGTCAATAAGGATTCTATCTCATTGAATCCTAAGCAAAACTAACTCCTCTTTTGACTTGGTCTTCCAATAAATTACCTTATGAAAAAAGGAGAGAAAGAGGGCATGAGAAGCCATGGGAGTGGAGAATTTTTACATAAGAAATAAAACAAAAAGGGCATGGGGTGTGAGGTTTAAGTGGCGTAAGTGATAGGGAGTCCTAGTCACACTAGGACTCCTATTTTGACTTGGTCAAACAAGATCTTTTAACCAAATAAAATTAAGATTAAACCAACCCAACTAAATAAGATGCTAACTTATTTAAGAACTTAATTAAATTATATTAAATTATATTTAATTCTAATTTATTTTCTAATCAAATTAAAAAATTAGATTAATCTGAATCCTAGTTAGATAAGGACTAGTTCTTCGTTGCACTTGGCTTATCCAATAAATCAATTGAACTTGATCCAATCAAACCCAAAATAAATATAATTAAATTATATTTAATTAAACTTAATCTCAACCTATTGGCTTAATCAAATTAAGTCAATTAGCAATTCAATTGCTAATCGATCCTCCTGCAATACTTGCACTAGGTTAAACACCAATCGTATTGATTGTTTAACCTTAGAATGATTCTTAATCGTTGATCAACCATCCGATCAAATCATAAGTGCTAATATGTATGACCTCATAGGTCCGAACCTAAGTCGATAGCATAGAAATAAATTTTTATATCAATCAAAGTGAACATTTAGCAATGATACCCGACGGTCGGATAGGTCGAAGTTGTAGAACACCATCTTTAGAATCCATGCGGATATATTTTCCATATAATTCATCCCCTTGACCACAATGCTCATAGGACACCTCAGAGTTCAACTGTCAACTCTGATCAGGTTGTCCATGTTGTATTTTAAAATATCAAATCCATCTGATGGATTATCCTAACCAAAGTTTTGCTATATTGAAATACAATGATACATTCTTCTCCAACTCTTGGAGTGGTCAATTCCATCTTAATCATACTCTGACTTTGTAAGTACTTAACTATGCCTAGATGCCTTCCATTGCTAAATTAGAAATTCAGTTAGTCTGGTACCAAAGCACAGTGAGTTGCTTGCAAGTCACTAGGATGATCTCAGGTCTAAGAGATACTTACACCTATATCCTATCAGAGATATTTTCGATAGCAGAATGCTCTGGAGTTGGTCATGTTCAATGATGATGTACCCAAACATCTCACCTGTATGCTACACCAGTGTCTCCACACTCCTTAGTTAAGAGGACAACCAACCTATATGGCATATAGCGACCTATGCTCGATAGATGCTGTTATCCTAATTAACAGCCTATCATTTGGTCATGAACAACTTTAAGAACTAATCAATAAATCCTCTCTTTATCAAAATTAAATAGTCCTAAGGACTTCATCACAATAATGGAGTTCATTAGAAGATGTAAACTTATGATGAAAAAGATGTCAAAATATTTTTATTAATTAATAAATTAATTATAATTATAAAATAGCTCAACCATCAATAGGCCGATGATTGACTTTGGAACATAATTTTCAACAACTCCCACTTATCCTAAAGCCACTCGGCATAGTATCTAATACCCATCTTTGACTTATGGTTGTCGAACTCCTTGATTGCCAGAGCTTTAGTGAAGAGGTCGGCTAGGTTCTCCTTTCCATCGATCTTCTAAAGATCGATGTCACCACCATCCACGATCTCACAGACCAATTGAAAGCGATGCAGAATGTGCTTTGTCCGCTGGTGTGCCTTTGGTTCCTTTGCTTGAGTTATGATGCCAGTGCTGTCGTAGTAGAGTAGGACTAGACCATCAATGGAGGATGCTACTTCGAGCTCGATGATGAACTTTCTCTGCCACATAGCTTCCTTTGCTACATCTAGTGCCGCCATGTACTCTGCTTCATAAATAGAGTCAGCCACTGTATGCTACTAAGAACTTTTTCAATAGATGGCTCCACCATTTAGAATAAAAATATATCCCGACACACTTTTACTGTCATCATGGTCAAATTGAAAGCTGGAGTCTGTAAACCTTACAAGCTTTAGATCTGACTCACCATAAACTAACCATTGGTCCTTAGTATTTTTCAAATACTTAAGGATGGTTTTAACCATCTTCTAGTAATTTTCTCTAGGGTCAGACTGGTATCTACTCACCACTCCTAGTGAGTATGCCACATCTGGTCTTATACATGTCATTGCATATATAATAGATCCCACTACCGAAGCATATGAGATTCTACTCATATGCTCTCTCTCTTTAGGAGTTGTGGGACAATCCTTCTTAGAGAGAGAAATTTTTTGGCCTATCGGGAGATAGCCCTTTTTGGAATTCTCCATGCTGAACCTCTTCAGCATAGTTTCTATGTATGTGGACTGGGGTATACCAAGCATCCTTTTAGATCTATCTCTATAGATCTTCATCCCTAGGATGTAGGATGCTTCACCCAAGTCCTTCATATAAAATTGTGATGACAACCAGACTTTTATTCCTTATAGTATGGAGATATCATTCTCGATTAAAAAAATATCATCCACATACAAAATAAGGAATACCACTGCTGGACCATTTATCCATTTATAAATGTAGGGTTCTTCTACGTTCTTAACGAAGCCATACATTTTGATCACTTTATCAAAATGCATATTCCAACTCTGAAATATCTGCTTAAATCCATAAATGGATCTTTGAAGCTTGCACACCTTGGACTCATCTATGGATGTGAACCCTTCAGGTTGTATCATATACACCTCTTTGGTCAGCTCTCCATTTAGAAAAGCTGTCTTCATATCCATCTACCAGATCTCATAGTCCAGATGGACAGTACTGGCAAACATGATCCAAATGGACTTGAGCATTACCATAGGGGAGAACGTCTCGTCATAGTCAATACCATAACATTGATGATACCCCTTGGCAACCAGATAGGCTTTATAGGTCTCCACCTTTCTGTCTGTGCCCCTCTTCCTTTTGAAGACCCATTTACACCCAATGGATTTAACCCCTTCAGATGGGTCAACTAATTTCCATATATCAATGACCTTCATGAAATCCATTTCGGATCTTATGGCTTCTAGCCATTTCTTAGAGTTGGATCTCTGCATCGCATTCATATAAGTGATCGGATCCTCATCGTTCTCATCGAGTTCAATGGGACCACCATCCTGGATCAACAATCCATAGTATCTGTTCGGATGGTGCGGTACTCTATCGGATCATTTTAATGGTGCGGGTTCACTAGGCTTCAGATTTGATCTGATCAAATCCAACTTAGGTTCAATATTTTGTGTCGGATTTTCTACCTGTTGAACTTCATCAAATTTAACCTTAGAGGCAACAGTTCCTTCACCAAGGAACTTCTTTTTCAGAAAGGTTGCCCTAAGATTGACAAACAACTTTTGTTCATTAGCATGGTAGAAATAGTATTCTTTGATCTTTTTTGGGTACCCTATGAATGTACACTTGTCAAACCTAGGTTCAAGTTTGTCTATAACTAACCATTTGACATAAACCGGGCACCCCCAAATCTTAAGGTGTGAACGTGCTGGCTTACATATGAGGTTTTAACTACATACTTACTTGAAATCCTATTTAATAGATAACAAGTCAATTCGAGTGCATATCCTCAGAAGGATATCGACAAGCTGGCAAATCCCATCATGGATTGGACAATATCTAACAAAGTCTGATTCCTTCTTTCAGATACACCATTATGCTGTAGTATTTCAGAAGGAGTCCATTGGAAGAGAATTCCATTCTCTCCTAGATATATGAGAAACTCAATAGAAAGGTATTCTCCTTCTCGATCAGACCGAAGAGTTTTAATACTCTTTTCAGTTTGTTTTTCTACTTCATTTCAGAATCGTTTAAATATTTCAAAAGAATTCGACTTATGTTTCATCAGATAGACATATCCATATTTGGATAGATCATCTGTGAAAGTAATAAAGTAGACATATCCACCTTTGGTACTTATGCTCATTGGTCCACATACATCAGTATATACTAGACCTAAGAGCTCATTGACTCTCTCACCTTTTTCAGTAAAAGGTGACTTGGTCATTTTATCAAGAAGATAGAACTCACAGATTGAATGTGATTCACAATCATTGACTTTGAGGATTCCCTCTTTAGTCAATATGTTTATCCTATTCTTGTTTATATGACCTAGCCTACAGTGCCATAAGTAGATATCTGATACACTATCTAATCTAGGATGCTTACTAGTAGAATAGACTACATTAACAGATTGACATAACATATATACACCATTATTCAATTGTCCATAAAAAGCAGTAACACCATTCACAATAACGTTACAAACTCATTTCTTTATTAAAATTTCATAATTATTAATGGCCAAAAGGTCTACAGAAATGATATTTAAAAAGAAACTAGAATAGAAATGATAATCACTAAGAACAATGGTATAAGATTCAAATACAAGTTTCAAAATTTTTAAAGCTAGAATTGGAACTGATCTTCTATCTTCAATATTTAGGAATCTCTCGACTTGCTTGAATCTTTTACTGACCTGCAACTCCTGCAATAAATTATAAATATAATAAGGGCTACCGGTATCCAATACCCAGTCAATAATATCATAAATAGAGAAATTGCAAGAAGTTATCATATAAATATCTTGCCCAGCAATAGCTTGCTTCTTTTTCTGCCTATTCGAATCTAGGGAGGTAATGTACTAAGGATAGTTCCTCTTTCAGTGCCTCCACTTCTTGCAAAAGAAGCATTCAGCTTGACTCTTATTAGGCTTGATCTTCCTAATATGGCCCTTCACTGATGTCCCAGTCTGAACTTGTACCTTCTTTATTTTCTTCTTCTTATTTTTCTTTCTTTTCCTAAAGGATCGAGAACTAGAAGACGAACCTCCCACTAAGTTCACCGGCTCTTTATGCAGCTGGTGATCCTTCTCATAGTTTTGAAGTAACCCTAATAAGCCATGATAGTTTACTTTAGGCTATGTCATTCTGTAATAAGGAAAGGGAGATAGGACTTTGGCAGTGAGTTCAGTATTGCATCTTTCCCAAGTTGTTCATGCAAGAAAAAGCCCAGTTTGCTTAAGTGCTCTATCAGCTCGATCGTATACAGTACATGATCAGTGACAGAGGCTCCATCCTGCATTTTGGCATTGAAGATGGTGCAACTAGTCTTATGCCTCTCAATATCAGTGGGTGTGCCAAAAGAATCCTCCAACACTTGGAGCATTTCATTTGGTTGAGCTGTCTCAAACCTACGACTGAACTCGTCGCTCATCATAGCCAGCATAATGCAGTGCACCATGGTTCGATCACTGAGCCACTTTTGATAAGTGTCTCAGACTGTTCCACGGACATTGACAGCTGGCTCCTCAGGTGTAGGATCCGTCGGCACATATAGGATCCGTTCATGCTCCAGGACAATCATCAACTTTCAGTACCAGCTATTGAAGTTGGGTCCCACCAACTTATCATTGTCCAATAATGATCGAAGTGATAGAAAAGTGGACATGTCTGCATAAAAAAAAATCCAAAATCTAATTAGTAATTGATTCATTGAACCTAAAGATTTGAACTTTAATCAAAAGATTTCTCCCACTATTTTATTCGAATTGGTAGCCTCTACCTCCAATTTGAGGAATTACCCTAATTTCTTAGTGGGTACTAGAATCCACATAGACTATACATGAGACCAACTTTGGTTGGACCACCCATGTACATCTAAGGATAGGTTCATAATCAATTGTTTCTCTAAATAATTTTTAATAATTAAATTTTGCCCTAGATCCTGATCTGTTGGTTTTGGCCTTCTCAAAAAAGGGTCCAGTTAGGTCCAACCATTAACATGACCATACTTGGCCCATCTGATCAATGAATAATCAGGCTCAACTTTGGTTGGCCCACCTAACCATCATTTAGAAAGATGTATCCAGGAGATCATATAATGAATGATAATTCCATTAATCGACAAGCACCAGGCCTTTAGGCCTCCAATGATTATGCAATCGATGAACTCATTATCATCCACTTTAATGGGAGGCTATGATCCAGTTATCATATAACTATTTTATTTTAGAGATCTAATAATTTTAGAGAATTTAATTTATAGAAATGAGTATGTCAGATTAACCAGCTTATCATGATCCTCCCACTAACTTCACCAAGTCAGCTCAAGGGATACCATTAATAGGCTGATCTAGGAGCACCTAAATTAGTCAAACTGATTTACCTAACTGACATGGGTCAGCTCGAATAGTTAAGCGATCTGATCAAAACATAATCTCACCAAGAGGCCAGGTAAGTTTGAACAGTGGAAGGATCTGCCAGGCTTGCCTTAGACACCATTAAAAATGGTTAGCAAAATGAGCTGCCAATTAAAAACCACTGGTCTGGTTTATCTTAGACACCAATTAATTTAATTAGTTTCAATTAGATCAACCTAGCAGTTCATGCTAGATCGTGTAGCCAAGAATCAAGTCCATCTTGAATCTTGTTAAAGACATGGACTTGACCAACTACAACTATTGCAACTGATCTAGAAAATCCTTGACATAATCTAAGACAACAACTGATTAAATTTAGTCAATTCTCTAATTAAGTCCATTCTTTAATCTAATCCTAGGTCTAATCCAATTAACAGACCTAATCTCCACTAATCCATTTAATCCAATATGTTATGATTTGTGTCTTAGGATGTTTAATTCACAATCCTAGATCCTAATTAAATAACTTCTTAATTCTTAATTAAGTTTTGAGCTGAGGGTTGGGGTTTGACTTTTTGAAAATAATTTTTATATTTATAAAAAATTTTTATAATATAGTTTTATCAACCAAGTTGCATGTTTGATTCATAATCAATATGCAAGTAAGATAAGCATGAAACTACTTTAAATCTAATCTAAATAGGTTCATGTAATTGAAAGAGTTTTAACTATAATCAATAATAAATTACCTTAGATCAAATCTAACATATTTATGATGATTAAAATTAGATTAAAATATTTTTAATTAGATCATAAAATCTCTTAGATCTAATCTAAAATTTTATGATCAGTAATTTTAGATCAGCACGTACTAGGATAACCTCTCCACTGTAAGAGATAAACCTTATAGTAGGACAACCTTATAGCAGTCCATGCAATCTAAAATTTTTATTTTTAGATTTAAAACTATTTTAAATCTAATAAATTATAAATAAAATTAGATCATATCTAATAAATTTAGGATAAGAAGTAGATCAACATGAACTAGGACAACCTCTCCACTGTAACGGGTAAATCTTACAGAAGGATAACCTTATAGCAGTTCGTATGATCAAAATTTTTAATTTTAGATTTAATAATAAAATTATAAATTAGATCTAATCTAAAAAATAATCTAAACATACATATAAAATCATGTAATAAATAACCTAGGCTTCGATACTAATTGTAGGAACCAGATCTAGAATTTCAGAGCTAGATCTTGAAACTTTTTAAGATCAGGCAATGAAAGAATTAAATAAATTAATATTTATTTATAAAATCAAAGAATATTCTAGATCTAAGATTTTATTACATGATTATGGCATGAGATTAAATTAAAAATTAAAAATATAAAGAAAGAAGAAGTGTCGATTATATCAACATAGATCTATACTAGATCAGAATTATATGAGTAATAGAAGATCAAATCATTGTTACCTATGCAAGTTAGACTTCTAACTTACTGATCTAGGCTTGAGGATGATGTTGTGAGCCACACATGCATCTGACTTTTAGGAATCATCCATACGAGCCCACGAATCACGATCAAAAATTTTGATACAGGAAATCAACATGGTATGCTAGTATTTTGCTGATCCTTCTTTGATGGTCGATCTAGAACCATCTTCTTCAAATCTAGGACTCTCCAAGTTTTAGAAAAAAGGAAAAGAGATTTTAAACCTGAAACATCTCTCAAAAATCTCTAAAGAAGAAGGAAGAGATCAAAGAAAAATCCTAGAAGAAGAATCCTTCTTCTTCTTCTTGTTTTCTCTCAACTAGACATCTAGATTGGTGTCTATGAAATCCCCATGCCCCAATATTCTTTCTCCCTGATTTTTGCATGCCCCAAAGGTCTCTTAATAGTCTAGAATCTATAAAAAATTAGTCTAAAATTTATTTTAAATATTGAGATATGGAAGAGTTTTGTCTAGGTCAAACACCTAGACAAGGTAGGTCTAAAATAGGCAACTATTATGCCACGAACCACCAGAAATAAGCACACAAAATCCTCCTCTTTTCCATGACAAAATGAGAGAAAATCAGAAATGTGGGCTGCATAAAACAAGGAGGAGTTTTAGGTGCTTAAAATTCTATCTCATAGAATTTAAGTCAAAATCAACTTCTAGTTTGACCTGGTCCACAACCAAATGCCATCTAAGGAATAAGGGAAGGCTATGGGCATGCTGAAGGCCTGGGAAAAGATTTTTCCACATTCAAAATCAAAGAGAAGGGGCATGGGGTGCGTGAGGGGTCAATGGCACAAGGAATAGGGAGTCCTAGTCATACTATGATTCCTGTTTTGACTTGATCCAAGTGATCTATGAACCAAATTAAATTAGGATTAATTCAATCTAATTAAATTAGATCCTAAATAAAATAAGAACTTAATTAAATTAAATTAAATTAAATTAAATTTTAATTTAATTTTTTAATCAAATTAGAAAATTGGATTGACCCAAGTCCTAGTTGAACTAAGATCAATTCTTTCTTGCACTTGGCTTATCTAATAGACCAATTGGATTTGATCCAATCAAATTCAAACCAAATCTAATTAAATTATATTTAATTAAACTTAATCTCAGTCCTTTGGTTTAATCAATTTAAGTCAATTAGCAATTAAATTATTAATCGATCCTCCTGTAATACTTGCACTGGGTTAAACATCAATCGTATTGATCATTTAATCCTAGAACGATTCTTAATCATTGATCAACCATCTAATTAGATTGTGAACTCTAATTAGATCTGATTCTAAATCTACACTACATCAAATATAGGTATGATGTTTATAGATCATATCTATTGCCTGAGTAAGTTAGATATTCTAACTTACTGATCCAGGCTTGAGGATGAAGTCATGAGCTGCACATGCATCCGGCCTTTAGAAGTCATCCACATGAGTGTACGATCTCTAATCTGAAGTTTGATACAGGAAATCAGCACAGCATGTTAGTACTGTGCTGATCCTTCTTCGATGATTGATCTGATGCTCTCTTTTTTGAAATTTAGATTCTCCAAAATATGTGAAGAAAGATGAGAGTTTACTGATCTGAGACTCTCTTAAAAAAACTCAAAAGAAAGAAGAGATATTGAAAATAAAATAGCTCTAGAAGAAGACCCTCTTCTTCTTCACTTTTCTCTCACCTAGACATCTAGTTTGGTGCCTATAGAACCCCCATGCCCAAGGACCCTCTTCCTATGATTTTTGCAAACCCCAAACTTCTCCCAAAGATCTGTATTCTACAAAAAAATTAGAATAAAATTCAACCAATAAATAGAGAAAAAGAAGAGTCCAAGTTAGATCAAAATCCTAGACTAGGAATGTCAGAACATGGGAAGTTATTGGGGTGCCCAACTCTTGGATGCCTCCTCCATAGTTATTGGCATGGACCAGCAAGGGAGGGCACACAAAAATGAAGATTATTTTCATGGAATAAGAGAAGAATTAATTAAAAGAGGGGGCGGCACTCAAGGGAAGGTGTTTTGGTCAATAAGGATTCTATCTCATAAAATCCAAAGCAAAACTAACTCCTCTTTTGACTTGGTCTTCCAAAAAATTACCTTATAAGAAAAGAAGGAGAGAAAGAGGGTATGAGAAGCCATGGAAGTAGAGAATTTTCATGTAACAAACAAAACAAAAAGGGCATGGCGCGTGAGGATTAAGTGGCGCAAGTGATAGGGAGTCCTAGTCACACTTGGAGTCCTATTTTGACTTGGTCAAACAAAATCTTTTAACAAAATAAAATCAAGATTAAACCAACCCAATTAAATAAGACCCTAACCCATTTAAGAATTTAATTAAATTAGATTAAATTAGATTAAATTAGATTTAATTCTAATTTATTTTCTAATCAAATTAAAAAATTAGGTTAATCCAAGTCCTAGTTAGACTAGGACTAGTTCTTTCTTGCACTTAGCTTATCCAATAAATCAATTAAACTTGATCCAATTAAGTCTAAATTAAATTTAATTAAATTTTATTTAATTAGACTTAATCTTAGCCTATTGGTTTAATCAAATTAAGTCAATTAGCAATTCAATTGCTAATCGATCCTCCTGCAATACTTGTACTAGGTTAAATATCAATCGTATTGATTGTTTAACCTTAGAATAATTCTTAATCATTGATCAACCATTCGATCAGATCATAATCTCTAATGTGTATGACCTCATAGGTTCGAACCTAAGTCGGTAGCATAGGAACAAATTCTTATACCAATCGAAGTGACTATCTAGCAATGATATTCGATGGCCGGATAGGTCGAAGGTGTAGAACACCATCCTTAGAACCCATGCGGATATAATTTTCATATAATTCATCCCCTTGACAAGAATGCTTGTAGGATACCTTAGAGTTCAACTGTCAGCTTTGATCAGGTTGTCTATATTGTATTTCAAAATATCAAATTCATCTGATGGATTATCCTAGCCAAGGTTTTGCTATATTAAAATATAGTGATACATTCTTCTCCAACTCTTGGAGTGGTCAATTTCATCTTGATCATACTCCAACTTTGCAAGTACTTGACTGTGCCCAAAAGTCTTCCATTACTGAATTAGAAATTTAGTTAGTTTGGCACCAAAGCATAGTGAGTTGCTTGCAAGTCACTAGGGTGATCTCAGGTCTAAGGGATACTTATACCTATATCCCATCAGAGACATTCTCGATAGCAAAATACTCTGGAGTTAGTCACGTTCAATGATGTTGTACCCATGCATCTCACCTGTATGTCATACCAGTGTCTCTACACTCCTTAGTTAAGAGGACAACCAACCTATATGGCATATAGCGACCTATGCTCGATAGATGCTGTTGTCCTAATTAACTATCTATCATTTGGTCATGAACAAATTTAAGGACTAAACAATAAATTCTCTCTTTATTAAAACTAAACAATCCTAAGGACTTCATCATAATAATAGAGTTCATTAGAAGATGTAAACTTATGATGAAAAAGATGCCAAAATATTTTTATTAATTAATAAATTAATTATAATTATAAAATAGCTCAACCATCAATAGGCTGACGATTGACTTTGAAACATAATTCTCAATAAAGGGGTGATCGATCTCCTTATTGTTCCTCTCTCCTTGATGGTTTTGGTAGTGGTGGTGCTCTTGACTGATCTTTTCTTGCTTTAGGCTAGCATCGAAGGGATCGGTCAGTCAGTCTCGTCTGATAAGCTCCTCGATCTCGTCTTGGAGCTGGATACATTCTTCAGTATTGTGACTGTGGTTATGATGGTAGAGGCAGTATTTATTAGGATTGCTCTTGCCAGGGTGAGTGTGCATCCTTTCAGGCCTCAGTAGTTGCTCCTTGATCTCCATCAACACCTAAGTTTTAGGAGCATTGAAAGGTGCATAGTTGTGAAATCTTCTTAGGGGAGAGTTTTATCATGTTATTCTGTCAGGGCTTCTTTATCGATGAGCTCGGGAAGGGGTCTGGGCTCATTTGGACTCAAGAGGAGTTCAGGAGCGGGTCGAGCTTCACTCGACTTCTCTTTAGTTGTGGACTTGCTAGTTTCTTCCGCACATCGTTCTCCTATGGCTTCGTCATCCTTGGTCTTAAAGGCCTATTCTACTTAAGCATAGCCATCAGCCTAGGCCAACATATCAGCAAAATTCTTGGAATACTTCTTCTCCAAGGAGAACAGTAGGTCATTCTTTTGAAGGCCTCCTTTTAGTATGGCCATGGTGATGGATTAGTCCTGATTTCAGACTTCCAGAGCAGTAGCATTGAAGCAACTGACATAAGCTTGGATGGACTCTCCTTTCTGCTTGATGTTGATAAGAAAGTCTGAGCCCCGCCTTGGGTGTCGGCTGCTTACGAAATGAGCCATAAATTGATGGCTCATTTGGTCAAAGAAGAAGATCATACCTGATTTACGAGCTGAGTATCAATTTTTTGCTGCTCTCTTTAGAGTGGATGGGAAAGCTCGGTATAAAATGACGTCGGACGTGCCATAAAATAGCATCATTATCCGAAAGGTCTCTAGATGGTCGACCAGATTAGCTGTCTCATCATAGCTCTTAAATTGAGGAAACTTGAAGTTCGACTAGATGGGCTCTTGCATGATTCATTAGGAGAAAGGGGGATCGGTGCAGATATCATCGCCATGGATGGAGGGAGCCTGGTGGAGTTTCTCGATGCACCAATTCATTTCCTGAAGCTTTTGATTCAAAAGATCCTCTCGATCATGGATCTCTATGGTCTTCTAGCAGAGTGGAGGCAGAGATCCTCCAGGGGTAGATTCATGATCAAAGCAAGGGTTCTCTATCCTCTGCTTTTCCTTTCCAAGGGTCACTAAATGACTAGCCTAGGTGGGTCATTTGATTGTCAGGTTCTAGTATTTCGACGAGGCTCTCTCTGATGTCGGATGTTGTTGCATAGCTTGTACTGCCTCTATAAGGCCTCTAACCTGCTAGATCAGTAGGTTGAACTACTCCACGTCCACCATAACTGCCGATGGAGGGGCATGGGGTGCCGGAGATAGAGTAGGAATGGGCAAATCTAGATGAGATCTAGCCATGGAGGTGGTAGATCACCTCGTCGATGCTTTCCTGGGTGGCATACTTGCAATAGTGGTCAGAGAAGAAAAAGAGGTAGAGGTAGAGAGAAAATTCCACCGAGCACTCCTTTAAGAACTAGGGATCAAGCGGGTCCCTTCTTCTATGCCAATTCTATTGGTGCAGAATTCTGCAGATGCTGGAATTAGCTGGAGTTGAAGAAGTCGAGGTCACCATTGGGACCTACAAAATAAGTTCAAACTGGAGGTGGGGTGGCTTCAGCAGGACCCTCCGACGATCAAGTCAGCTTTTCTAGCCAATAAAAATCGAGCACTCAAAAAATTAGAGCAGATTTTAGAGCTTAGAGAGAAAACATATCTGGAGGATCCTTTATATAGAAGGAGCTCATAACAAATTGATGGTGACAACCATAACTACCTCATAGTGGGCCGTTTGGGGCCACATGGAGTTTGTTATGGAGGATAGTGTTCGTTGTCGTGACATGCTAGTCTATAGAGATTTAGTAGTTGAAGTTCGGATGGGATAGTTATTGATGATGAAGAGTTTCATATGATAATAGTTCTAGAGAAGTTCAGACTTCTCCAAGGTTATCTACCTGTTGATTGGCTTGTGTTAAGCTGGGAGCTGAATCTGCATAGATGATGAGGTCCTTCTAGGCGACAGCAAGGACTTCGATCAGAAAGAACCTGCTAGGCGACTGGAAGGAGTTGAATTGGAGGGAGCCCTTTGGACGATTGGATGGAGATCGACTGGAAGGAGCCGTTTGAACGATTGGATGGAGTTCAGTGATTGAAAGGAGTTCAGCTAGTGGATAGGATGGGCAAGCACAATTAGAGCATTTTGGTGAGTCTCAATCGCTTCTTTGAGATTCGATTATCTTCAAAGTCATCTAGAACTGAATAACCATCGTTGATTTAAGGCTGATAAGGATGGCAGACTCATAGATTTTGAATTACGGCCAAGCTCTTTATGGAGTTTGGGCTTAATCTGATGATGGAGTTCTCTATCCTAGGTTGCACACTCAAAATCCCAAATTTGATAAGGCCAAGATCTGCCTCTTAGTAAGGCATAGAAGTTCGTCTAGGGGTAAGCTTTGCCAACCTATGGTACTTGTCGCAAGATTCAATTCGCAATAGCTAGACTTGGTCTGAAGGGGATCTGGTTAGATAAGAGTTCAGCCAGTATCAAGATTGGCCAGGTTAGGTTATGCAAGGATTGGGTGCTTAACCAATTGCTTAGACAATCATCTTCACTATTCAAGTTCATTCGAAAGGAGTTCGACTGAAGCCAACTACTTATAATGAAGGAATATGGCTGCCTTCACAACTTGTCATCGAATGAAGCTAGACCGATCGAGCTCTGCCATTGAAGCCTTATCGTCAAGTGGGAAACGACCATTTTTTCTATTCAAGCTCATTTGGGTGGGGTTTGCAATGCTCTGCAGGCTCTGCAGTTTATTCATGTAGTCAAGAAGATTAGCTAGCCTATTGAAGATCAACTACCTTGGGATTACCTTGGGACCAAATACCAGGCCAAACTTCGATAGGAGTGGGTTTAACCCCAACATCCATTAACCCAATGGATAATTCACTAACACAAATTAATATAGATGTGAATGATAAAATAATCCAAATTTTAGTTATAAGTCAAAAATTATAAATTATGCCTATAGAAAGTTTTACATATATTGGTCAATCTAGTTTCTAGGGCATACATCTAATAATCATATCCAAGTTTATAATAAAAAAAACAAGTATTATAAGTATCATCATTTCAATCATAGTAAAAAAAAATCATAAGGGACCATCCTTCTCCTCCTGATCATCATCATCATCGTCATCACAATCATCATCATTTGTAGAAGTAGCAATTGGAGGCAATGCTAGAAACATTTGCATCTTCTCCATCATAAGGCACATGAACTTCTCCGTATGAGAAACATGAGTTGCTAAGTCACTATTTTGGATAGCTAATTCACTATTCTAGATCGCTAATTGATTGTTATGAGCAACTAACTCCATGTTTCGAGCAGATACATTCTCAAACATACTATAAATCTTCTCTAGCTCCTGAATGCACTCCTTAGAGACTTATGAGGATGTGCAGCTAGAAGATGAGGAGCCTGTCAACAAGCTAGCCTACAATCCAAGTCCATAAATCTGCCCCTTGTTCACTTCAAGTATTTCTTTCCATACATGCACTATGGATGGCTGAGGCTGCTGTTGTAATGATTCTGCACCATCCTCTCAAGTCAAGCTCTGACTTGATTGCACCTCTTGCCACTTCTGTATAAAACTAGTCTGCAAAAGATACTAAATACAATAAGTTAAACACACAAATAGTATAAATATATGAATTATAGCTTTCTGAATAGTTATATATGCTATCTCTGCCCTCTTATTCATCCATTGATTGTCATTCTTTTTCTTTCAATGGGTGTGTTTGAAGAGTTCATCCAATGTAGGTGCCTGGTTCAACTTCCACATATGAATTTCATGACACAAACAACTTAGCAACTTTAAAAATAAAAGTTATATTTTTAACAAGTGGATAAAGAATAAGATGCATTAACAATAAACAAAGAAAAAGTATCATAAAGAATAAATCAATACCAATCTTCTAGCATGTTGTTAATGCTGATGGAACCATCAGTGTGAAGTGGGAAGCCTAATCCACTACAATTGGATACATGATTCTTCTTGTTCTTCTGACTTTTGGCTTTGAACTTATCACTATCCCAATATTTCCACAGCTCCTGCTATACACCCTCCTTAATCCAATCTAGCTTGCAATCATGATTTACACAAGCCTCATTAAAAATATTAGTAAAATTATTTGAACCATGACTCTCTCAATTCCTCTGGATATGCTGCTCATCCTCTAGATCCCATTGAATTTTTTCTACAAAAAAAAAAGAAGTTCAGTATCAGCAAAATATATAGACATTTTACATCAAATATAAACAAACAAAGGTATCTAATAAACTTAAAAATATTCTTGTCTCAAACTCATGAAATCACATATCTCGTGTCTTCTTTGGAATCTTCTTCCATAAAGAATAAGGATCGTCATACTTGCTCTTAAGGATTTCAACCAAAGCACGGGTCACCATATGGTCATCATTAAAACTATACAAATAAATAATAGTCAAACAATTATGTATATTTATTTTAACTAAATAAAATAGTGCAATGAACTAAATATTATATAGTTTTGTCCATAACCACTTGGAATTAATAGTTTCTTCTTTGATGTTTGTATGCAAACCCTCTTGGCTAGAAGTTGTAGTGCTAGAAGTATGCATAGGTTGAATAGGTGGTGACTGTCTAGGTGGAACCATAATATGAGAAGAGGAAGGGTTGCAAGTAGGGCTAGGTGTGTGTGGCATGGTATTTGGATATTGAAAATAAAGTGATGGATATGTAGGAAATGATGGTGGCATAGTAGAAAAAGAGGGTGGGATAGTAAAAGTAGTGGGAATGGAAGGTAAAATGGAACCAGAATATGGTGGTTGAGTAGTAAAAGCTCCTGAGGTCACAGTAGCAAGATGTGGTGGAATAGGATGCAAAGGAGATGGGATGGTTAAAGAGGATGGTATAATAGGAGAGAAAGATGATGTGACAATGGTAGAAGGTGGTGAGTGAAGCATCTGAGGGGCTATGGTGGTTGAGGGTAGTGATAAGTCTATCATGGTTGTAGTGGTTGCACGAGTCTTCTTTGGTCAAGAAGTAGATGACTTTTCTTCTCCTTTCCAACTTGGTTTGAAGGTAACATATGTATATGCACAACAATGTAAATGTAAAACAAATTAAATATCAAGTATTGATTACAACAATCTAAACCTAAAACAAATATCAAGTAAAGATTATAATAACATATATGTAAAAAAATATCAATAATATTAAATAAGCATTTATACAAATAAGTTATCACCTATTAACAAAAAAAAGCAAAGAAAATATCTAGAAGCATAAATATTATATCATAATTACTCATCATCATCCTCATTCTCATCTTCATACTTTTTATTGCTTTCTGAATCATCTTCATAAGTGAAATATTCTTCTTCTTCCTCTTCTTCTTCAACTTTCTTTTCATCTTCTTTTTCTTCATCATCAATGGTGCCTTTAAGATAAGCATCAACCTTCTCAAATAATCCCTCACTATCTCATAAATTTTCAACAGACTCATTATTATCTATTGCATTGATTCAAGACATCTCCTCAACTTGAAAGCAGGCTCCAAAATAGGATCATTATCTACTCAACCTCTCAGTCTTGTCTTGATGATCACCCACCGATCTACCTTATCTCTTATCCTCCCAGGATAAGGTAAATAATATACTTGCACCAGATGTTGGAGAAGAATGAATGGATCAAATTTTGGATATCTTTTATGATGTCGAATCTCAACGATATCATATTGTTTGTGCACTTTCATCTCACAATTTAGATAGGATCAAACCATTCACAGTAAAATATGACCACCCTTTTATCACCTTGACCTGGATACTGTAACTCCACCATCTCCTTAAAAGTACCATAAAAATCACTTTCATTATCATCATGTCCTCTGCCCTTAGCACACCCTCCACTATTGATTGTTTTTTTGCCCTCACTATATGCATGTGTGTGAAGTTTGAATCCACCAACAAAATACATGGACCATATTTTTACCCCTATCATGGGACCCCAGGCTAAGTCATTCAAGTATTGATTTCATATCATACTATATGGATTATGAACCTAATCATAAATTATAAAAATAATTTATTAGTACTTATATTTCACATGAACAAAAAATTTCTATTGGCACGAGTAGGAGTTAAAACTTACATAATTTTTAAATCATGATGCAAATGAAGCCTCAATCCTTGCATCTATCTGAGCATCACTAAGATGTCCATGTGTGAAAGCATGTACATACTACACAAAAATACCATGTTGTATTTGTTTTGGTGGATTTATTGATTAAGTATAAAGTTCTATGTGGAGTTAAGGAGGATTTGATACTCACTCAGGATATAGTTTCACTTCATCATAGTTTAACAACACATGTAATGTTGTAGCAGTAAGCTCCACATCATTTAAATACTGAGTTCTACACTGACCAGATTGGTGACCAAAGTTACTGAATATTAAAAGAGTTGATTGGTGCCTTATTTCATACTCTTCCCTATCATCATTTCAATTAGCTCCAATGCTCATAGTATGTACGTGAGGCTCAAAATAATACATATAGAAGTAAGACGTCTTATGTACTAAGTATGCCTCACATATAGAGCCTTCAACACAAGCTTTATTTCTAACCATTTTCTTAAATTTATTAAGAAACCTAAGAACATAGCATTGTATGTTAGTCCAAGTGATATGAAAGATTATGTAGATAAAGAGTTGAAATAAATGTAAAATTATTATTCTTTATCTCTCAAAGGAATACATCCATCTATATTGAACGAGTCCACTAACTTGTGGTTCATATGGTAGGTGATAGGTAAATATTCCATTGAGTCAAAAAAACTAGGTGGAAATATATATTCCAACTTACATAAGATGATAGGGATATTGTATTTCATTTATACTAAATCCTCCTCCCGTAACACAGTTGGACATAAATCTCTAAAAAATATACTCAACTCAATAAAAGGCTTCCATATTGGTTCCAATAATGCTCTAAATGGAATAGGCAACAAGCATTTTATAAATATATGGCAATCATGACTCTTCATCCCAAATAACTTGCCTTCATTCATGTCCACACATCTATCCAGATTTGAAGCATATCCATCAGGCATTTCTAACCCTCTTATCCATTCACAAATAACTCTTTTTTAGTCTAATGTGAGCTAAAATTAGCTTTTGCTTTCACCACCTTCCCATTAGGTAACTAATAAAGCTCCAAATCTCGCTGCCTACAATACCCATTCAAGTCCATTCTTGCTTTAACATTATCCTTTACTTTGGCTTTTACATCCATAACAATATTAAAAATATTATGAAACATATTTTTTTCTATATGCATGATATCTAAGTTGTGTTATTGCTAAGACGTAGCAACCCAAGAAGGACGGGGTTGGGGGGGGGGGGGGGGGCTGAATTCAGTTCTTATAAAATTTTGACCAAATTAAACTCTAAATCAATTATGTGCTTCTAATTAGATTAACTTAGGAGATTATATGGTGAAAGTAATTTATAGCAGCAAAATTCAAATATATAAGAAGCTAAGTAAGAAATAATACTAAGTTAAGCAAGAATTAAAGGATGTAGGAAATAGAGCAAGAATCCCAACACAAACACATGAGGTTTTTATAGTGATTCGGAGTAATCCACTCCTACATCCACTCCCCAAGCCATCCCCTTGAAAAATTCATTATAATCTCTAGATTACAGTGCCCTTGTTTTAACCCAGGATCATAAACAAATTCAATTGATTTTGTCGAGCTCACCAACTATAACCCTACATCGATAGTTTTTTGAATTCACTATCAATATAGTTGATTTTAATCCAGGAGCACCAACCATAACCTTTACAACATCTAATTATCGGCTTGGATCAGCCTATATCCCAAGATTTTTTCTTCCAAAGAAATTTATAAAAGAATACAAATACAAGAGAATAAAAATTTAGCATAAAAACAAAAAAAAATGAAACTCTTTTTGAGGCTTAAAGTAGAGGCTGAATGATGGCTCTTGAAGCTTTATCTTTTCTTCTTTGAAGGTTAAGAGAAAGCTTGAAAGATTGAGGATGATCACATTTGGAAGTTCTCTAAATTTCATGCACAAAGTTCTCTCTTTTCTCTCTTTTTCATTAGATTCAACGAACCTCACAATTTAAATGATCTCTCTTTTTCAATACACTTAACTTCTTTCTCAATTGAATCTCTAGTATTATATGATCTTGGAAGTGGCTTGAGAGTGAGTTTGGACCATTAGAGAGCTTCAAATAGCTGTTAGAGTGGAGAAAGGCTCATTGAAGAAGTGTAGAAAACTAGCTATTATAGTCTATCTCGTGCTTGGGATCGACTCCATTTCCCTTAGGATGGACTCCATCTACTCTAGGGTCGACTCCAATTTTTTAGGGATCGACTCCTTCTAGGTTCCAAAAAAATTAGCTTTCTATCTTTTGTTTATATGCAATAGAGATCGATCCATGGGTCATCCCCTGGCATAAAGATCAACCCATGGGTCAACCCCTCTGCATGCCAAAGAGCTAAGGTCGACTCCTCTATCTCTAGGGTCGACTCCTAGCCATTTTGAAATTTAAATTCTTCAATTTTTCATCCTATTTTAGGACAGTGGTCAGTTTTTTTTGCTTTGGGGTTGACTCCACCAAGTCTAAAATTTAAACTTACTTCTTTGAAATCCTTGACTTGGTGATTTTTATGTAGATCTTTTCTTGACTTATTTCTTTAATTTGAACACTTGAAAAGACCTATATCCACTATTAAAACACATTGTTAGATACATAAATACTCAATGTTTGACGATCATCTAAATCATCATGGGATCAACAATCTTTCTCTTTTTGATGATGGCAAGACTTTGAGTATATGCATAAAAATAAAATTAATGTATTTCAATAACTTGGCTAGTATAAGTCATGAAGTGAGAATATATACAAATATAAGTGCATACTTTATGAAAGGCTCCACATAATTTATATACTCATATTAAGATGATTTCTCAATTTAAATTAATGAGTATCATATCAATGTGTTTTCAAACATTAATTTCATGAGCATCTTAAGAATTAATTCATAGTGCATATACTCAACATTCCTCTTCCCCTTTTTGACAACATCAAAAAGCTTAGGGGAAGGGTTAAGAAAAATCATCAAAATCAATGGTAGAACATATCAAAATAAGAGATGTATTAAATTCAAAATATCAATTCAAATGAATCATCTTCCTTTTTGATTTATATTGAGAATCAATTCAAAATGAGTTTAAAATATTTCTTTAGTCTTAGAATTAGCTTAAATTCAAAAATCAAAAAGTTCTCCCCCTTTTTGAATGAATTTGACTCTATAATTCATATTTTTAATTAAAAATAGTAATTTTCTTTGAACTTGTAAAAGGAGTTTAATTTTTCAAATGATTCCAGTAATGAAATCATGCATATCATTTTTCTCAAAATTTGTTCTTTCCTTTTCTTAATAGAAATTCATCAATTAAATTTAGAAAAGATATGTATCACGAATGTATCAAGTAAAACAAAAATTTTATATTATATTCAAATTTTCAAAGATGTTTTGAAAAATTCTGCATAGTGTTTAGACTTTTAATTATGTTTCAAAGATTTGAAGTATGTTTCAAATTCAATGTTTAACTCTAATTAAATTTCAGGAATAATAAAGCAAATCAAGTTTAATTTTCAATGTTCAGCACATGAAAGAACTCAATATCATTTTCAAATCTATAAATAAGTTTTAAGCTTGAAAGTATGTATCAAAATCAAATTATTTGGAGTGTGAAAAAATATTCCTATAAATTCATCTTCCAATATGGTAATTTTTAGAATATACTCTATTTTGTCCAATTATGACCTTCTTCATATCCATGAAACTTACATGAACCTATTTCAGTTATTATGGGATATCCACGAACTTTTTTCCATGCTTGGTCTCCTATTAATTTAAGAAATGGTCCTAATCTATTAACTTTATTTTTTCCAAAGGCATCCTTATTTCTTCTGAACACATGATCAAAAGACAAGAACTAATGATGACAATCAAATCATATATTTTTACCCCCATGCTCTAAGTGGAAAGCCTTCGTTCTCTCCATACAATAAGAACATACTAATTTTCTAACTGTACTCTATCTTGACAACATGCCATATGCTAGAAAATCATTGATTGTCTACATTAAGTAGCCCTCATGAGAAAATTTTGCTTTCTTGAAATGTCATAAGTAAATACACCCTCATTCAACAAAACTTTTAATTTATCTATCAATGGTTGCATATACACATCTATTATCATATTCAGATTATACAGTACAGGAATGAGCAAGATTGAAAATATACATGGAGCAATTATACACATATCAGGAGGTAGATTGTAAGGTATAGCAATTACGATGATGCAGATAGGCTGCATGGAGTAAAGCTATCAGCACATAAGCTAAGTCTCACATTTCTTGGCTCTAATGCAAAATCAGGATATGTATGGTCAAAATGTTTCCATGCTCTTCCATCTCATGTGTCCAACTAATCTGTTCGAGGCATAAAGCCTCTTAAGTCTAGGGATCAGTGGCAAATAATGCATCCTCTTATAAGGTACTTGTTTATAATTTTCACTTCTTGTCCTACTTAGTTTGTATCGAGGATGACCACAAAACTTACAATCAACTAAAGACTCATCATCCATGTAATATAACATACACCCAATGAAGCAATAGTCTATTTTTTTTAGCAGATAGGCCAAGCTTCAAAACTAGTTGCTTTATCTTATAGAAGTCAGGAGGTATTAGGTTACCGAAAGGATTTATCGCTTTCATAAGTCCCGCAAATTAATTAAAATAATGTTGAGACATGTTGTTATCAAATTTGATGCTCATCATTCTAACTATAACTGACAACTCTGAGTGATTTAGAAATAATGATATAAATGATAACTATAGGTGGTAAACATGTTGGATAGGGTCATAAATGGGTCAGACCAAATATGGGTTGGGTCCAAAATTATTACAATAAATAAAGTATAGAAAATATTACAAAAATATTGTTTGGATGGAAATGAACCAACCTCTAATGCATTTTGGGAGCAAAGAAAAAAAATCAGATCAATATGACAAACAAGATTCAAATAGTATATAATACAAGCATCACTTAACGATGACAATGGATCTTCTCTTCCTACCCTAGTTCAACTAATTTGTGCTCCAATAATTTTCTCTGAATCTGCAACCAACCAACCAAAAAATATGACTGACTGAACCAAAATCTTCGAAATTAATACACATGTATAGAATTTCAAAAACTATTAATGATTAGAACATGCTTTTGTTAAAAATATTATATAATCAAATATTATTGAAAAAGAGAATGAAGTATTAATGAGTACAAAAATAAATTAGTAAAACTCATTATGATACAGAAAGAGAAATCATCCCAAACTAATTATGTCCTACTCACACCCGAATCCATTTAAAATTGCACTATCCAAACCCATCCCAAACTTAATTATAAATTAACTAAAAATCCCAAATCCATCCCATTTAGTATCCAAACTCATCCAAGAGAATGAAATTAAAAAGACAAAAAGCAGAAATAAAAATATAATGAATCTACAAGGGAAAAGGTCCTAAAAGATGGTGCAATCAATTCATTGGTCCAATTACCCTTGCCATCAAACAGGTGTTTCTTAGAATAGGTATCATACCAAGCAATGTTCTAGTCTATTATAGAAATTGTCAAGCTCATGGGGGCCACTTTCGTCATGACATGATATCCCCTAATCATGTGGGAGGCTAGAGCTCTCAAGTGTAGGGTTGGATGATCAGAGTAAAAGCATGGATTTCAAAGTATTTATTATGAAATTTAGAATATCAAACCCTAACAAGACCTCCTTATTAGATTGGGATCATATAACATGTATTTATAACATAAACATAGGTTATAGAAAAATACCTAAATTGCTTAACCCTAATTTAAGTCAGAATTCTAGCAGAGGTTCGACAAGGGTTCCACGAGGTGCCCATGTGTTCACCCTCCAATGTTGATCCACATGGGGACTTAATCAAGCCTCTAACTCCTTGGAATACTTGGTTTCTTAAATTCTTCTTCTAAGAATTCAATTTAGCAGAACTTCTTTAATCCTTGCTTTTTTCCTCCTAGCCTTCATTCTCTCTTTCTTTCTTTTTCTCCTTGTCTTCTTTAATTTTCTTCCTAAACCCTTGTCTTAAAGAATGCTCCTTGTCCTTATTAGGACTTTGTCTTAACAAGAGAAGAAATAAAATAGTTGGACAATAGGGAGAGTGTGTAAGAAAGAAAGGATTAAGATGAGTGAAATGATCCCCAGCGTACACCCCTATTTATAGTATACATAGGGGTGCCAAAACCAATTTCTCATGCCCATTCCTTCCTCAGATCTCATGGCCATCCATAGTAGTCATGCCCTATTTAATTTGTCATGACACATGGAAAGCTATAGAATAATTCCAAGAGTTGCTTTAGGCAGAAGGACTTCAGAATAAATTCTACGTAGTTTTCCCAAAGTGTCGCAATGCATTAATAGGAGGCACCACTTAATCAAAGGTGGAGGTCTGATTTAAAGACCATCTAATGGCCCTTATAGGAGTTGACATATATAAAGAGGGCATTGGAATGAGTCAAAGTCCCATAACACTTGGACTCTTGGTCCAAGTGGTGCCAACAAGGAGGGGGTGGCTAGGTTGCTTCCCTTAACCAATTTTCAGATAACCAATGGAAGAGTTTCACATGCAGAAGGAGTCTTCTATGCCTCCTCTCTATCTGAAGTATGTGCCATATAAAAAATGTTATATGAAATAAACAATGGATAAGAAGAAAGTTGGCGCCATTTCAAATCATGCACTAAAAGTCCTTGCATGTAACACTTTCCTCACATACCAAGAGAGAGATTCTCTGGCACGTGGGATGCTGAAATGAGGCACCCAACCCTTAGCCTAATAAGCCAAGAGTCAACCCAATTAAGAACCAAAATTAGATTTAGATTAAATTGGATTTAATTAGCCCAAATTGGAACCAAATTTGAATATGATTCGAATGCTTGATTTAGGGTTTGCAACACATGCTAGCATGTTCAACTTGCAAACATGATCTAATCTAATTAGATCCTTGATCAATTTTCTTTATGTGTAACCCATTGGATTTCACATCTAGCTAGCAGTGGATCCAGGTACAAGTTGATCTAATTTGATTAGAAATCAATCTAATTGATTTAGGTCAAATCAAGCTGATCCAGTTTGAACAATTCGAACTCTTTCTAATTGATGGTCAAATTAAACTCTTTAACTCAATCGAACCTATGAGACAAGATTGACATCTAGTAACATATCTTGTCTACCAAAAAGATATAGATTTTTGATAAAAATACTAAAAATATCTTTTAGTGGTAAGTTACCATGCAATTCAATCCTACGATCATCCTGCATTATGAATATAATTCTGGATATAAAATTATGTCAAATTCAAGATTATATTCATATTTCTCTCAATCTTATAATGATAATTCGATTAATGAATCATTAGGAATCATTTCTAATTTTCATTATGCTTTGATCAAAGATTTTCTAAATCATCATTCGATTGAAGCAAGTTGGATATGATCTCCTCTTACTAGAAGTGATCGATTCAATGTTGACCTACTCACAACCTTCATATGCAATCCATCATATCCAGAATATCCCATACATGATTTAGTCATGAATAAGCATGAATTAAAATATGGATTCATGAATATAAGTTTCAATTACAGTCTCAGATCAAAAGATTACATACACAACTCTCATTACAAGAAATATCTTTTGATAAGCAAGTAAGACTCCATAAGATATTCTCAAGTCAGATTAATTTAGTGAACTTATTCTCTAATAAGCACCTATATCCTTATATTAGTATCTTACATAAGTGATTATGAGATCAATCACCCTCTTCATCGAGCATATGCAGGATATGCCAGTCTTACCAAAAACATTGATCCCCAACTCAACGTTTCATCGATCAAAAATATTTTATATTAGGATTTTAGGATTTTAGATCTCATAGATATGATCTCATCATAACCCTAAAATCATAGTCCTATTCTATGGGGTTCATCATAATCTTAAATAAACAATAACATGCAGCAAATGATGAAATATAAATATCTTTATTTATTTATAAAGAATATTATTACATAAGTCTGAAAGACTAAAAGAATAATCCATCAAAATACATATTTTGATTGGCATGTAGGGCATATTCCTTTCAATCTTTAACTTATACTAAAGCCAATCGCTTTTATATTTTAACCTTATACAGTTAAGGTGGCAATCAAATTACTGCTATAGTAGAGCCTCAGTGAACAGGTCTACTATGTTGTTCTTTATATCTACTTATTCAATGATTACATCTTATCTCTTGATAATCTCATGAACGAGATGGAAGCATCTCAGAATGTGCTTGGATTTATGATGAGACCTCGATTTCTTTGCTTAGGTAACTACTCTAATATTATCATAGTAAAGTGGTGTTGGGTTCTCAATCTCAGGAACAACATCCAATTCAGTGATGAACTTCTTCATTCAAACAGCTTTCTTGGTGGCTTCACTTGTAGTTATATATTCTGCCTTAGTAGTTGAGTTAGCTACAATATGTAGCTTAGAACTTTTCCAACTCACTACTCTATCATTTAGAGTAAAGATATATCCTAAAATTAATTTGCTATCATCTAGATCTGATTAAAAACTAGAGTTAGAATATCTTTCTAATTTAATATCAGATCCTCCATATATTAGAAAAATATTCTTAATTTTTTTTAAGTACCTAAGAATATTTTTCACTACTTTTCAATGATTCTCTCCTGGATTAGCCTGAAATCTACTAGCTATACCTAAGGCATAAGCAACATCAGGCCTAGTACATAACATAGCATACATTATTGATCCTACTGCTAAAGCATATGGAATAGAACTCATTCTGTTTCTCTCTTTAGGTATCTTAGGAGACATCTTCTTAGAGAGGTGTATGCCTTGACTCATAGGCAAGTAACCTCTTTTACTTTCATCCATGCTAAACCTTTTCAGCACTAAGTCAATGTACCTAGACTAAGACAAGCCTAGCATCCTCTTAGATCTATCTCTATAAATCTTAATACCAAGTATATAGGATGCTTCTTCCAAGTCTTTTATGGGGAACTTACTTGATAGCCATAATTTGACTGATTGCAACATTAGGATATCATTTTCAATGAGGAGTATGTCATCTATATACAATACCAAGAATATTATTGCACTCCTACTAGTCTTCTTGCACATATAAGTTCCATTCATATTTTTAGAGAAGCCAAACTCTTTGACTATAACATCAAAATGGATGTTCTAACTCTTTGAAGCTTGCTTTAATCCATAAATAAATTTCTTAAGCTTGCATACCTAATTTACTCTCTCACTTGAGATAAATTATTCTGACTGTGATATGTAAATCTCTTTCTCAAGGTAACCATTAAGAAAGATGGTCTTTACATCTATTTGCTATATTTCATAGTCCTGATATGCTGCTATAGCAAGTATAATTTGAATAGATTTGAGCATGGCAATAGACGAAAATGTTTCATCATAATCTACATCCTATTTTTGCCTGAAATCTTTAGCCACCAATCTGGCTTTATAGATTTCAACTTCGCCATCTACTCCAATCTTTTTCTTACAGACCCATTTTGCTCCCAATAAGGGTCACCTCCTTTCGTGCATCAACCAACGTCCATACTTTGTTGGTGTACATGGAGTCCATCTCGGATTTCATGGCATCCAACCATTTATCTAAGTTCCTACTCATGATAGTTTTCATATAGATTAGAGGTTCATCATTTTCAACGATTTATGCTTCATTATTCTCAATAATGAACTCATACGTTAAAGGTGCATTTTGCACTCTATCTGACCTTCGGAGAGTTGTGTATTTAGATTGTTCTTAATTTATGTGTTCATCTAGTTAAGAAATTTTATATATTTCTATTTGTATGTCCTGAACTTTATTAAGTTCAATATTTCTTCTACTACCCCTTTCTAAGATAAATTTTTTTCCATAAAAGTGGCATGCTTACTAACAAATATTTTTTATTTAGTAGGATGGTAGAAAAGATATTCCGTACTATCTCTAGGATCCCTATAAATAGATATTTATCTGCTCTAGCATCTAGCTTATGTCTAAAATTTCTTTCGACATATACCAGATAATATCATATCTTAAGATACTTAAGATTAGATTTCTTACTTCTTCATATCTCATATATAGTGCTAAACATAGATTTGGAAGGTATTCGATTCAAGATATATACTACAGTCTCCAGAGCATAATCCCAGAAGAAAATAGATAACTCTATAAAGCACATCATGGACCGTATCATATCTAATAAGGTGCGATTTCTTCTTTTGCCTACACTATTTAACTATGGTATATAGGAAGGGGTCTATTCAGAGAAAATTTCTTTTGCTTTAAGATAGTCTGAAAATTCACTAGATAAGTATTCTACTCCTTGATTTAATCAAAAAAAATTTATACTCTTTTCAGTTTGTTTCTCGACCATACTTTGATACTCTTTAAATTTATCAAAGACTTTGGATTTATGTTTCATAAGATACATATATCCAAACCTAAATAAATCATCAGTAAACATTATAAAATAAAAGTATCCACCTCCAGCTTGGGTTGTCATAGGATGATATACATCTATATACACAAGTTCTAACAACTCTTTTGTCCTTTCTCCATGTCTGCTAAATGGAGTCTTTGTCAATTTATCTATAAGACAAGATTCATAAATTCTTAATGATTCATAATCATAATGATCAAAGAACTTTTTTTTTGTATAACTTGTTAATTCTTGTCTCACTAGTATGACCAAGTCGACAATACCAAAGTAAAGTATTATTTATTTATTCTTTCTTTCTTTTTTATTTTCATCAATATGAAAAATATTATCATTCAAAGATAGAGTCAAAAAACTATTGTCAAAAATACCATAGCAAATAATTTCATTAGAATATTTGATTAAGCAATCATTGCTCATTACATCAATTTCATATTCTTGATCTAATAACAAGGGTACAGAAATAATATTTTCAATGATCTTAGGCATATAATAATAATTTATCAACTCTAAGATCTTTTTAGAAGGCAATTTCAAAATATTTGTCCTAACAGCTTCTACTTGGATAGACTCTCCTCCAGCACTGTAAAGCTCAAAGTCATCTTTCTTCAAAACTCTAATTATCTATAGCCCCTACAAAAATTTATAGATATGAGAACCAGAAGCGATATTCAATACCCAAGAGTTTAAAATGAAAGAATTTAATGACAATATTTTATGTATCTCATACATACCTTTCGATGTAATACTTGCACCAGTCTTTATAATTGCAAGGAAGACCTTGCAATTCCTCTTCTAGTGATCTGGTTTGCTATAGTAGAAATAGGTTGCTTGTCCAAAAGCCTTCTTCCCCTTTTTTATCTTATTTATACCACCTTTCGGGTTCAACCTTTTCTTTGAACCATTCTTGCCTGCCTTCTTCTTGGAGATCTCATCCATAAGAAGAAGAAGAGCCTTATCCTTCTTGATATGGCTCTCTACTATCTTGAGTATATTTAATAGCTTCGGCAAGAAAATATTCAGTTTGTTCATGTGATAGCTCTTGATAAACTAGGAAAATGATTCTATGTGTAATTGTAGGATCAGATTCTGACTCAACTTTCCATCCATAACAAAATCTAATTGACCTAATTGAGTGATCAAGTCAATTACCATCAAAACATAGTCTTGTATGGATGATCCTTCTGCCATCTTAGCATGGAACAACTACTTAGATATCTCATCTCTTGTAATTTTACTCTATTCTCTATAAAGCTCTTTTAGATTGAGAAATATGGACTGAGTGTCCATGCCATCATGCTACCTCTGTAACTTATTACTCATAGAGGTCAATATAATATATTTGATAGTTAATGAATTATTTTGCCACATCTTGTATGTGGCTTTTTCTTCCTCTGTGGCATCCTCCCCAACTAGCTCAGGATCAGGGGCATTGAGGATATAGGAGATCCTTTCTTAATTAAGCACAATCTTATGATTCCTCAACCAGTCTATATAATTGGGATCGATCAATTTATTTGAGTCTAATATTCCACGTAGTGAAAATGAAGAAGCCATATAGAATTAATCTACATTATAAAGAATATTATATAAGCATACAACTCATGATGATACACATAATTAAATTAAGTCTTTAGTTTAATTGTATCTCCCACTATTTTATCAGACATCATAGCCCTCTTCTATGATGACCGAGAAATCCTAATTAATTCTTTTAGTGGGATTGAGATCTTAATTCTTCATAAAAGGTTTTATGGTTGCACAATAAATCTTTTATGATTTCAAAGGTCGAAAACTCTTTTCGATTGCATCTCATGCAATTCTCAATATGATCCTAGCTTCTAAAATACTAATAGCCTTGTGGTTATACAACAAACTATAATATTTTAGTTAAGTAAGATCTTTCATTTCTATACGGTCAAATTTAAATATTATTGTCCTTGTGCTTGTACAATAAATCAACATATCCAAAAATGCCATAAGCATCTTATGCACTAGGACAGTATTACGTCAGTCCCTATAATAGGCCTTGTGGTTGCATAACAAACCTACTATAGTTCTTGACATAATAATGACCTAGCATGAAAGAAGGCCTACATGTAGTGAATATAACACTAAACAGTCGGTCAAGATTTAAATTAATCTAATTGGCTAGATAAGTGGGAGAGGTGGAAGTCTTCCTATTGCTTTTCTTAGACACCAAAAAATTGGCCAGGTCAGTGAACAGAACCAATTAAAAACCATATTCTCTTTACCAATCATGAATCACTATCCTAGACACCAATCGATCAATTATATCCAGATCAGTTCTACTTTTGGATAATTATGCTACAACTTAATATAATTTTATGAGGGTTATCTAGTCTCTTTGCACATTCTAATAAAATTAGCATCAATACTATAAACATAACTATTCATATGAATCAATTGCATGCATTGATCACATCAATCATGACAAAACATAACCATACATACTAATATACTAGCATGCATCAATAAATATCATCATTTTAGAACAACCATCTACCACATAGCAAACATCCACCACTATACCAGGACAACCTTACAGAATGATGTACATCATACACACATCATGAATAATAAAATATGATCATATTATATTACACATCATAATATAAAACTATAAGCATATCATATATATACAAGAGGTTCAGCTGAGGTTCCACTAGGTGCCCATGTGTTCACCCTCCAATGTTGATCCACATGAAAACTTAATCAAGCCTCTAACTCCTTGGAATAATTGGTTCCTTAAATTCTTCTTCTAAGAATTCAATCAAGCAGAACTTCTTAAAGCCTTGCTTTCTTCCTCCTAGCCTTCCTTCTCTCTTCCTTTCATTTTCTCCTTGTCTTTCTTAGTTTTCTTTTGAGATCCTTGTCTTAAAGAAGACTCGTTGTTCTTATTATGACCTTGTCTTAACAAGAGAAGGAAGAAAATAATTGGACAATAAGGAGAGTGTGTAAGCAAGAAAGGATTAGGATGAGTGAAATGATCCTTGGTGCACACCTCTATTTATAATATATGTAGGGGTGCCAAAACCAATTTCTCACACCCATTCCTTCCTCAAATCTCATGCCCATCCATAGTACTCACACTCTATTTAATTCACCATGACACATGGAAAGCTACAGAATAATTCCAAGAGTTGCTTTAGGCAGAAGGACACTTTGGAATAAATTCTACATAGTTTTTTTTAAGTATCGCAATGCATTAATAGGAGGCGCCACTTAATCAAAGGTGGAGATATGATTTAAAGACCATCTATTGGCCCTTATAGGAGGTGCCATATCTGAAGAGGGCACTGGAATGATTCAAAGTCCAATAACACTTGGACTCTTGGTCCAAGTGGCACCAACAAGGAAGGGGCGGCTAGGTTGCTTCCATTATCCAATATTCAGATAACCAATGGAAGAGTTTGACATGCAGAAGGAGTCTTTTGCTTCTCCCCTCTATTTGAAGTCCATTCCATATAAAAAATGTTACATGAAATAAACATTGGATAAGAAGGAAGTTGGTGCCATTTCAAATCATGTGCCAAAAGTCCTTGCACATAATACTTTTCTCATGCACCAAGAGAGAGATTCTCTGGCATGTGGGATACTGAAATGAGGTGCCCAACCCTTAGCCTAATAAGCCAAGAGGCAAGCCAATTAAGAACCCAAATCAGATTTGGATTAATTGGATTTAATTAATCCAAATTAGAACCAAATTTGAATCTGATTCAAATGCTAGAGTTAGGATTCGCAACAGGTGTAAGCATGTTCAACTTGCAAACATGATCTAATTTAATTAGACTCTTGATTAATTTTTTTTGTATGTGATCTATTGGGTTCCATATCTAGCCAGTAATGGGTCCAGGTGCAAGTTGACCAAATTTGATTAGAAACTAATCTAACCAATTTAGGTCAAATTGAGCTGACCTGGTTCGAACAATTAGAACCCTTTCTAATTGATGATCAAATTAAACTCTTTAACTCGATCAAACCTATAAGATAAGATTGATATCTAGAAACATATCATATCTATCCAGAAGATATAAAATTTTGATGAAAATACTAAAAATATCCTTCAGTGGTAAATTATCATGTAATTTGATTCTATGATCATCCCGCATCTTGAATATGATTTTTGATAGAGAATCATGCCAAATCCAATATCATATTCATATTTCTCTCAATCTTATAATGATGATTCAATTAATGAATCATTGAAAACTATTTCTAATTTTTATTATGCTTTAATCAAAGACTTCCTAAATCATCATTCGATTGAAGCAAGTTAGATGCGATCTCCTCTTACTATGAGTGATCGATTCCATTTTGACCTACTCACAGCTTTTATATGCAATCCGTCGTATCCAGAATACCCCATCTATGACTTAGTCATGAATAAGTATGAACCAAAATATGGATTCATGCATACAAGGTTCAATGGCAGTCTCAGATCAAAAGATTACATGTACAACTCCGACTATGAGAAACATTTTTTGACAAGCAAGAAAGACTCCATGAGATATTCTCAAGTCAGATCAATTTTGTAAACTCATTCTCTGATGAGTATCCACATTCTTGTATTAGTGCCTCATACAAATAATTATGAGATCAATCATCCTTTTCATCAAGTATATATAGGATGTGTTAGTCTTACCGAAAACATTGATCTCCAACTCAATATTCCATCAATCAAAAATATTTTAGATTAGGGTTTTAGAATTTTAGGTCTCATAAGTATGATCTCATCATAACCCTAAAATCATAGCCCTAACCTATGGGGTTCATCATAATCTTAAACAAATAATAAGATGCAGAAAATAATAAAATATAAATATTTTTATTTATTTATAATAAAAAATATTATTATATGAGTCTGAAAGATTAAAAGAATAACTTTTCAAAATATATATTTTGATTGGTTTGTAGGGCATATTCCTTTCATCAAGACCTAAAGGGACCAACTCACACTACCACAACATCCCATGTGCTGGAGAGAAAAGCCACAACGAAACCTAAGAAACCTCTCCCATCTCCCTCAAGTGCTCTCCTTTCCCATGAATACTGAAGAAAGAGAATGAAACTAAAAAAAAAAAGAAGGTAAGGGGGAAAAAAATTATCAATCCATATAGGAAATAGTCTAGTCTTTGAATTTTTTTGCATTTTCTTCATTTTCCTTAATTTTTCCTTTTTTCCCCTATTTTTCTTTGTTCTTTCCATCCTTAGGAATCTCAATCAGGTGGGAGGCTTGGAGCCTTTCAATTAAAGATGTGATGCCCTCTCAAATGATAAAGGGACCAACACTCACACCACCACAACTACAAAATCCCTCCCATCTCCCTCACAAAACCTAAGAAACCACTCCCATCTCCCTTAGGTGCTCTCTTTTCCAAAGGGTCTTTGAAGAAAGAGAATGGAATTAAAAAAAAAAAAGAGGAAGAGAAAAGAAAAAAATGATGAATCCATCTTACCTTTTGTTTTTTTGTTTCCTTTTTCCTTCATCCTCTTTGATTTTTCCTTTGTTTTTTGCTGGTTTTCCCTCTCCATCCTCAAAAGTTTGAATTGGGTGGGAGGGTTGGAGCAGTTAAATAGGAAAGCTTAGATGTTAGCTAGGGCTCTAAGAATACCATCCATCCTTATGGGCGTCGCTTGGGAGGAAGGAAAAAGGCAGGATATTTTTTGGTAGCATGATTTTATTTTACTTAGCATGAATTGGGATAATCTGTGTTAGTTAGATAAAATCAAGATTCATGTCGAGAATAGGCTCAAGCCCAAGTTAAATCATTTCAAACATTGTGTTCAGTCTGATTCAAAACTTTCATGGATAATATCAATTCAAAAGATAAATTAAATGTGATATTTTTTTTATTATTTTTTCTAATTTTTCTCCATTATTCATCAAACTCCTAGCGATTAACATTGGTAACTTCTTTAAATTATATCATATATTATAGCATTTCATGTCATGTGATTAATACATTCATGTTTACTATAGTTTGTTATGATATCATTTAATTCATAAAGCAAATTTCTTAGAGCTCTTGTGTCATACATGTATATCATCTAACTAAATTAAGTAGTTATATTTAAACATTATTTTGTATATAGCATCAACTTTAGGTACCAAAATTGTGTGGATCATATGTAGATAATCTTGCTAAGTTATGATAAACACTAAGGATCATAGTGATCGGACCCAAATTTCTTCATTTGGGGCCCGAAATAGGCCGGTCAAACCTAAAATTTCTATTTTGGATAAGATTTTGACCAAGCATATCTCCTAATTTAAGAGAAATCAGATGAAGTCACGGAAAGTAAAGTTGATGTACAAGTTGAAATCTATCACTTATAGAATTTTAGCTTTTTTGAGATTATTTCTACTAATCATGTCTATTTTAGAAAAATGAGTCATATTGGAATTGAGAAGATGAATTTGACTCAAGCTTGAGTAAGGACATATCTGACCTTTATGAATATATCTTTGTAACTCAATTTTAAATGATCAATGAAATAAAAGGGAATGTAAAAATCATGCTACCTTGAATTCTTCTACCTTTTCTTTCTCTTCTAGATCAGATCACAAGATTCCTTTAGTAAAGGTTAAATGCCTCCTTTCTTCGTTTCTTGCATGATGTTATGATAGTGAAAAATGCATATTCATTCTATATTTGAATTGTATGGAACCTGAATAGTACACATTTGGTAATACAGTAGCCAATTAGTTGCTTCATACTCAGTAGAGTGCAACCAATCATTTACTACTCATCAACAAATTATAAATAGTAAACTAGAAGCAAGCTTAGCCCAATAGTAACACTCCTTTCTGATTTGCTCCTAAAGATTATAGCTTCATTTTGTCATAAATAATATATTATTGATGATAACATTATTTATGATGCACTACATGTTGTCACAAATAATATGCTTTTGGCGACGATTTTTGGATAATACATTACATATCATCATAAATATTATAATTTTTATGTGATGGTATCTTATATCATGATAACTTGTTAGGGACGACTATGCTTCATCACAAATAATATCTTTTTTTGTGATGATATCTTTATTTTCATAAATAATATATTGATCATAACAACTTTTTAGTGATGCACTATATGTCATCATAAATAATACATATTTTGTGATGACATTTTATGTTGTGATCACAATTAATATAGTAATTATGATAATTTTGTAGTGGCGCATTACATATCATCACAAAAGAGTATCCTTTTAGTGACGCACTATATATCGTCACTAATAGTATATTTTTTTGTGATAATATAAGATGTTGTCACAAACAATATACTATTAGTTATGGCATTTTAGTAGCACATTATATATTATCATAAATAGATTAACTTTTATAATGATATATGATGTCGTCACAAATAACATGTTATTTGTGATGATATTTTAGGAATGAGTAATATATCGCCACTAATACTCAATCTTTTATAATGACACTATATGTTGTCACTATTTTACTCAATATTAGTGACAAATGTCAATTTTGTCACTAAAAACTCAATAGTAGTGACAGTATTTTAGATTATCACTATTATGTTGCCACTAATACTATCAATTATTATAGTGAATCTATTTTGAGAGAAGAATCCCTTAGAAAATCCCTCGAAAATTATTTTTACAAGGGACTTTTTGAGGAAGTTTTTTCATCAAAATTTTTTTACTAACAAATCATTTATAAGGAAAAAATTCTTCAAAAAATTCATCAAAAATTACTTTTGCATGGGCTTTTCTAAGGGAATATTTTTCACCAAAATTTTTTTCACTAAGAACTCATTTATGAGGAAAAACTTTCCTTGGCAAATCCCTCATAAAAATAATTTTTAAGGGATTTTTTTCTCATAAATGATTTCTTAGTGAAAATAATTTGATTAAAAAACTCCCTCAAAAATTACTTTTGTGAGAGATTTTTCGAGGGAATGTTTTTCATCCCTCAAAAATTACTTTTGTAGGGGATGTTTCAAAGGAATGTTTTTCATCAAAAATTTTTCACTAAGAACTCATTTATAATCGAAAAATCCTTTGCATAACTAATTTTCAAAGGATTTTTTGAGGGAGTTTTTTCATCAAAATATTTTTCACTAAAAAATCATGTTTGATGAGAAGAATCCCTTGGAAACTCTCTTGCAAAAATAATTTTGAAGAAATTTACTGAGGGAGTATTTTTAATTAAAAAGTTTTTACTAACAACTCATTTATGAGTAAAAGATCTCTCAAAAAATCCCTTGCATAACTAATTTCTAAGTGATTTTTTGAGGGAGTTTTCTTCATCAAAGTTTTTTCGCTAAGAAATCATTTATGATGGAAAAAATTTCTCAAAAAATCTCTTGCAAAAGTAATTTCCCATAGATTTATCAAAGAAATATTTTTCATTAAAAAGTCTTCACTAACAACTCATTTATGAGGAAAAAATCCCTTGCAAAAGTAATTTTTAAGCGATTTTTTGAGAAAATACTTTTCATCAAAAAATTTTCACTAAGAATTCATTTATAAAGAAAAAATTTCTTGAAAAATCCCTCACAAAAGTAATTTTTGAGAGATTTTTCAAGAAAATATTTGTCATCAAAAATTTTTCACGAAGAACTCATTTATAAGGAAAAAATTCCTTGGAAAATCTCTCAAAAGTTATCTTCGTGAGGGATTTTCTGAGAGAAACTTTTTTCTCTTAAATTTTTTATAGTTAATATTTTTTGTCGAAAAATCCATCGAAATTGCAAGAGAATTTTCTTTCTCGATAAAATCTCTCAATAAATCACCATTTCTAATACTGTGTGCATCACCCCATGTCTAGATCATTAAGGCCTAAGTGGAGGATGTCGAAGAGTATCAAGCTACTAGAGGATCAAAGCTATAGCCAAATCCTATGATCTAGCTCCTACTTATCCCTCGAGGTCAAAGAGAGGCTAAAAAGATGGGTTCTCACTGTGTCGCGATATGAGATACTCCGCATAATCTGTCTATATAGTTTTAAAATTCATTAGTCCATACATATCAATATATATATATACTTAATAAATAATATTTTAAGTTGTTACCATAATCTATTAAGATCTAGGATCTAAGTAATTACGAATTCTTCTAGACTGATGTGTGGCCTCTCATAACTGCAGTTGTCCTGGTGCACGATCCAGCTATCGTGTATAAATAAATAATAAAATTAATGAATTAAAACATACATATGATCAATTTAATATGAAATTAATTTAAGTATAGAATTTTTACTAATCTATCTGTCACAACATGTGTGCCATAGAGCCGCCTGTGTGCTTGATCGAAACCTGTTAGAAGATCCAATTCTGTCATTTCCTCTGCTACCTACTAGAGTACTTCTCAGTGTTCCACCAATCATAGAGGGCCTTCCATATGTTTGCATGTATCCAGTGATCTATGTAAGACTTCCTATCCAAGGTGACTCAAAATTGGAGTGCTCTATGATGGATGGCCTAAGGCTGTACAGCACATCTTGGATCCTATGTGTGGCCACCTCCTCAAAGGTCCGACAGCCAGCCTCCTCATCTTGAGGAGTCTCAAATCAGTAGTACTTCTACAAGTATAAGCAAACATGTATTAATAAATAGAATATAAATCTATGATGAATTTAAAAATTAAACACCTTTGACTTATTAGGAACATCTCCCAGGAAGCATCATGAGCCTCGATGGTCAACAAGAGAACTCATTCACCAATCTTGGCATCAATCGTCGGATGATCCCAGTAACCACATGAAGCACCACAAGCTCTCTAAATATGCTACAAAATTGATTTTGAGCAATAAATATTAGAATCTAAAATAGTTAAATTTTAAACATATTCAATGAAGATATAGTACTTATGAGTGGCTTTGAATGTGGATGAGCTTTCTATCCTCTGATCGAGTCAAAGGTGCCATGAGCTGGGCGGGTCCTCTTCCACATCGCTGACTCTAAGAGCTGGATGTTGCTCCATATGACTGTGGGATCACTGGTGACCCCATGTCATCCGAACCTGACAGTATCAAGATATCATAAAGAATGTTATATTAGATAATAAAAGATAAAAAAACATAAAAGAGAATATCTAAAATATTATAGTTTATTGCATGGTATGTGTGGCATAGAACCATGTGAGCTGGCTGCATGAAAGGTCTCTCCTCGACTGTGATGGCTCCAACCTCTGAAAAATATAATCTATAATCTTTGGATATAAAAATAAATAGATTTACAATTATAGGTGGTAATGTAAGATTTAAAATAATGCAAGATAAGTATTTAAAATAATTCAAGGCAATATAAGAAATAAAATGATACCAGAAGGTCACAACAATTCTGAGTTTGCAAGAAAAATCCCTTAAAACTAAGATTGGGAGAATGAGAGCAGCCTGAGGTGGCATTCCGAATGCGAGATATAAGAGCTTGGATAACTAGATGGAGGTCATCGCTGGGAGGTGCTTGGACTTAATTGGAAGAGAAGTCCAAGAAACGAGAGGTGGGGCTTCGAAGAAGAGTCTTCGAGCTAGAGCAGAAACTTCATGAGGAGAGGCACAAGAGTACTTCGCTGGAGATGAAGCACAAGGAGTCAAAGGTCCAAAAGTTTACCACAAGCAAGGAGTACTACTCATCAGCCTCTTCAGATGTTTGGTACCCTTCAGATTCTTTATCTGATTCTTCCTCTTCTTCCACTTCTTCATCTTCTTTCTCTTCTTCTCCTTCTCAGATAGGATTTCCCTTTAAAACAAACTCAGAATGATCTACCTCCTCATGTTGGCTATCACATAGGAGAAAATTTGGAGCATCCAACTCTGCATCTATGTATTAATTCTATAGATCAATTATAGTAATCAAATGATATGCAATAAGAGCTAAAAAAAATTTTGGCCGTATTTTTCTTTAGTTCTTCCTATACGACTAAAGATGTGTGAGAAGAAATAAAGAAAAATTTTATCTAAAATTTGTTTGAACTCTCAACATACCATTTGATTACTATAATTACTTATAAAATTAATTATAATTTTTAAACTATCTAAACTGGACAGTCAATTGATCAATGTACATAATTTGTTCATTCATAAAAAAATATATAAATTAATGGATGCCATAGAATATGTATATTAATCAGAAGATGGGTCAGTGGTTCCATGCAATGCAAAATTTTTAAAAATAGATGACTAAGTAGGAAAAAAAGAACAAAAAGCAAAGCGAAACAAGAGCAGAAAGAAGACTCAAAAGATGCAATATATATTTTAATTAAGGCTGCAAATGGGTTGGGTTGAACCATGACCCGACCCAATCCAATCCACGTTAACCCGATCCAAACTATTTTAAAGGACCCGCGAATCTGGGTTGGGTTGTAAAATTGGATCCGTTCCATTTTTTTGATTGGATCTGAATTTACCGAATTTTGACCCAATTTGAACCAATCCGTGTAGGCTTTTGGATTGATTTGAATCTTAAAATAAATAATTCGATCTAACTTGACCCAACCCAAAACCATCCCTTATCTCTCTTTGTTCCTATGTTATACGAATATTAATTTTGATCAAGGATACTTTAATGGATCGAATCCAAACTAACTTGGATCCAGACTCGAACTGAATCTATATTTTATGGATTGGAGCTAGGTTATACATGGACCCTATCCAACCTGAATTATCCATTGGGTCAAGAAATTTGTTCATGGATCTGACCTGACCTGATTCGATCTTCTATTAGACTAGATTTGGATCCGATCAAGAAACTAGATCAAATCATGATCATTCATGATCCAGTCTAATCCGACCCATTTGCACCCCTAGTTCTAATAAGGGTCATTAATTAAAAGTAAGCCATCCAAAATCTTCATCATAATCAAAAATTTATCTAATTAATTAATTAAATTAATATCAAATTATAATTAATTAATTATAATTAAATGACTTTTAGTAATGGCTCTATGGCCATCATTGCCGTCATTGCTAATACTCACCAAAACAACAGGTTCATGGGTGTAGGAATAGTGGTACGAAGATAGGGATGATGATCCGATGTGGGGATAACAATTCAACATAGAGCCAGCAAATTCAGCAAAGGGGGCCCCAGCGGCATGGGGAGAGTGGATCTGGTAAGGGGCTAGCATATCTGATAAGGGGTCTAGCAGCGCATGGACTCCAACGGTGCGGGGACTCCAGCAACATGGGGATGGCAAAGGGCGAGGCGACGGCACAGCATGGGGCATCTAAGAGAGGGGGAGAGAAGGAGGGTCAGTCGATCACCAGTGTGGGAGCCAATCGAACAGGGTTTTTTCCCTTATCGGTGGTGCATGGACTCCAGTGATGTGGGGACTCTAGCAGTGTAGGGATGGCAAAGGGTGAGGTAGCGGCACAACATAAGGGAACTGAAAGAAGTCGACAGGAGGAGGGTCGATTGGTCGATCAGTCGTCGATGGGGAGCCAAGTGAATAGGGTTTTTGCCCTTGCCAGTGGCATGTGGACTCCGACAGCATAGGGACTCTAGTGGTGCAGGGACGGTGAAGGGCAAGGTGGTGGCATGGCATGGGGTAACCAAGAGAAGGAGAGAGGATAGGGGTCGGTCGGTCATCGATGGGGGAGCCAAGCGAACCAGACTTTTAGCAAAAATCGAGGGCTAGGGGAGGGGGTTGAACTCGATGGTGGAGAAATTTAGGAGTTATTAGCAAATATAGCCCCATCACTAATACTATTTTTTAAAAAAATAAAAAATTTATTATTAACGATGGCTATATGCCATCCCTAATAATTCTCCATCACTAATAAGCTTTCCACTCAAATTTTAAAAAAAAAATACTAGTTATTAGCAATAATTTGAGCGATCACTAATAAACCCATCGTTAATATAATTTATTAGCGATGGCTTTTGCCATGGCTAATAGAATCCCTTCATCGCTAATAAGCTTACTAGTAAAAAAATTTTATTAGTTATTAGTAACACATGTAAGAGTCACTTAAAACCAAAAAAGGCTATCACTTTTTTTTTTGTGATGGCTTTTTTTTGGTCGCCATTGATGGTCGATAAAAATGGTTGTTACCGATGGCAAGTTTGCCATCGCCAAAGGTCTGCTTTCTTGTAGTGAATTATGATGACACTAAGTTCACCATCGAAAGTTCAATTATCTGTGGTCAAGTTGGATAAGGAACATAGGGGATCCAACCACAGGTCACTATTATATCCATTTTGATGGCAATGGTCTTGGAAGAGCATCTACTTTAGTTTCCTCTTCTAGCTTCAAATGCAATGTGCTAGTTGTAAGTTTGGACACCAAGCTTGGAAAGCCAACCTAGAGGCTTTGTTCATTAGACACTTCTCAACACTTCTGGCCACCCAATAGGCTTCTTGCAGATTGTCTATCATTCTATCGAACTCAAAATATAAGCTCATCAAATTCTTCTCAATATCAATATCTGAGTATAGGGGTTATGAGAGTAATCTAATAGGATTTAGTGGTACTATAGCTTCTCCCTCATTTAGGCTCATGCTATGATAGGCCTTTCACCATAGTGGCCACAATTGACGTTTAGGGTAGGCCCACTAGGTATGGGTTGCTCTTTTATGCTTAGCTTATATGAACTAGACTTGCTTCTGGTTAAATAGTTGGTGAGTCATTATCATAGAAAGTTATTGGTCCTAACTTCCCAAGTAAGTAATTTACATTTAAGTGTACAATTTTGTCTTGATGTCTATCATATTCATCTTTACTAGGTTACTGGTTTCTGATGTTACCATAATTATTCAAGCATGGAGAGTTACCAATATTGGATTCCTTATTTGGATATGGCCAAATTGGAGCCATAGCTGGTTGCAGGGATGGGGGAGTGCCCCCAAGTAGACTAGGATGTCTTACATTGAAGCTTGTAGCTGCTTTACTGCTTTGGTGCTCAAGTGTCTTGAGTCACTAAACCATAGAGTAGGTGCCATTAGTTAGCTCCATTAGTTAGGCTATTCTAAGCTTATGACCACTATAGAGGTGCTTACAAGGTTATATATTGTCATGCCTCCTACTTGAGATCATGAAATAGAGATTATGGCAACCACCACATACTCATGAAGCACTCTTTCCATGAGCATACAAGGCATCTCCTCATGATATCATAAAGCAAATTATCGAATAAATTTAATAAATTAAGTCTAAAATTTAACTAATTAAAACCAACTTTAATCTCTCATAAAATCCAACATTATTCCAAGGATCTTAATCAATTAAACCTCAAATAATAATCCTATGAAATATAATAATAAATCTAAATCTAAATTATATTAATATTGTTAAATCTTGCTTCTAATCTCATTTTTGTTCCTCAAAAAGATAGCAACCCAATAAGGGAGGTGAATTAGATTCTTTAAAATTTCAACTAAACTAACAATCTAAACAATAATGTGCTTCAATTAAATTAACTAAAGTGCTTATGAGGCATTTGATATATGCAGTAGTAGAATCAAGATATAAGAGAAGCTATGCAAGAGTTAAAACAACACTAAGCAAGAACTAAAACCAAAAGAAATAAATAATAAAGGGCACAACATAAATATAAAAAAATTTATAGTGGTTCGGTGCAATCTCATACCTACATCAACTTCCCAAGCTCCTCTTAGAAACTCTACTATGAACTCCCCGATTACAACATGTCTATTTTACCTAGGCTCACAAACAAACCTAGTTAATTTTTCAGGATCACCAATTAAAATCTATAGACAGATTATTTTATGGATTTACAATCAATCTAGTTAGTTTTATAGACTCACCAACCAAAATCTATAATATTCAATTTTAGTCTTAGATGAGCCAACACCCTAAGTTTCTTTCTCCTAAAAAATTTTGTAAAAAAAATAAAATACAAGAGAATTTTTAGAATAGAAAATAAAACTAAAAATAAACTCTTGGAAGCACAAGAGGAGAAGTTGCTATTGAATTGCTCTATAGATTCTTGACTTCTCTTCAGTTAATACTTGAGTGGTTGTGTAAGAAGATGGGAAGATGGTTCTTGAAAGATCACTTAATTCTATACTCAATCCCTCTCTTTTTCTCTTTCTTAAGGATATTCAACATTACTCACTCAAGTCTGAATGCTTTTAACTTTAATCCCCTTGGCTTGCTTCTTCAATGAGTTAGGAGAAAATTTAACACATTTTAGAAGGCCAAAAAATTATTTATGACTGCTAGAATCTGAGAAATAACCATTAGAACCAAATCTACATAGTTTTGAAAAGTTTGCAGCACTAGCAATAGAGATTCAAATCAATTTGGATAGGATTTGAGTCCCATTCGACTCTGCTCGGCCAACTATGAGTCCACTCGAGTCCTTTTTCCTAAAAATATGGCCTTCTATTTTTCTCTAAGAACTTCAACTTAGATGATTCAAGTAGACTCGAACTATATATAAGTCCACTCAGATTTCTAGTGTTGAAAAATTACTTTTTGCCTATTCCTGTGGAGTCAACTTGGATGAAATTTGAGTCAACTCGAGTGTATGCTAGTGGAAACTTCAGCATGCTAAAATTCTTAGCTTTCTTCTATTCTTCTAGTCGAGTCCACTCAAATAGGATTTGAGTCGACTTGAATCCTACCAACTAAAATTTTTTGAATATTTTTTGACATAAGTAGCTTTTTGATTTCAAATTTTGAATGCCTCTTCCACCTTGATTTCTATGGCTTTTCATAGTATGTAGGCTTTCAAAAACTTCTTGTTTGAGTTTTATATAGATGTTTAGATCCCTTCTTTTGATGCTTTAGAATTTTTCTAAAACATTAACTTTATCAAATTATTAGTTCTATTATATACTCAAACATTTTGTTATCCATCAAAATTAATTCCTAATGTCAATAATCTTTTCCCTTTTGATGGTAACAAAACTTTGAGTATATAAGCAAATAATAAATATATGGATACACACTTCATAAAAGCTTCAATGGAATTAGCAATTTGATACTAAAGTGCTCATTTCATGTGATCTCAAGCAAACACATGAGCATTTCAAGTATTTTTAGAGTATTACAAGTATGTAATCAACTCAAGCATATACTCAACATAACTCTTTCCCTTTTTGATAGGATCAAAAAGTGTAAGAAAAAAAAAGAATATCATCAAAATCAACTCAAGCTCAAAAATACCCATATTCAATTTTCAAATTCTGATTTCCTATTTTCTCCCTTTTTTGGAAGTTAACAGTAAATTCAGATCAAAATTTAGAAAGTATCAACAAGATTAAATTCAGATCATAAATCTAATTTTGAAAAATTGAATCAATTTCAGATTAAAGCAATTAACAATATTCCTTCTTTCAAATTCAGATGAGTCACCTAAATTCAAATCAAATTGATTGTGAGCTTGAAAGTTCAAGAATTTCAAAACCAATGAGTTATATCATTTTGATATCAATTGTTTTAGAAAAGATGAATCAATAAAATTTAGATCAAAATGATAAATAAAGGATGCAGCAAATTCAGAATAAATATTTTCCTTTCTTTTGGAATTCTATTCATGAACAATATAAGCTCAATAATACTTCTCCTCTTTCTCAAAAGCATAGATTCAAAATATTTTTCCACATTTAAACAATATAGATTTTAAGAAACACATCTCTCCCTTTTCAAATTTAATTATAAAATTGCTTTAAGTTTTAAGAATTCAAGAAGGATAGAGCTTTTCAAAACAAAGAAGTTTGAGTATTAAAGCCAAGCATAAGATATATTTTAAAATTTATCTCCTCATTTTCTTAATAAGATATATTAATCAATTAAATTTAGAAATGGTATCATGAATGTATTAGAGAAAAATATGATATCAGAGCAAAATAGGCTCAGGAAAAAATATTCCTTTTTTTTTGCCAAGAAATAAAGCAATGAAGTATAATGCAATAGTAGGTTGCCTGATACCAATTGTAAAAATAAACTTAAGGATAAATTATGAAGATAGTGATACCAAATATGAAAATTAATCATTTTGATACTAATTATTTTGAAATTTAAACCAAATACCAAATATGATAAATTTCTAAAAAAGTTTCTCTTGATATCAATTGCTTTAAGATTCAAATCGAATGATAATTCCCTTAAAATGGATTTCTTAATACCAATCAGAGATTTAGGAAGAACATTTATCAAATTTATTTTTCTATAATGATCAAATTCATTTGTTAAAGTTAACCTTTCAAATTCAACTTGATACCAATTATTTTAGTTTTGAAGTGATAAAGATTAATATTTCAAATCAAATAATTTTAAGAATTTAGAATAAAAAATCAATTTGAATTGATGCCAATAAATCATTCAAAGCAAATTACAAAGAGATTTTCAGTTTAAATTTAGATCTTCCTTTTCTTAAGAAATATTAGGCAATTAGGTTTAGAAAAGGTATGTATTTTGAGTTTATCTTAAATGATATCATATCAAGAATATAGCTATGCAAAACCAGATTTGAGATAGATATTCTTCTCTTTTTTTAAAAGATAAATATATAAAATATAAAGCAAATAGTAAGATGTCTGATACCAATTGATTAAAATTGAAGTCCTCTTTAAATATTTAACTTTAAAAATATATGATAACTTCTTTGAAATATTTTACTTGATATCAATTTTAAAAGATTCAAGAAATAAATTTTTCAAATTCATTATTCAAAATCAATCAATCAAAATAAAGCATGAATGTTCATCAATAATTTTTTTTTAAGATAAAAAATGATTTCTTGATATCAATTAATTGTCAGAAAGAATGATGATATGATCAAAATATGTGAAGTATAAATAGTTACTCAAAATGAATCAAATGATCAACACCACAAGAATACTCAAATAAATCCATAAGCCAAGCAAGGTATAATTTTCTATCAATAATTTTTCTTATTAAGTTCAAAAATGATTTCTCTTCTTAAGTTCAAGAAAGTTTTTTTTTAAAAGATTAATAAAGATTTATTCTTTATGATCAATGATTTTTTAAAATAAATCAAATGAATAAAATAATAAGAATGCACAAATAGATCAAAATAAGTGAAGTACAAATGATCATCAATAATTTTTATTTTTATTAAGTTCCAAAATAATTTTATTTTTAATATTTTAATAATATTTTCTTTCCTTGATTTTAACTGATAAGTGCCATAAAATTTATTTGCTTAATTCTTCCTTTTTTTCTTTCAAAATATGCATATTCATTTAATTTAATTAAACATTCATTTCTCCCCTTTTATTTTATAAACAAAGCATATTTTCAAACACATCAAATGAAAGCATCAAATACAGAGTTAAATTTTCATGGATCATCAAAACATAATAACAAAGTGTAATGAATAAAATCATGCAAGATATATAAGAGCTATATTCTATATAGAAGTCAAAAATAGATTGTTAGGGTCACTAAAGCTATATAAAAGGAATCCTAGCATCCTAAGCAAGTATAGGTCAGGATAATTTTAAGATGTAGGTCTAAGCTAGGTAGAAAAAGAGGATGGTTTGATGTCTCCAAATGACTGAGCCCGGTAGCAAACATCCTTCCCTACTATGTGAGTGTCTGAATTAATCTTCTTGACTCCTCTCTGACCAATGATAATGCCTCCATTTGATCTCTGCTCATCTGTTGTGCCTCTGATGCGTACATCTGAAGCTCTATATAGACTGAAGCTATGATCCTCTCTTAACCAATGCATCCTTATCTAGTCTATTAGGTAATCATGAGCTGCTCTCTAGATGGTGGTCCGTAAAGGAGCTATCTCTATTTGCTCATGCTACACTACTGGCTCCTTAGTCCTGATATCTATTGTAATGGACTCTACCATAGAAGTCACATCATCATCATCTGCTATAGCATGAGTGATGATATCCTCAATACCCTCAACATCATCTTGATCTAATAGAAATCATAAAGTGTAGCTGCTTGAGATAATCCAAGATACTTCCATCAGTCTGTATATATAGCATGCATCTAATGCTATCAATATTTATCTCAATCTGCATACCTTTCACTTTGGAAACTAGACTTTTAACTTATTTTCTTAATTTTTGGATAATTACAATTCCTTCTTATTTCATAAACTTAAAGTCTACTTTTTTGCTCATGATCATTTTGAAGCTTGGTCCATTTTTTTGCATGGGAGAATTAATTGGAAAAGCCTTAAATTCTTGAATTTTCACATAGGACTTCCACTTCCTTTGGATGAATTGCTTTCAGGGTGCCATCAATTATAATCTTCCATAACTTATAATCATGTGCTTGTATAAAGATTTTCATTCTAGCTTTCCAATAGGTGTAATATGATCCATTAAATAATGGGGATCGATTTATAATATGACCTTCACTGCAAGAGTTAAAACAATACTAAGTAAGAATTAAAACTAAGAGAAGCAAATAAGGAAGGACATAATACAAATACAAAAAAATTTATAGTGGTTCGGTGCATCCTGCACCTACATCCACTCTCCAAGTTTTTCTTAGAAATTTTACTATAATTTTTCTGATTATAATATGTTTGTTTTATCTAGACTCACAAACAAATCTAGTTGATTTTTCGAAATTACCAACCAAAATCTATACATCGATTATTTTTGGAGCTCACAATCAATCCAGTTCATTTTACAGGATCATAAATAAAAATCTATAATATCCAATTTCGAACTTAGATGGACCTACACACCAAGTTTCTTTCTTTTAAAGAAACTTATGAAAAAGATAAAATACAAAAAAAAAATTAGAATAGAAAATAACATTGACAATAAACTCTTTGAAGCATAGAGAGAAGTTGCTGTTGAATTGGTTTTTAGATGCTTGACTTCTCTTCAATTGATGCTTAAGAGGTTGTGCTAGAAGATGGAGAAGATAGCTTTTGAAAGATCGCTTAATTCTATAGTCAATCCTTCTCTTTTTCTCTTTCTCAAGGATATTTAATATTGCTCACTCAAGTCTGAATAATTTTCACTTTAATCCCCTTGGCTTGCTTCTTCAATGAGTTAGGTAAGAGTTTAACACCTTTTAGAAGGCCAAAAAATCATTATGATTGTTAGAATTTGAGAAATAGCCATTAGAACCAAATCTACATAGTTTTGAAAAGTCTACAGAACTGGCCGTTGGGATTCGACTCAACTTGGATAAGATTTGAGTCAACTTGAATACCATTTGAGTCCGCTTAACCAACTGTGAATCCAGGCAAGTCCCTTTTTCCAGAAATATGGCCTTTTATTTTTCTCTAAGAACTTCAACTTGGATGGTTCGAGTTGACTCAAGCTATCTGCGAGCACACTCGGATTCTGCAAGTCCACTCATATTTTTTATGCTAAAAAACTACTTTTTGTCTATTTCTATGGAGTCGACTTGTATGAAATTTGAGTCAACTCAAGTGTGAACTGGCTGAAACTTTAGTATGCCAGAATTCTCAGCTTTCTTCTATTCTTTCAATTGAGTCCACTCGAATAAGATTTGAGTCAACTTGAATACCTGCCAGCTAAAATTTTTTGAATATTTTTTGACATAAGTGGCTTTTTTATTTCAACTTTTGAATACCTCTTCCACCTTGATTTCTATGACCTTTCATAGCATATAGGCTTCCCAGAACTTCTTGTTTGAGTTTTATATAGGCATTTAGATCCCTTCTTTTGATACTTTAGAATTTTTCTGAAACATTAACTTTACCAAATCATTAGTTATATTATACACTCAAACATTTTGTTATCCATCAAAATCAATCCTTGAGGTCAACAATTTCCAAAGCAATACCCACATGCATAACGAAGCATCTGAATTTGAAAATGAAAGAGAGAATACTGAGCTTGATAGCTTAGTAAGCAATGAATACCTTATCTGAATAATTCATATGAGAATATAAAATTAAAATATAATTTATTATTAATTAGTACACCACTATAATCAAATTCATTTTCAAAACATGAATTCAATAATATTAATCTCTTTCAAATATTCTTATACATCAATGATTCGAAATCAATCATAATTAATAATCTGATTCAAAATAAATTTTGTTCAACTCATCAATCTTTATCTATAACCATACTTATATCATGTGGTGGGATCGAAGTACCATACTTATACCTTGGGTGGGGTCAGAGTACTACATTATACCTTGTGGTAAGGCCAGAATACCAAATTTATACCTTATGGCTAGGTTAGAATACCATATTTATCTCTATGGCTAGACCAAAATAGAATCATAAGCTCAATAATAGTCAGAGTGCCAATATATAAACCCTAATTAGCAGGATCCAAAACATTGTTAGGTTGAGAGTCCAAATCTGAATCGTATAAATTTTTTTTTAATAAAATAATATATATTTCATAATTAAATTAGAATATATGTATATATGATTTTAAATTAATAAATAATTTAGTAATAGTCTAACAAATATTACTTCAAAATTTCTTATCAATTTTCATTCAAAACATATTTTCGTAAGATTCATAAACTATATATAAATCAATTAACAATTAATTTGATGTTCAATATAATATTATATAAATAAAAAATTTAGAGAAGGTGGATCATTACTTGTCTCACATGTAATCCAACAAATTCAAATAATATCAAAAAAAATTTAAAAAATTTTAATTAATAGATCATATTGTAATATCTCATTTTGGATATCTTCTTGTCAAGAAGACTACACTTCTATATAAAATTAGGTTCAGTAATTAGAAAAAATAAAAATAATTATGAAAGATAACATTGATAGTAGTCATATTTAATGATCTAGATCCATTCGGTAATCTAACTCATTCGATCAAAGATCATACTAAAGTATAAGTAGTTCAATAGAAATCGAGAGTGATCAAGTTAGTATTATTCAATAAGAGTCAAGATAGAGGTTAGTATGCACTACCTAATAATCATGGATCCAGACTTTGTTCACTAGGGTCAAATCAAAATCATTGAAAGAATGACTTTTCGAAAATTTAAAAAATCTTAGGACAGAGAGACAATCTAGAGAAAGAAAGTAAATTTTTTTAGAGAGAGAAAGTAAAGAAAAAATATAGAAACATTATGGAGAGAAAAAGTAGGAAAGAAAGAGGAGAGAGAAAAGAGAAAAGAGAGAGAGAAACTCTTTCATTTTCTTAATTTCTTCTTTTTTTTTCTTTTTTTTGCTTTTTTCTTTCTTCTTCCCTTGGTCTTTGGCAAAACAAGAGACCTTTGGTCACGCTTCTTCCTGGAACATAGGCCTCTTGGCCAGCATGACCATGGCTGATGGCAACGGGGGCCACAGCAGTGTAACTGATGGTTCCCCTTCCGACGATTGGCGATGATGAATGATACTGGAAAACCAAAGGAAAACAAAGAAAAATATATCGAAACAAGGGAGGGCTTTTCGATCCAAATTTTTGGTGATTCGCAATGGAATCTGGTCAGTGGCTTATTAGAGGAGGGATAGGAGATCAAGGAAGAAAAATAGAGGAGAATATGGGTTCCATAGCTCGTCTTCGATGAGGTTTTAAGGCCAACATCTCGAAAGAAGAAGAAGAAGAAGATGGTTTCTCTAGCAATGGTTTGAAGGCTGACAATGGTGGGGTTCAAAGGAGGCATGGAGGTCTTTAAATAGGATGGAAGAGAATGCCAAGAATCCTTCTTGGTGTCAAATTCATTGGATGAATCGAGAGGAAGATGGGAGTCTTCTTCTTCCATTGAAATTTTTTTTTATGCTTTATATTTTGTGCATGCCTTTCAGGCTGAATGTCTAGTGTTTGGGCCGGTCAAGTGGACCAGACCCAAATGGATTGAATTATCATAGCTAGAAGATTTCACCGACTGATGGTCGAGGTTCTGCTAGCAAATCTAATCTAATGGTTGAGAGGGTGCTTCCAGAACCAAACCAAGAGTCAAGCGGTTTCTATCAGTTGCTGGAGTTTGTGGTGGCTCCTTGTGATCTGATAGCGAGCTAGTTGTTGCCAGATTTTATCTGATGGTGAGCTGGCTACCATCATTTAGCTTCTGGTGAACAAGCTGTCATCGGATGCTTACGAATGCGTGCAGAGCCTCTTACCAAGTCAACTTTTTACGGTTTCGTCGCTACAACGAGGCTATATTAGGTTTGGTTGCACATGCGAGATGTTGGTGCTTCCAAGTGGAAGAAAAGTTGGGGTGCTCCACGCCGCTAAGTAAATCCAACCGGACCACCAGACCCACTTACCACTTCGTATAGGACACAAGGATCTAATGGCCCTCACCTACCAACAGGAAGCAACCATCAAGAAAAAACTCTGCTAACTTTGTTCGAACAATAAAAGAACTACAGTCAAGATCAATCAAGCAGCTACAAATGGCCTCTGACTAGGTGATCCTAATATGAATAGATCTTAGTAAGAAAGCAAAACCCAATCATTTGTTTGGAACCTTAGCTCAGTTGCTGAACTAGATCGCCCTAGCGGGTCCGGAGTTTAACTTCAAGTAGTACAATCTTGCTCAAACTTGAAACTTGAAGTAAAGGTTTGAAAATATCTTGAAATTTGAGGACAGTTAAAAGTTTGAAAGCAACTAAAATTTAGAAAGAATATAGGAATTTTAAAGAAATTAGAATTTTAAAGAGGACTCAAACTCCTGATCTAGATGTAAATAAATAAAAAAAATTATAGAAACACCCTTCAAGTTTTGATTATTTATACTTGACCCAAATTTAAAAAATATCAATTAGCCACCAAAACTTCAAATTTATTGCAATGTAGCCAATTGTCTATTTGGATCCTAACACTGTTAATAGAGTGAGAAACATATAAAAATATCTCTAATGTAGAGAGGTTGCCCTTTATCATTCATCTATCTATGTAGATCTTTAAGTGCCCACCTTATAATCCATCCACTTGTATAGATATCGAAGTACTATATCCTCTACAAACCATCCACTTATATAGATCTTAAAGTGCTTCATTCTCATCATTCATCCACCTATAGAGATCTTGAAGCACTCAAATCTTTATTATTCATTTGCTAGACTAGATCTTAAAGTGCTCCAGTATTAGTCATTCATCTATATGCACAGATCTTAAAGAGCTTTATGCTTAGTCATTCATCCACCTACACAAATCATAAAGCACTTGATTTGTGATTGATTTGCTTGCACGGATCTCAAAGAACTTTGTTTGTGATCCATTTGCTGACAAAGATATCAAAATACTCCATCTTCTATCATCGATTTGCTCAGACAAATTTCAAAACACTCAATTTTCTATCATCAATCCGCTTGTATAAATCTTAAAGATCTTTATCCATTATCATTTATTTGTTAGCATAGGTTTTAAGACACTCTATCCTTTATTATTCATCTACCTACATAGATTTCAAAGTACTCTACAAATCATAAAATACTCCATCCTCTATCATCCATCCATCTACATAGATCTTAAAGCACTTTGTCCTCTATCATTCATCTACTTACATAGATTTTAGAGTCCTTCATCTTCTATCATTCATCTACTTACATAAATTTTAAAATATCCTATCTTTTGTTATTCATTTGCCTGCATAAATCTCAAAGTGGTATGTTCTTCGTCATCCATCCATCTATATAGATCATAAAGTACTCCATCCTCTATCATTTATCTACTTATATAGATATTAAAGAACTCTATCCTCTATTGTCTATTTACAAGCACAACTCTCAAAGCACTTCATTTATTGTCATTCATTTGCCTACATAGATCTTAAGCACTCCATCCATTATCATTCATCTGCTTGTGCAGATCTTAAAGCAATCCATCCTCTATTATATATCTATTTATATAAATATTAAAGTATTTTATCATTTATCATCCATCTAATTGTATAGATCTCAAAGCACTTTATCCTTTATCATTTATCTGTTGGTATAGATCTCAAATCAATGCTCTTCCTTTCCTTTTAATATCGGTCAAAATAAGAGCCCCTTGCTAAGTTAGTGTGAAGGGCAATTCAAAATTTTATAAAAAAATAGTTATCATATAATCCTCATATGTTAACATTTTGTAATAAAGATAGTGTTGGAAATTGTATCCTAAAGCCAATTATCTATATTGTAGATGGTTGAGCTAAATATAATTATACTTAAATTATTAATAAATAAAATTTTTATTTTGGTATTTTCATCATTTTGTGCATCTTTCTGTAATGAGCTCTTCTATGATGAAGTTCTTAGGACTATTTAGACTCGACAAAGAAGGATTTATCATTTAGTCCTTAAACTAGTTCATGATTAAATGATTCATTGTTATTTAGGACAACAACATATCAAGTGTAGATCGGTGTGTGCCATAAGTGTTGGTTGTCCTTTTAATCAAGAAGTATAGAGATACTATTATGGCATGCAGATGAAGTATAGGGATACATTTTACTGAACGTGATCTAACTGTAGAGCTCTGTTCTGCCAAGAGTTGCTCGTGAAGGATATGGGTATATGTGTCCCTTAGACTTGAGATCACCATGGTGACTTGCAAGCAACTCACTGTACTTAGGTACCGGACTATCTGAATTTTTAATTCAGTGATGGAAGGCTACTAGGTGTAGTCAAGTACATGGCTTGTCGGTGCGTGAATCAAGATGGGATTGACCCCTCCAACTATTGGAGCAAATGCATTGTTATATTTTAATTTAGTAAATCCTCGATCGGGATAGTCCATATGATGGATGCTAAGTTTTGAAATATATTATGGATGAATTTTAGGATTGGCTGTAAATCCTATATCGTCCTTTGAGCATCAAGGTCAAGGGGATGAATTATACGATAACCATACAAGTTCATCGATGTTGCATTATAATTTTTTGACCTATCCAGCTTAGGATTTGAACCTATGGGGTCACACATAATAGGAGTTTCTACCTGATCTGATGGTTGATATTAAGTCTCGATAACCTAGAACTCTGTGGTCAAGAGTCCCACTAGATTGGGACTCTGTGATAAAGAGTCTCACTAGATTGGGACTCTGAGTCCTACTTATCTGAGACTCTCTGATCATGAGTCCTGATGACCTGGGACTCTATGACCAAGATTTCTAGGATACTGGGACTCTGAGTCCTACTCATTTGAGACTCTCTGATCAAGAGTTCCACTAGTCTAAAACTCTATGATCATGAGTTCGATTCATTTGGGATATTGGGTTCAAGAATCCTATTGGTTTGGGACTCTTCAGGAGTTTCATATTGATGAAACTCTGTTGACCAGATACCCATCCGATTGGGACTCTATATTTATTAAAGAATTAATTAGTAATTTAATTACTAATTAGCTTAATTTAATTGAGTGATGAGAATTTGATCAAGTCCGATCGAATTAGATTCAATTGGGTTTGATGCGATTAGGTCATGAGATGACCTAATCGCTATAGGAGATTTGACCCTGATTTGATCAGAATCTGGATCTAATTAATTTTTAATTTGATTAAAATTTTATTAGGTTGGGTTAAGCCTAAATTAGTTGGGTTTAATTTGATCTAATTAGATCTAGATTAATTGGTTTGGTTGAAACCAATTAAGACTAAGTCAAATAAGTTTGAATTTGAACCTTCCTTCTCCCTGCGCCATCCTGCTTTGACTTTTCCACACCCTATCTCATGCACACTTTGGTTTTGAATGAGAATTCTCACACACAGAAGGTATCTATGCCCCCTCCTCTTTCTACGTTTGACCTAGTACAAGTGTTGGATCAGATTGGATTTAAGTTGAATTTTGAATTCAACTTGAGTTGGTTGGTTTAGTTGAAACTTCCCAACTCCCTCTCATGCCTATCCATTCACCACGCCCCTTGAGAAATGTTACGTGATTTTTTTTTATGCATTTTCTAAAGGTGGGTACATAGAATTAGAGTCCTTCTACGTATCAAACATCTAGGGGTGGGCGTTGGATAGGGATAAGAAGGTTTTTGAGTTTGATGTTGGTTGGGAGGTTGAAACAAGTTCAACCTCCGACCCTTATCTCTTTCCATGCACCTTTCCCATGGTATTTTACGTCAACAAATTATGAGAATTTTTGTGCCTACACAAGAAGGGATTTGAATTTTGTGATAAAAATTTTAATATGATTGGGCATTAGTTTTGGGTGAGAAAAATCTTGAAGTGAAGGTGAGCAAGGTCCTACAGCACTTTATCTTTCCCTCATGCCTCTTTTCTCTTCTGATTTTCACCTCTAAGGATATCCAATTTTTAGACACAATCTAAATAGGATTTATAGATCTAAAAGTCATCTTTCCATGAAAACTCATTTCATAGAAAAAATTCATACAGAGAAAGCATGATAGGGTTTTCAATATGTCAGGATTTTTGGGCCGAGTGAAACCCTAGATTTGGGTATCTAGGTTCGGATGGAGAGGTCGAGTGTTGTGAGCATCAGATCACCACCAAACATTGTACACCTCTTCATCATCCTCCAATATTTGTGTTCTAATTTTTTAGAGTATCCAAGAAATCAAAAAATAGATGATCGATCAGATCGATCATGATCAGCCATCGAAGGCCCCGATAAGGAGCTAGCACTCCAGTGGGGCTGATTGGGACCAGGAGCTCCGCATGGACCAACCATAGAGGTTGGACAAGTGTGTGACTACAGTACAATGCCAGAGCCTATTCTGGTGGATTCAAATCATGAAGATCAGCTACCCGTGCATAGGTATCGAGTTCTGAACTCGTATCGATCAGCAAATATGATTTATTGATTGATTGTATTTTATTTTTCTATTACATATTATCATGTCTAGATTCTGAATAGGGTAATTGACTAGATCAATGCATACTATAGAATTAATATTAGATTAATTTTAGCTTTCGCTATATTTTATTTGAAAATTTTTTTCGAAAAGCATGCCCTAAACCCTGCTCAATTTTCCTCAAATGGTATCAGAGCAAGGGTTGCTTGACATGTTAATATGTTAATTAGAAAGATTAAATGCTTACATATTTGATATGTATTTAATCCAGATAACTTAGTAATTGATGGTGAATGATGAAGAAAATCGTGCAGGATTTAAGCATGCATTTTTAAAAAAATTTTGAATAAAATAGCAGTAAAAGTAAATATTAATCTAAAATTAATACTATGCATGCATTGATAATATCAAATAAACTTTACATAGGATCTAAACATGCTAATATGTGATAGAAAAATAAAATGCATTCGATCAGTAAATCGAATCTACTGACCGATATGAGTTTAGAACTCGATATCATTTTGTGGATAGCTGATCTCCATAATCTGAATCCACTGAAAGAAGTTATGGTATTATGCTATAGCTACACACTCGTTCAACCTTTATAGATGGTCCACATGGAGCTTTTGATCCCGACCAGCTTCATCGGAGTACTAGTTCCTTGCCGAAGCCTTCGACGGCTAATCACGATCGATCCAATCGATCATATACTTTCTAAATTTTTGGATACTCAAAAAAAATATAACATAAATATTGGAGGATGATGAAGAGTTTTTTCATATTTGGTGGTGATCCGATGCTCACAACACTCGATCTCTCCATCCGAACCCAGATTCTCAAAACTAGGATTTCACTTGGCCCAAAAATCTTGACATACTAAAAATTTTATCACGCCCTCTCTATGTGGAGTTTTTATATGAAATAAGTTTTTATGGAAAGATGACTTTTATATCTATAAACTCTATTTAGATTATATTTAAAAATTGGGTATCCTTAGAGATGAAAATTAGAAGAGAAGAGAGGCATGAGGAAAAAGTAAAGTGCTGCAGGACCCTACTCACCTTCACTCCAAGATTTTTTTCACCCAAAACTAATGCCCAATTACTCTAAAATTTTTACCACATAATACTAACTCCTTCTTCTACATGCAAAAAACTTCTCATAATTTATTGACATGAATACCATGAGAAAAGTGCATAGAAAATGATAAGGGTCAAGTGGTTGGGAGGTTTTAACCACTCACTTGATTTCAAAAATCAAGTGAGCCTCTTATCCTTATCCAACAACTCCTCCCATGTGTTTAACATGCAGAAAGACTCTCTTTTTATATGTGTACATTTTTATTTCTCCAAAAATATTTGACAAATAAAAGGGAGGGCATGGGAAGCAGATAAGGTTGGATTGGTTCCAACCTCCAACAAACTGAGTTGAATTCAAAACTCAACTTACTTTGAACCGATCCAACCCTTGGACCAAGTCAAAAGTAGATAAGAGAGGGGGTGTAGAAACCTTCTGGGTGAGAGAAAAGTGATGTACAAAAATTTTGGATGTGGAACAAGAGTAGAAAAGTCAAAAATGGTGGGCGCATGGAAGAGTTTGAATTCAAACTTCATTTGACTTGGTCCTAATTGGTTTCAACCAAAATAATTAATCTATACCCAATTAGATCAGGTTAAATCCAACCAAATTAGGCTTAGCCTAATTCAATAAAATTTTAATCAAATTAAAAATTAATTAGGTCTAGATCCTGATCAAATCAGGATCAAAACTTCCACAGTGATTAGGTCATCTCATGATCTAATCGGGTCAAACCCAATTGAATCAAATTCAAACAAACTTAATCGAATGCTCATCGCTCAATCAAATTAAGCTAATCAATAATTAAATTTTTAATTAATTTTCTAAAAATATTTAAATTCAAATCGGATAGATTACCAGGCAACAGAGTCCCATCAACATGAAACTCCTGAAGAGTCCCAATCCAGTGGGACTCTTGAACCCAGTGTCCCAAATGAATGGAACTCATGATCTTAGAGTTCCAGACCAGTGAGATTCCTGATCAAAGAGTCTTAGACAAGTAGAACTCAAAGTCCCAATCCAGTGGGACTCTTGGTCATAGAGTCCCAGTCTAGTGGGACTTTTGACCACAGTGTCCTAGGTCATCAAGACTCATGATCAGCCATCAGATCAGGTAGGAACTCCTTATGTGTGTGACCCCATAGGTTCGAATCCTAAGCTGGTAGCATAGAAACTAATTTTTTGTACCAATCGATGTGACCATCTAGTAATGATACTTGACGTCTGGATAGGTTGAAAAGTCATAATGCAATAATGACGAATCTGTGGAATATGGTTACCATATAATTCATCCCCTTGATCACGATGCTCAAAAAAATGATCTAGGATTTACTGTCAACCCTATAATTCATCCATATTGTATTTCAAAATTTAGCATCCATCATATGGACTATCTCGGCCAAGGATTTGCTAAATTAAAATATAGCGATGCACTTGCTCCAACACTTGGAGGGATCAATCCCATCTTGACTCACACACTGACAAGCCAAGTACTTGACTACACCTAGTATCCTTCCATCATTGAATTAGAAATTCAGATAGTTTGGTATCTAAGTACAATGAGTTACTTGCAAGTCACCATGGTGGTCTCAAGTTTAAGAGACAATTATACCCATATTCTTTGGGGCTAATTTTGATAGAAGAAAAGCTCCAGAATTGGTCATGTTCAGTGTAGATGTATCCATACATCTCACTTGCATGCCATGCCAGTATCTCAACACTCCTTAGTTATGAGGACAACCAATCTATATAGCACATAATGATCTATACTCGATAAACGTTGTCGTCCTAAATAATAACATATCTTTTGATCGTAAATAATATAAGGACTAAATGACATATCCTCCTTTGTCAAATCTAGATAGTCCTAAGAACTTCATCACAACACAGAAGTTAATTAGAAGACAACAAAATTTATGATAAAAAATGCTAAAATAACTTTTATTATTTAATAATTCATATACAAGTACAACAAGTAGCACAACCATTAACAGATTGACGATTAGCTTTGGAACATATTTCTAACAATCTTCCACTTGGACTAAAGCCAATCGATATAGTATCTGATACCTATCTTTGACTTGAAGTCCTTGAACTCCTTCACCGCAATAGCTTTAGTGAATGGGTCAGCCAGGTTTTTTTTTTTTGTCGATCTTCTGAAGGTCGACATCACCTCGATCGATAATTTCTCGGATAAGATGGAAGCGACGTAGAATATGCTTCATCTGATGGTGTGCCTTAGGTTCCTTTGCCTGAGCAATGGCTCTAGAGCTATCGCAATAGAGCAGAACTGGACCATCAAAGGAGGGTGCTACTCCAAGCTTGGTGATGAATTTTCTCAGCCACACTATTTCTTTGGCAGCATCTGATGCAGTGACATACTCTACCTCACAAACTGAATTGGCCACAGTGTGTTGCTTGAAACTCTTCCAGTAGACGATCCCACTATTAAGGATGAATATATATTCCAACACACTCTTGCTATCATCATGATCAAATTGAAAATTGAAGTTTGTGAACCCCATCAGTTTCAAGTCCAATTCACCATATACAAGCCACCGATCCTTAGTATTTCTTAAATACTTCAGGATGGTTTAAACAACCTTCCAGTGGTTCTCCTCTGGATCAGATTGGTATCTACTCACTACCCCTAGTGAGTATGCCATATTTGATCGTGTATATGTCATGGCATACATGATAAAACCCACTATCGAAGCATATGGTATTCTACTCATACGCTCTCTTTCTAGAGGTGTTGTCAGATAATCCCTCTTTGAAAGAAAAATTTCATGGCCTATCGATAGATAGCCTTTCTTGGAATTCTTCATGCTGAATCATTTCAGCTCAGTATCAATGTATGTAGACTTGGACAATCCAAGCAACCTTTTAGATCTATCTCTATAGATCTTCATCCCTAGGATGTAGGAAGCATCTCCTAGATCTTTCATGAAGAACTGTAACGACAGTCAGATCTTTATTTCTTGCAATGTAGGGATATTATTTTTGATTAAGAGAATATCACCTACATACAATACTAGAAATACTATTATTGAACCATTAGCCCACTTGTATATGCAGGGCTCCTCTTCGTTCTTAATAAAGTCATACGTTTTGATTATTCTATCAAATCATATGTTCTAGCTTCGAGATGCCTGCTTAAGTCCATAGATGGACCTTTGAAGCTTACACACCTTAGACTCATCTATGGATGTGAATCCTACAAGCTGTATCATATACACTTCTTCATCTAGCTCTCTATTTAAGAAAGTCATTTTCACATCCATCTACCAAATTTCATAGTCCAGATGGGCAGCAATGGCAAGCATAATCCGAATGGATTTGAGCATTGCCACAAGAGAGAACATCTCGTCATAGTCAATACTATAACATTGATGATATCTCTCGGCAATCAGACGAGTTTTATACGTCTCCACCTTTCCGTCTGTGCCCCTTTGCCTTTTGAAGATCCACTTACACCCTATGGGTTTTATCCCTTTGGGTGGGTCAACCAATGTCCATACATCATTGACCTTCATAGATTTTATTTTGAATTTCATGGCCTCAAGCCATTTCTTAGAGTCGGATCTCTACATTACATCCATATAGGTGATTGGATCATGATTGTTCTCATCGAGTTTGATAGGATCCCTATTTTGGACCAAAAAATCATAGTATCTATCTGGTTGACATGGTACTCTACCAGATCGCCTTATGGGTGCATCTATAATGGGTTATGGATCTGATCTAATCAGATCCAGCTTAGGTTCAACAACTTATATTTATTCTTCGATCTGTCATACTTCATCAAGTTCGACCTTAGAGACATTAGTTCCTTCACCAAGGAACTTCTTTTCTAAAAAGACTGCTTTAAGGCTGACAAACACTTTTGCTCATCAGCAAGGTAGAAGTAGTATCCTTTAGTTTCTTTTGGGTAACCTATAAAACTATACTTATGAGACCTAGGTTCAAGCTTGTCTATCATTAAACGTTTGACATAAGCCGAACACCCCCAAATCCTAAGATGTGAAAGCATTGGCTTACGCCCTATCCATATCTCATATGGTGTTTTATTAATAGATTTACTCGAAACCCTATTTAGAATGTAATAAGTTGACTCGAGCGCATATCCCCATAGAAAGATCGATAAACCAACAAATCCCATCATGGATTGAACCATGTCCAATAGGGTCCAATTTCTCTTTTCAGACATACCATTATGTTATGGTGTTTCAGGAGGGGTCCATTAGGAGAGAATCCCATTCTCCCCAAGATATATCAGAAACTCATTGAAAAGGTACTCAACCCTCGATCAGACTGAAGAGTTTTAATACTCTTTCCAATTTATTTTTCTATCTCATTTTGAAATAGTTTGAATATTTCAAATGACTCTGACTTATTCTTCATTAAATAGACATATCCATACCTCGATAGATCATCTGTAAAGATTATGAAGTAGAAATATCCACCGCTGGCACTTAAGCTCATGGGCCCACATACATCCGAATGTACTAGACTCAGGATTTTAGTGGCTCGTTCATCTTTTCCAGTAAAAGGTGACTTGGTCATCTTACCAAGAAGACAGGACTCATAGGTCAAAAGTGATTCAGAACCACTAACCTCAAGAATTTCTTTTTGAGCTAACCTATTAATTCTATTCTTGCTAATATGACCTAGCCTACAGTGTTAAAGATAGACATCAGACACATCACTAATTCTAGGGCATTTATCGAAGGATTGAACCATATTAATAGGCATAGAAAGTAAATAAATTTTGTTATTCAATTGTCCAATCAAAATTATAACACCATTCAAAATGATATTATAAAATTTTATTTTTATTGATATTTCAAAATCATTCATGGCCAAAAGGCTTATAGAAATGACATTCAATAAGAAAGTTGGACAATAATGATATTCATTGAGAATAACTTTATTTGAATTGATTACAAGATTCATGATTCCTATAGCTAGAATTAAAACTTATCTTCTAGTTCCAACATTCTGGAACCTCTCATCTTGATCAAATCTTCTACTAACCTGCAAGCCCTGCATAGAATTACAAATATGATAAGAACTTCTAGTATCTAATACCCAGGCAGTAGAATCAAATAAGAAAAAATTATAAAGTGTTATCATATAACTACCTTGCCCAGCAACCATTTGCTTCTTCCTCGACCTATTCGGGTCTAGGAAGGCAATGTACAGAGGACAGTTCCTCTTTCAGTGCTCCTGCTTCTTGCAGAAGAAGCACTCTACCTGGCTCTGGTCAAGCTTACATTTCTCAATCCGACACTGTGCAGTCATCCTAGTGTTTGGCTGCACCTTCTTGTTCTTCTTTTTCTTGTTCTTCTTTTCTTTCTTAAAGGGTCGACGATCAGAACAAGATCCTCCCACTACATTCACCATCTCCTTGTGGAGTTGGTGATCCTTCTCAAAGTTTTGTAGCAACTCCAATAATCCATGGTAGTTGACTGCAGGCTTTGTTATTCTGAAATGAATTAGGAAGGGGAGGAAGGACTTAGGGCAAAAAATTAAGGATCGCATCCTTACTGAGCTACTCATGTAGGGGAAAGCCCATTTTGCTAAGGTGCTCAATCATCTCGATCATGTACAATACATGATCGGTGACTAAGGCTCCATCCCTCATTCGAGCATTGAAAATAGCACAACTTATTTTGTTCCTTTCAACATCGTCAGGCATGCCAAAAGAGTCATTCAATATTTGAAGCATCTCCTGTGGCTAGGCATTTTCAAACCTACGGTTGAACTCATCGTTCATTGCCGCTAGCATTATACATCAAATGGTGGTGTGATCATTGGACCACTTCTAATAAGTATCTCAGACCACTCTCCTAGCGTTCGGAGTTGGATCCTTAGGTGCAGGATCTATTATGATGTAAAGAATCCGCTCATGCTCCAGGACGATTTTCAACTTACGATACTAGCTATTATAATTGGATCCCATTAATTTATCATTGTCTAACAATGATTGGAGCGACAGGTTAGTGGCCATTTCTGCATAACAAGGAAAACTACACCTAATTAGTATATGAATCAATTATCCTAAAGACTTGGACTTTAGTCTAAAGGTTCTTCCACTATTTTATATGAATTGGTAGCCTCTACCCCCAATTCGAGGAATTACTTTAATTCCTTAGTGGGTACTAGAATCCACATAGACTACACACGAGCCCAACTTTGGTTGGTCAACCCATGTGCACCTATGGATAGGTTCAAAATTAATTATTTCTCTAAATAATTTTTAGTAATATCAATTTTACCCCGAAGACCTAATCAGTAGGCTTTGGCCTCCACTGAAAAAGTTCCATTAGGTCCAACCATTAACATAACCATATTTGTTCTTATCTAACCAATAAATGATCAGACCCAATTTTGGTCGACCAACCTAACCACCATCAGATAGACTTAACCAAATCATCATTTTATGAATGATAATTTCATCGATCAATAATCTCCAAGCCTTTGGGGCTCTAGTGATTATCAAATTAATGAACCTATTATCACTCAACTTAATGGGAGGCTATGATTTAATTATCTATATAACTATTTTATTTTAAGAATCTAATAATTTTAGAAGATTTAGTTAACATATTTAAGAAAAGTGAGCCAATTTTGATCCTCTCTCTGACTTCACCAAGTCAAATAAAAAAGGATCTAATCTAAGCTAGCAATAGGAGCACCTAAATCAGTCAGACTAATTTATCTAATTAATATAGGTGAGCCTAAATCATCAAGCGATCTAATCAAAATCTAACTCACCAGGATGGCTAGATAAGTGAGATCAGTGGAGGAGATATGCCATTAACTCATCAAAGATCAAATCTGTACGAGTAGCTCTCAATTAAAAATCATTGGTCAAACTACCAAACTTACCTTAGACACCATCCAGTTTATTAGTTTTAATTTAACCAACCTAGTAATTTTGGATTCAACCGTGTAGCCATGAATCGAGTCCATTTGGTCTTCATTAAAGGCATGGACTTGACCAACTACAACTATTGTAATTAAGTCTATAGAGTCCTTGACCTAATCTAAATTAATATTTAATTAGATTTGATCAATTACTCTAATTTAGTCTACTCTTTAACTAATCTTAGGTCTAACCCAATTTATGGACCTAATTCAACTAACTTAATAACCCACATTTTATGATTAATGACTTAGAGTCTTAATTCATAATTCTAGACACTAAATCATTATACTTAATATTTAATTAAGTTTATGGGCTATGGGTTAGGATTCGACATTTTGAAAATATTTTTTAAATTTTTGAAAGGTTCTTTATAATTTAGTATTATTCATCAATTGAGTCGACTTACTTTAAAATTGAATCGGCTCAATTCACAAACAATACTAGTTATAGGATTTAATCTGAAACTATATACACTACATAATACTAAACTATGAATCAAACTTTATCTAATTATACATTCATGATCATAAATTAAATTAAAGCCTAATATAATTAGATCATAAAAATATTAGATTAAATCTAAGATTTTATGATTAATGATATAGATCAACAACGTACCAGAACAATCTTTTCACTGTAGGGGGTAAACCCTACAGCAGGACAATCTGCAGTCCATGTGATCTTGATTTTAATTTTAAAATCTAATTAATTAAATTATTAGATTAATATTTAGATCAAATTTAAATTATCAATCTAAAATATGCAAGCATATCATGTTTAGCGAACCTCATTTTGATACCATTTGAATGAAATTGCATAGGGTTTAAGCATGCATTTTCAAAACTTTTTCAAATAAAATAGCAGCGAAAGCAAATATTAATCTAAAATTAACACTATGCATGTATTGATCATATCAAATAAACTCTACTCAGGATCTAAACATGCTAATATGTGATAGAAAAATAAAATATATTTGATCAGCAAATTGAATCTACTGACCAATACGAGTTCAAAACTCGATACCTTTTTATGGGTAGCTGATCTCCATGATTTGAATCCATCAAAAGAAGCTATGGTGTTACATTATAGCTGCACACTCGTCTGATGTCTATGGATGGTCCACACGGAGCTCCTGATCCTGACCAGCTCCATCGAAGTTCTAACTCCTCGTCGGAGCCTTCGATGGCTGATCATGATCGATCTGATCAATCATATACTTTCTATTTGAACACTCTAAAAAATTAGAATATAACTATTGGAGGATGATGAAGAGATCTTTCAAATTTGGTGGTGATCTGATGCTCACAACACTCGATCTCTCCATCCGAACCTAGATTCCCAAAACTAGGGTTTTACTCGACCTAAAAATCATGACACACTAAAAATTCTATCACGCCCTCTCTGTGTGGAGTATTTTTATGAAACAAGTTTTTGTGAAAATATGACTTTTAGATCTATAAACCCTATTTATATCATATCTAAAAATTGGATATCCTTAGAGGTGAAAATCAAAAGAGAAGAGAGGCATGAGGGAAAAGTAAAGTATTGTAGGACCCTACTCAGCTTCACTCCAAGATTTTTCTTGCCCAAAACTAAGACCCAATCACTCTAAAATTTTTACCACATAATAGTAACCACCTTTTCTACACACACAAAAATTTACATAATTTATTGACATGAATGCTATGGGAGAAGCACATGGAAAAGGATAAGGGTTGAGTGGTTGGGATGTTTTAACCACTCACTTAATTTCAAAAATCAAGTGAGCCTCTTATCTTTATCCAACACCTCCTTCCATGTATTTAACATACAGAAGGACTCTCCTTCTACATGTACATATTTTTATTTCTCTAAAAATATTTGACAAATAAAAGGGAGGGCATGGGAAGCAGATAAGATTGGATTGGTTCTAACCTCCAACAAACTGAGTTGAATTCAAAACTCAACTTACTTTGAACTGATCCAACCCTTGGACTAGGTCAAAAATAGATAAGAGAGGGGGCACAGAAACCTTCTGGGTGAGAGAAAAGTGATGTACAAAAATTTTGGATGTGGAACAAGAGTGAAAAAGTCAAAAATGGTGGGCGCATGGGAGAGTTTGAATTCAAACTTTATTTGACTTGGTCCTAATTGGTTTCAACCAAACCATTTAATCTAGACCCAATTAGATCAGATTAAACCCAATCAAATTAAGCTTAGCCTAATAATTAAATTAAAAATTAGTTAGGTCCAGGTCCTGATCAAATTAGGGTCAAAACTTCAATAACGATTAGGTCATCTCATGACTTAATTGGGTCAAATCCAATTGAATCAAATTTAATCAGACTTGATTGAATCCTTATCATTAATCAAATTAAGCTAATAAGCAATTGAATTACTAATTAATCCTTCAAAAATATCAGAGTTCAAATCGGATGGGTTATCGGGCAACAGAGTCCCATGAACATGAAACTCCTGAAGAGTCCTAGTCCAGTGGGACTCTTGAACCTAGTATCCTAAACGAATGAAACTCACGATCTTAGAGTTTCAGACTAGTAAAACTCTTGATCAGAGAGTCTTAGATGAGTAGAACTCAAAGTCTCAGTCCAGTGGGACTTTTGGTCATAGAGTTTCATTCCAGTGGGACTCTTGACCATAGTATCCTAGGTCATCAAGACTCATGATCAACCATCAGATCAGGTAGAAACTTCTTATGTATGTGATTTCATAGGTTTGAATTCTAAGTCAGTAGCATAAAAATTAATTTTTTATACCAATCGATGTGACCATCTAGCAATAATATCCGATGTCCGGATAGGTCAAAAAGTAGCAATGCAATAATGACGAACTTATGGAATATGGTTACCATATAATTCATCCCCTTGATCACGATGCTTAAAAGAATGATCTAGGATTTACTGTCAACTCTATAATTTATCCACATCATATTTCAAAATTTAGCATCCATCATATGGACTACCCTAGTCGAGGATTTGCTAAATTGAAATACAGCGATGCACATGCTCCAACACTTGGAGGGATCAATCCCATCTTCACTCACACACCGACGAGTCAAATACTTGACTGTACCTAGTAGCCTTTTATCACTGAATTAAAAATTTAGGTAGTCGGTACCTAAGTACAGTGAGTTGCTTGCAAGTCACTGTGGTGGTCTCATGTCTAAGGGATACTTATATCCATATTCTTAGGGGCTAATTTTAATAGAAGAAAAGCTCCAAAGTTGGTCACATTCAGTGCAGATATTTCCATACATCTCACTTGCATGTCATGCCCGTGTCTCAACACTTCTTGGTTACAAGAACAACCAATCTATATGACACACAATGACCTATACTCGATAAACATTGTCGTCCTAAACAACAACGTATCTTTTGATCGTGAACAATTTAAGGACTAAATGATAAATCTTTCTTTATCAAATCTAGATAGTCCTAAGAACTTCATCACAATATAGAAGTTCATTAGAAGATAGCAAAATTTATGATGAAAAAGTTAAAATAACTTTTATTATTTGATAATTCATATACAAGTACAATAAGTAGCATAACCGTCAATAGGCTGATGATTGACTTTGGAATATATTTCTAGCAAATGAGCCACCAAGCCATCAAATCATAAGGGATAAGTATGGTTTAAAGGCCATCTCCTCCCATTCAGTGGGGATCCCTTATGGCGGTAGGGATGCTATCATGAACTCATTCATTAAAATGAACAGTGAAAGGATTTGATTGAAATTATTTTAATTAGAAAGTTAAATATGAATATATTTAGATTAGATCTAAAAGGTAATTCATGGTTTAATTTTTAATATACCTTATTTTTTGTTATGAGATTAACAATAGGATTGCTGTTTATGAAATGAACTGATCCATTTGTAAAATAAGTCAACCCATTTGGTGAACAAAAAATAAAATATTTTAAAATTTAAAAATTATTTTTGAAATTCTAAACCCCAACCCATCAGTCCAAAAACTTAATTAAAAGAATTAAGTATTTTATAGAATCTAGAATTATGAATTAAAGATTCTAAGATATAAGCATAAGCTATGCGTTAAAGGGTTAGATGAATTACGTCCATTAATTGTGTTAGACCTAGGGTTAGTTGAAGAATGGACTTAATCTAGAGTAATTGATCAAATCTAACCAAGTGTTGAATTAGATTAGGTCAAGGACACTCTTGACTCAACTTTAATAGTTGTAGTTGAATGAGTCCATATCTTTAACTAGATCAAGATGGACTTGATTCATGGCTAAGCGATTTAATCCAAAATTACTAGGTTGATCAAATAAAATCTAATTAATCGATTGGTATCTAAGGTAAGTTTGGCTGTCTAAACTAGCAATTTTTAATTAGGAGCTACTCGCACTGATTCGATCCTTGATGAGTTAATGGCATACCCCTTCCATTGATCTCACTTACCTGGCCGACATGGTCGATTAGAGTTTGATTAGATCACTTGGTGATTCAGGCTGACCCATGTCACTAGGAATTAGTTTGATTGATTTCAATCAGTAAGACTGAATTAGGTGCCCATGGATCTAAATTGATCCTAGTCCTAACCTATTAACTTGGTGAAATTAGTGGGAGAAAGTGGTCCATATCCTTTCTATCCTTAAATTACAAGTAACCTAAATCTTCTAAATTATTAGATCCTTAAAATAACTAAGTTATGGGGATAACCAAGTCATAGCCTCCCATTAAGGTGAATAGTAATGAGTCCAATTTTTTGGATGGACATTGAAGGTGCCTAACACCTGGTGTTCATCTAGATATTGAAATTACTATCCATCATATGATGATTAGGTTGCACTCTCTTAATGGTGATTAGGTTAGCCATAGCCTACCTTGGGCCTGATCATTATTGGTTTGATGCACCAAACTTAATCATGTTAATGGTTCGACCAAATCAGACCATTTCAGTGGAGGCCAAAGCCTACTAAATTGGCTTCTGGGGCAAAATCTAATTACTAAAAATTATTTAAAAAAATAATTGATTGTGAACCTACCTATAGATACACATGAGTTAGCCAAAGCCTACCTCGGGCCCGTCAGTAGTCTATACGGATTTCAGTACCTACTAAGGAGTTAGTGCAATTCTTCGAATTGGAGGTAGAGGCTACCAATTTGCTAAAAATTATGGAAGAATCTTTAAACTAAAGTTTAAGTTTTTAGGATTAATTAATTCAAGTACTAATAAGATTTCATATTTTTCTTTCAGATAAATAAAATGGCTAGTGTTAGTCTGCTCCGTTCACTATTGGACAGTGGTAAGCTTTTAGGACCTTGTTATGAGGAGTCAAGTGTCAACCCTGATCTGGCAGATCCAAAGAGAAATGATCCTCTTGACCCAAATAGGCTAAATAGGAGAAATCAGCAAGTAGTTGCTAGGCAAGGATGTTATATGATAACACCTTGCAATTTCTTCATATGTGAAACATCTACCTGGGTATTAGATACCGAAAGTCCGATTCATATATGCAATTCGTTGCATGGACTTCAAATTGGTAGAAAGTTTGAGAATGGTGATAGATTCCTGAATGTTGGGGATCGAAGTAAAGTTTCAGTCCTAGCATTGAAAACTCTTGAGCTATTTTTCAAAGATAAAAATATCATTTTAAGTGATTGTCACTATTGTCCATCTTTTATGATGAACATAATATCTGTTGGGCTTTTGATCCAGGATGGTTATTATTTATCAATAAAAAAAAATTATTATGATATTATTATGAATAATATTATAGTAAAACGAGGATAATTAAGAAATAGCATTTATGTTTTATCACAGTCTGTTAGTGTAATGTACACGTCAAACAAACACCCAAAGCTAGATCATGTCTTCGATGTCTATCTTTGGCACTATAGGCTTGGTCATATAAACAAGAATAGGATCAATAGGTTAGTCAAGAAGAATATCCTTGACATCGATGATTGCAAATCATTGAATACCTGTGAGTCCTACCTACTTGGTAAGATGACCAAATCATCTTTTACTGAAAAAGATGAACAGGCCACTAAGCTTTTGGATCTAGTACATACTGACATATGTGGACCTATGAACATATGTGCTAAAGATGGGTTGTACTACATTACATTTATTGATGATCTATCTAGGTATGGATACGTTTATCTTATGAAGAATAAATTCGATTCGTTTGAAATATTCAAACGATATCGAAATAAGGTAGAAAAATAACTTGAGAAGAGTATTAAAACTCTTCGATCAGATCGAGGAGGTAAATACATTTTCAATGAGTTTTTAACATATCTAGGAGAGAATTAAATTCTCTCATAATGGATCCCTCCTGAAACATCACAGCATAATGGTGTATCAAAAAGGAGGAATCAAACCTTGTTGGACATGGTTCAATCCATGATGGGGTTTGCGAGTCTGTCGATTTTGTTCTGAGGTTATGCATTAGAGACTGCTTGTTATGTTTTGAATGCTATTTTGAGTAAGTCTATTGCAAAGACTCTATATAAGATGTGGATTGGCCGTAAGCTGACACTCTATCACTTTAGGATTTGGGGATGTTCGACTTATATAAAATATTTGCAGCCAGAAAAGCTTGAACCTTGATCCGATAAATGCTTGTTCATAGGGTACTTAAGAAAACTAGGGGTTACTACTTCTACCTTACTGAAAAATAAAAGATGTTTGTCAGCAATAGGGCAGTCTTTTTGGAAAAAAAGTTTCTTATGGAAGGAACATCTATCTCTAATGTTGAGCTTAGTGAAGTTCGACAGGTGAAAGAATCGATACATTCTAGTAAATCTGCAGAACTAGATTTGACAAGATCAAACCCAGAGCCCATTGAAGAAGCACCTTTAAGGAGATCCGATACAGTACCGCATCAACCAGATAGATACTATAGTTTCTTGATGTAGAATGGTAATCCTATCAAACATGATGAGAACGATGAGGATCGAATCACCTACATGAATGCCATGTAGAAGTCTGACTTTGATAAGTGGTTGGAAGCCATGAAATCTGAAATGGAGTCCATGAAAGTCAACGGTATATGGACACTGGTTGATCCACTTGAAGGGGTAAAATCCATTGGGAGTAAGTAGATTTTTAAAAGAAAATGAGATGTAGATGAAAAGGTGGAGACCTATAAAGTCCGTCTGGTTGCTAAGGAATATTGTTAATGTTATGGTATTGACTATGTCGAGATATTTTCTTCAGTGGCAATGCTCAGTCTATTCAAATTATGCTTGTGATAGCAGCATACCTAGACTATGAGATCTGACAAATGGATGTAAAAATAGCTTTCCTAAATGGAGAGTTGGATGAAGAGGTGTATATGATACAACCGAGTGTTTTACATCCATAGATAAGTCCAAGGTGTGCAAGCTTGAAAGATTCATCTATGGATTGAAGCAAGTATCTCAGAGTTGGAACATGCATTTTGATAAGATGATCAGAACGTATGGCTTCGTTAAGAATGGAGAGGAACCCTGCATCTATAAATGGGCTAATGGTTCTGTAGTAGTATTTCTTGTACTATATGTGGATGACATTCTCTTAATCGGTAATGACATCCCTGCACTATAGAAAATAAAGGTTTAGCTGTCATCATAATTCTCCATGATAGACTTGGGAGAAGCTTCTTACATCCTAGGGATGAAGATCTATAGAGATAGATCTAAAAGGTTGCTTGGATTATCCCAATCCATGTACATCGATATCATGCTGAAAAGGTTCAACATGGAGAATGTCAAAAAGGACTATCTCCTGATAGGCCATGGAATTACTCTCTTGAAGAGGGATTATTCGATAACTCCTCAACGGAGAGAGCGTATGAGTAGAATACCATATGCTTCAATAGTGGATTCTATTATGTATGCCATGACGTGTATGAGATCAGACATGGTATACTCACTAAGGATAGTGAGTAGATATCAGTCTGATCTGGATGAGCATCACTGGAAGATTGTAAAGATAATCCTAAAGTATTTAAGAAATATCAAGGACCAGTGGCTCATCTATGGAGATACTAACTTGAAACTTATGGGATATACTGATTCCAATTTTCAGTCAGATCATGATGACAGTAAGAGGTTGTCAGGATATGTGTTTATCTTGAATAATGGAGCAGTCTACTGGAAGAGTTTCAAGCAGACACTATAGCTGATTCTATGTGCAAGATGGAGTATGTCACGACACCCGATGCTGTGAAGGAAGCTGTGTGGCCGTGGAAGTTCATCGGCAAGCTAGAGGTGGTACCCTCCTTGGATGGTCTGGTTCTACTTTACTATGACAGTACTGAAGCCATAGCTCAAGCGAAGGAGCTGAAGGCACATCAGCGCACCAAGCATATTCTGCATCGCTACGATCTTGTACGAGAGATCATGGAGTGAGGTAACGTCGATCTTTAGAAGATTGACGAAATGGAGAACATGGCCTACCCATTTACTAAGACTCTTGAAATCAAAGAGTTCGACAATCACAAATGGAAGATGGGTATTTGATACTATTCTGAGTGGCTTTAGTCTAAGTGAAAGTTATTGAGAATTGTATCCCAAAGCCAATCATTTAGATTATAGATGGTTGAGCTAAATATAATTATACTTAAATTATAAATAAATAAAATTATTATTTTAGCATTTTCATCATTTTGTGTATCTTCCTGTAATGAGCTCTTCTATGATGAAGTCCTTAGGACTATTTAGACTCAACAAAGGAGGATTTATCATTTAGTCCTTAAATTAGTTCACGATCAAATGAGTCGTTGTTATCCAGGATGATAACGTATCGGGTGTAGATCGTTATATGCCATAAATGTTAGTTGTCCTCTTAACTAAGAAGAATGGAGATACTATTATGGCATGCAGGTGAAGTATAGGGGTACATTTCACTAAACGTGATCCAATTATGGAGCTCTCTTCTGCCAAGAGTTACTCATAAAGGTTATGGATATATAAGTCCCTTAGATCTGAGATCATCATAGTGACTTGCAAGCAACTCGCTGTACTTAGGTACCGGACTACCTGAATTTCTAATTCAGTGATGGAAGGCTACTGGATGCAGTCAAGTACTTGACTTATCGGTGCGTGAGTTAAGATGAGATTGACCCCTCCAACTATTGGAGCAAGTGCATCATTGTATTTTAATTTAGCAAATCCTCGATTGGGATAATTCATATGATGGACACTAAGTTTTGAAATACACTATGGATGAATTTTAGGATTTGCAGTAAACCCTAGATCATCCTTTGAGCATTAAGATCAACGAGATGAATTATATGATAACCATATGCCAAAGGTTCATCGATGTTGCATTGCAATTTTTTGACCTATCCGGACGTCGGGTACCATTGCTAGATGGTCACATCAATTGGAACAAAAAATTAGTTTTTGTGCTATTGGCTTAGGATTTGAACCTATGGGGTCACATATAATAGGAGTTCCTACGTGATCTGATGGCTGATATTAAGTCTCGATGATCTAGAACTCTATGGTCAAGAGTTCCATTGGACTAGGACTCTGTGATCAAGAGTCCTACTGGATTAGGACTCTAAGTCCTACTTGTCTGGAACTCTCTGATCGTGAGTCTTGATGACTTGGGACTCTGTGACCAAAAGTCTTAATGGACTGGGACTCTATGACCAAAAGTCTTAATCGACTGGGACTCTAAGTCCTACTCATTTGAGACTCTCTGATCAAGAGTCCTACTGGTCTGGGATTCTATGATCATGAGCTCGATTCGTTTGGGACACTGGGTTCAAGAGTTCCACTAGTTTAAGACTCTTCAGGAGTTTTATATTGATGAAAATCTATTGACCAGATACCCACCCAATTGGGACTCTATGTTTATTAGAGAATTAATTAGCAATTTGATTGCTAATTAGCTCAATTTGATTGAGTGATAAGGATTTGATCAAGTCCGATCGAATTGGATTCAATTGGATTTGATCCAATCAGGTCATGAGATGACCTAATTGCTATGGTAGATTTGACCCTAATTTGATCAGGACCTAAATCTAATTAATTTCTAATTTGATTAGGATTTTATTGGGTTAGGTTAAGTCTAAATTAATTGGGTTTAATCTGGTCTAATTAGATCTAGATTAATTGGTTTGGTTGAAACCAATTAAGACTAAGTCAAATAAGTTTGAATTTGGACCTTCCTTCTCCCTACACCACCTTGCTTTGACTTTTCCACACCCTATCTCACGCACACTTTAGTTTTGCATGAGAATTCTCACACACAAAAGGTATCTGTGCCTCCTCTTTTTTCTGCCTTTGACCTGGTCTAAGTGTTGGATCAGATTGGATTTAAGTTGAATTTTGAATTCAACTTGAGTTGGTTGGTTTGGTTGAAACTTCCCAACTCCCTCTCATGCTTATCCATTCACCACGCCCCTTGAGAAATGTTACGTGATTTTTTTTTGTACATTTTCTGAAGGTGGACATGTAGAAGGAGAGTCCTTCTATGCATCAAACATCCAAGGGTGGGCATTGGATAGGGATAAGAAGGTTTTTGAATTTGATGTAGGTTGGGAGGTTGAAACAAGTTCAACCTCCGACCCTTATCTCTTTCCATGCACCTTTTCCATGGTATTTCATGTCAATAAATTATGTGAGTTTTTTTATGTGCACAAGAAGGGGTCTGCATTCTATGGTAAATGTTTTAATGTGATTGGGCATTAGTTTTGGACAAAAAAAAATCTTGGAGTGGTGGTGAGAAGGGTCCTATAGCACTTTATTTTTTCCTCATGCCTCTCTTCTCTTCTAATTTTTCCCTCTAAGGATGCCCAATTTTTAGATATGATCTAAATAGAGTTTATAGACCTAAAAGTCATCTTTCCATGAAAACTTGTTTCATGGAAAAACTCCACATAGAGATGGCATGATAGGGTTTTCAGTGTGTCAGGATTTTTGGGCTGAGTGAAATGCTTGATTTGGGTATCTAGGTTCGGGTGGAGAGGTCGAGTGCTGTGAGCATCGGATTACCACCAAACTTTGTACACCTCTTCATCATCCTCCAGTATTTGTGTTCCAATTTTTTGGAGTGTTTGAGAAATCAAAACATAGATAATTGATTAGATCGATCATGATCAATCATTGAAGGCCATGGCGATGAGCTAGCACTCTAGTGGGGCTGATCGAGATCGGGAGCTTTGTGTGGACCAACCATAGAAACTGAATAAGTGTATAGCTATAGTACAATGCCAGAGCCTATTTTGGTGGATTTACATCATGGAGATCAGCTACCTGCGCATAGGTATTGAGTTCTAAACTTGTATCGGTCAGCAAATATGATTTGCTGATCGATTGCATTTTATTTTTCTATTACATATTACCATGTCTAGATTCTAAGTAGGATAATTGATTAGATCAATGCATGCTATAGAATTAATATTAGATTAATTTTAGCTTTCACTGTATTTTATTCAAAAAAAGTTTTCAAAAAGTATGCCCTAAACCCTACTCGATTTCCTTTAGATAGATGGCTAGACCATATTATAATGAATTTAGAGTTTAGATGGCTAGTCAACACTTTTAATCTTTGGGATTTTTAAGTGTGCATGATCCAAACTTGGAGGAGTTTACTTCTCTATAATTTTTTCTAAATAAATCACATAATAATTAAGGTTTGAAAAAAGAAAGAGCCTATCCTTTTTACCTTACATAGGATGCATGGAGGCCTAGCACAAGCTTCAAAGAAGCCCTACAGAAGATTAAAGTAGCTAATAAGCAGGAATTAAACTGAATATAATGAAGGCAATTCAACTTTAGAAAACTAAAGGTAGAAAGATAACTAACTAAAGGCTTAAGGATTACTAGTAGGTTAACTTACTATCAAATGCCCTTGATAGTGCTTAAATTCCACCAAGCTCCTTTTTGAAAAAGACCGCAAGCCCATGGAATCCACCAACTCACCACCATCAATCTATAAATTCCACTAGAACTAATGTAAAATATATCATATAAAGAAAATTCTAAGAGTAACTATCACATCTCCAACCCAAGATCATGAGCCAAGGGTCATGGCAACCATCGTATACTCATAGAGAATTCTCTCCACAAGCATGCACGACATTCCAAATATGGTATCAATGTATCATAGCAGAATTCATAATAAATTAAGTCCATAATTTTACTAATTAAATTTAACTTTAATCTATTATAAAGTTCCAACAACATTCAAAAGATCTTACATTAATTAAACCTTGAATAATAATACTATGAATCATAATAATAGGTCTATATCTAAACTTGGTTGACATTGTCCACTCTTACTTCTAAGCTTAGTCCCAAGCAGTACCTATGTCTATAATTAAGAATCTAAATCTAAAAAGAAAAGAAAGATAATGAGCTCGAATGCCTAGTAAGAAATGAATATCTTAGCTAGATATATATTTTAGATATATTTATAAAATATGATATTCAAAATAATTCCATGAATAAATATAAGAACAAATTTCATACTAACTCAATGTAATTTGAATACTTTGATATATTCATATATATATATATATATATCCACACACATACGCACATGATCATAAATCTGATTCAAATCAAAGCACATATAACTCATCAGCATTAACCATGACCATACTTATCCCTGTGGCAGGGTCAGAACAGAAACAGTGAGCTCAAACAAAGTACCAATACATAACCCTCATTGGTAGGGTTTAGAATCCAATACACAATTCTCATTGGTAGGGTCTAGAGTCCAATGCACAATCACCATTTATAGGGTCTAGAACATAGTTAAGCTTTAAGCGCAAAATCCGATCCCATATCAAAGTACTTTTGCACATATTATAATTCCATGCATATTCCAAAATAAATTCATAAACCATAATACTCTAGAAATCCAAATTCTTAAGTCACTTTATAAATCATGCATAATTTCAAAAAATAATTAATTACTTTCAAATTAAATTATGAAATAACTTAAAAAGATAGTTCATTACTTATCTCTGCAGAACACTGGATGGACTGATTCAATCAATCCTAAAAGCATCTTTCAAAATCTATTATTCAAAATATATTCTTCTATCAGTCTTAAGCTATAGCTAATAAAAATTCCAAAGTTCTAATACCCTTAAAAGGTTGTCAAAAGCAGTAGCGTTCACCATCCTAGTTGGTCCAATTAGGGTAGTTTATCATATCATGATTTGAATAAGAAATGGATGGTTCAATAGAGATCAATGATGATCAGATCAGTAGTATTTGATAAGAGTCAAAATGGAGGTTGGTACATAGACTGATTGATAGTCGGATCAATTTGACCAAGCAACTTCAATAAATCAAGGTCACTTAAAATTTAATGATTTGATAGAGATCAAGAAGGATTAGATCATATGATGCTCAATAAAGGCTCGGATGATGTGAGTATATTATCCAATTGATAAAGCAATTTAGAATCTCCTATCAAAATTATCTCAAACTCAAAGCAATAGATCAGATTCACTATGCTCATAAATTATACAGAGAGGAAACATCAGAGGAGAGAAATTGAGAAAATGAAATAGCGCTAGTCAGGTGACTTTATCCAATAATCCAATCAATCTAATCAAGATGATTTAATCAAATCATGATTAAATTAGTATATAGATAGTTCAATAAAAATTATAGATAATTAAATATATTAGTATCCGAGTTTGGCCAAGGTGGGTGTCGGCATGCTACTTGGCGATAGTGAATTAGGACTTTTTTTGCTCAAATAAGATCAAAATCATTAAAAGAGAATATTTTATTAGATCAATCATAGAGAGAGAGGAATCCATGAATAGAGAGAAATATTTTAGAGAAAAAATCCATAGAGAAAGAAAGTGGAGAAAGAAAGTTAGACTTTCTACAGAGAGAAAAAAAAGAAGACAAACCAAGAGAGAAAGGAAGAGAGAATTTTCTCGCTCTTATTTTATGTTTTTTCATTCTTTCTTTCTCTCTTTCTCTCTTTTTCTTTTCCTTCTTTTTCCTTTTTTCTATAGAATAGAGGACCCGCATCCTCTTGTTCTTCCTCTTTTCTTAACGGAACAGGAAATCCTTTTATCCCCTATTATTTCTTCGAGCAGAGAACCTCCCTCTGATAGATCCCATGGTCGAAAGGTGTACAAGCCGATGACCGAGATGCTCCGATTCAATGAACGACAATGAGAAAAAATAAAAGAAAACATGAAAAAATGGGGAAAAGTTTAGAGGTTGTTTTATTCAAGAAATTTTGATAATTGTCGGTCGAAAACCATGTTCTATAGGCTAAAGAAGGGGGAGGAGAGGATCAATCAATGAATTTTTGGGCTTTACCTTGATTTTCTGGTGATGATTAATCACCATGGAGGAAGAAAACACCCACCATAGACTCCACAAATTGGCAGCAAACTCCCAAAATTTTGGTATAGATCAAAGGGAGGAATTGGGGGCTTTAAATAAAGGGTTGAATCCAAAGTTTTAAGGCCAAAAAACTTCAACTTTTGATCAAAATTGTAGTCTCAATTGGAGAAGGAAAGAACTCCTTCGAGAGTTCTAATTCTTTTCTCTATTTGATTTGTGGTCCCCAACATGTGCTGAGCACGTTCTAGCTTTACTTTTGTTTTTCTTTTTTTATTTATTTATGTTTCCATGCTTTAAAATCCATGGTACCAATCTTGGATTTTGGACCTAATTTGAGATCAAGGTATTACATTTTTTCCCCTAAAAGAAATTTCATCCTTGAAATTTTTCTTCCTTACATTTTCAAAAGTTGTAACTCACAGTTCTACTCTCATCCTTGAACTTTCTAATATTCTAATTCTTGATGCAGTTTCATCATTAAATTATTTTATAAAGGAATGATCAATACCTCAAGACTAGATCTAAATTAGAACCATTCTATAATCAAAATCAGTATCTCAATTCTAGATAGAGATATTAATTTGTCACCAAAATTGTTATTAACTCTTGACTTAATTGATCTATCATAGGATCATAAACAAACTCTAATCTGCTCTCAGTAATGACAATCTCACATTCTTTCTATTATATTGAGAAGTATTACACTTTCAATATTTCAAATCCAAGATCAAGAATCAATGATCCACTCATCAAGACTCAAAATGCTAGAAATTTTCTTAACATAGTAGATAGGAGATCTACTTGTGAAAATCACATAGCAACATCCGAATTCAAAATATTATCCTTTTCATTATCAATAAAATTCTCTATAAGAAATATCCAATCATGTCTTCTATTATAAAATTTTAACTTAAGAAATTAATATTGCTAACTAGCTCAAAATAATTTGGATTACCATGCTTCCGCTGTGCACTTTGATCTAAACCATTAATATTTCTTAGATTCATCAAATAATTTTTTATCAAAATATTACTTTATACTATAGAGATAAATGTTTTAAAATTTTAAATTTCAAATAAAGCCAAAGATGAACTTTCAATTCTCATTCCTACTTTTGCGTGGAGTACAACCATCATGGTTAACCCTTGTGTACAATATCACATTCAAAACTATCATATAGGTCTACTATAATTCAATATGAATTAAAACTTAATTTTTTTATCAACTAAATTAGATAATTTCAAATCAAATCCTATAAGTAAAATTAATAAGAAAATCTTTTGATGCTTCATCAAGTAAAACTAACTCAATTATCTTTTCTAAAATTTTAGTACAAGAAATTAGACTATTAATGATGACTAACTACTATTACTAATAGATGTTTTGTCATCGCTAATACTATTAGTGATAGCACCCAGTTATTAATTGATAGTCAAAAAAAAAATCTAGTCACTAATTCGAGCTATTAGCGATGGGTTATTTAGCCATCGCTATTACTAGTTATTAATGATGGCATTAGCAATGGCTATATTTTGCTTTTTATTTTTTAATTTTTAAATAAAATATTAAAAAATTTTAAAAATAATTAATGAAGGCTTTTTTGTCACTAATGCTATCACTGATAATTATTAGTGACGGCTTAAGCCATCTCTAATTCCATCAATAATAGTTAATTTTATTTTTATAAAAAAAAATTATAATAATATTTTGTTATTAGCGATGACTAAAGCTATCATTAATATCATCGATAAAATTTAATTTTATTTTTTAAAAAATTTATAATAATATTTTTAAAACCTATTTTAATTAATTATAATCAATTATAATTCCTAACATTTGGTATAGATAATTATATATAAAAAATTAATATAATATATTAAAAGTATAAATTATATAATTTTATAAGTAGTATCAAAAAAATATAATACATCAAAATAAAAGAAAATCAATGCAGATTCTCCTTGTCATCCTCCTTCTTGTCCTACTATTCTCTAGCAATTAGTGGATGAGAGTCAGATATTCTAGCATCCTGAAATAAAAAAAAATAAAATATTATTAATAAATTTTGATATAAAGATGTATTTTTAAATACACTCCTTCAATTCTCGATCATATTATTCTTATACATTTTATTCAATGATACAGAGCTATGGACACCTCTAGCCCATCAATTAGATGATTGATTAAACTTTTAGCCCTTACATGCCCTTCCCCAACTTAAGCCTAGATATATGAAGTTTTTAAATATGAAAACTTAAAATAAATAAAAAAGTTTATTAGTAAAATTACTGATGTGATGGTAAGATAATAAGCCCAGCTGGTTGTGCAACTATGAATTTCGAAGAATCTTCATAACCGTATCACGGATGACATCTCAAGAGCTCTGAGATCGCTGGCTCAAAAGCCTCTGCACGATCTCCTCCACATGCGTATCACTTCAAGTATGGGACATTGAGGTCGTGAGGATACTGAAGAGTATTAAGCCACTGAAGGGTTGAAGCTATGGCTGAATTTATGATCCAGCTCCTACTCACCCCTCCGATGATCCTGAGCCATCTCTTAAGATTAACAAGGGACTGAGTGGATAGATCATTGCCGTACCATACAATGACTTGCTCCACGTAATCTACCTACATAATTTAGAAATACATTAGTTCTAATATATATATTAGATCCTATAACAACTTAATAAATATGGTTTGTAATTCTCACCATGATCTATCGCAACCTAAAATTTAACTAATCACCTATTGCCTAGCTAGACAATCCAAAAGGAGGGATGAATTGGGTTATTAAAAATTTTAATGAACTTAGTGAGTGATGTGCAGCTAACGCAGAAAATTATGCAAGACAAATAAATACAAAATAGTAGAAAGAAAGACCAACACATACAAGCAAAAATACACAAACAAACACAGTAAATTTATAATGGTTTGGTGCACCTTCAGTACCTACATCCACTCCTCAACCAATCTCTTGAAAATTTTTACTATAATCACCTTATTATAGCATGTTTGTTTTCACTGGGCTCACAAACCAATCCAATTGATTTTAACCCAGGTCAAACAATCAAAACTTTTATAAGCCTTCAACTTAAGGCTCCTCCAAACTAAACTGTTTGGTACAAGAGAATCTCCTTCAAGTATTAGCCCCAACTATTATAGGTATAAAGTGATAAAAAGAAAAGTGAATACAACTCATAATGACCCTTGAATGTTGACAATGAATTCTTATCTTTCTTTTTCGGTCAGATTGTTATTGTTAGAGCTTTCGTTAAGGAAGCCTTGAATGCTGACAATGAATTCTTATCTTTCTTTTTTTAATGAACTTTAATGATCTCAAGAAAAAGTTGATTGAAAGTAGATAAGCCTTCTTGTAGGTAGGAAAAACTCTAAGCTCACTATTTCTTTTTTGTTCTATATTCATCATGGGCTTGAATAATTTTTTTTCTTTTATATTTTTCTTTTTCTCTTCTTTCTTTAATCATTTCTAAAGAGTTCCATTTGATATGACATGGATTCTAGCCAAATAGTACCATTGGAGGTCGAAAATATTCATTGAAAAAGATTCTGGACGAAGATAGAATGTGGTAGAACTAGCCATTAGGTTTGTCAGATAACATTGATCTAGCTTGATTCTAGCTTCAGGCTGGCTCAAGTAGTGTTTTCTTACAAGACAATATTTTATCTTATTGAGATAGCCAGCTCGATTCTATGTCGGACTGGCTCAATCAGCAGTTCACAAAAATCAAGTTTTTGTTGCCTTAAGACAACTGGCTCAGCTGGGCATTGAGCTGGCTCGATCAGTAGATTTCTAAAATTGATCTTCTGCCTTTCTGAGATAGCCGACTTGGCTCTAAATTGGTCTAGCTCAGCTATGTGCCAAGCCAAAGAGTTAATTGCATGCCATGCTAGAGCTAACTTAAATCAAAACTGGGTCAACTCGTCTTTTGAGGAGGGATTCATCTTCTTACTTCAAAAATATTTTAAGGATTATTTCAAATAACTTGAAGAAACTTCATTTGATTATGAAATCTTTCAACGACCTTTTTCTTTCTACAAAAAAATAGACTTTGACATTCTTGAAAAATATTAGTATTAAGGTTATGCTTTAATGTTTTGTAATTATCAAAATCATTTCTGGGGGCAACAATCTTCCCTTTTTTGATGATGACAAAACATTGAGCATGTTAAAGTAAAAATATATTATCAATTTAAGGAGATATATAATGAGATATTGTAAATTTCAATATGCACAAGTATTGTAAATTCCAAAATGCACAAGTAATTTTGATAATTCAGAATGCACAAACATTAGAAGGGATGGATACTTTACAAAGTTAAGATATGTAACAGCTTACATTGGCTCCCCCTTAATGAATGCATTTTATCTATGATAATCTTTAATTTAATTAAGGATAATTAATTGAATAGAGATCCAATTTATATGCTTAAATATTTCTTCTCCCCCTTCTTGTCAATCATTAAAAAAAGGATAAGCATAATAGTAACATTACAAACATTGCAAATAAATAAACTTTCATTAAAAGATGAAGTTGAATACATGTTTGTATTGTTTACAAAAAGATATGACCAAATAATACAACATTAGAGTTCATAACAAAAAACTAAGTTAGAGTAAAGATAAGATCTTGGTCCTAAGGCAACTATTCCTCGTCTAAGGAAAATTCAATGATGGGACAAGAAGAGGGGGTGGAAGGTGCAGTTGGTTTGCTCCATGCTCTTGCAAAAGGTCCAGGGCAAGAGGTTGGAAAGCCAATGCCGGGTCTAATGGCTCTGAAGGGGGGTCTGGTAGAAGAGGATTGAGGTTGGCTAGGTGAAGGTCTAGGCTGTGATGAGGGAGGGAAAATCTAAGAGGCTAGATCATCCAACATTCTATCAAATTTCTAAAGTGCTAAAATCATAATATCTGTGCCGCCATGCTGAGTGATGATAAGTTCTTCAATTCTTCTAGAAATCTTGGCCACTTCCCTAGTCAATACCTGTATCTGTCCAAAAGATCCATTGCTTTATTTTTCTAAAATTTCGAGTCTTTGAGATAGATTAGTTATTTGCTGAGTAATCATTTCGATCTATCCCTCAAAAGAAATTCTCTATTCTTCCAGACTTTGAGTGAACTGATGTTTAAGGTCCAAAAACATGTCATCCAATTTTCTTGAGATTTGTCCCATAACTTGCTCAACAATACTGTCAACTGAGAAACTTGGAATAGCTACAAGAGTACAAGGAGAAGTTAGATGATGTTCTTTAGCTAATGATCCTAGTGTTGGTGCTGGTACAGGGGATGATGGAGGAGCAGTAGGTGCCGATGAGGAAGGCCTGACTAAATCTGAAGAAGAGAATGATGCTGAGACATGAGGGTGTGCTTCTTCATTTTCTCTAATCCGTACACCATTCTCCTTCTTAAATTTCATTCGATACAGTGTTTGAATGGAGTAATAATCAGTATGAGTAAGTGACTTAGAGTTTTCCCTATCCAAGTCAATTCTAGCCTTATTGAACAAGAGGGTGAAGACCATTCCATACGGCAAGCAAGCTTTTCCTCTTGATCTCCTAGCAGCGCTCTTGATCTGTTCTAACATCATGAAAGGCAGATTCAATGGATTTCCATTCACTATATATACATTATTGCTAAATCCTTTGAAGATAGCCAATCAAATCTTCCAATTCTTGGAAAGAATATTCTGCACGATAGGCTGTGGAGTAGCTTCAATTCAATTGGCAGAATGTTTGCATTGTGGATATCTCGGTGATCAATATTTTCTCTGCCAAGGAGCCTTTTAAGTTCTTCAAAATCATTTTCTAAACTAAGGGCTCATATTCCACCATACGGCATTTGTAACAAGTGCCCTAAACTTCTTTGATCCAAAATGATTTTTGTTCCTTTAACTTTTGACCAAATGGAGTCCAAACCAATCCTTAGATTTTCAAAAAACTCCCTTACTAGCCAACAATAGGTGGGAATATCCAATGAGCAAATCTTTTCCCACCCTTGCTATCGAATCCATGAGCTAATCCAAAAATTGTCATCATCTAAGAACTGGAAACTAACCTTTCTTCCAATGGTAACTGCTTTAGAAGCCATTGAGGGTTGGTTTGGAGAAGTAAACGGCGTTGAGCTCATCGTTCCCTTTTTCTTTGAGCAGATGTCCAGTTGTTCTTTCATGTGGCGCTTCTTCGAGACTATTGCATGAGATTTTGATGCTATCCTTCTCAGATTTCGATGGATTTGAGGAGTGGATTGAGAGGAAAAGAGATTTGAAAGGATTTTGGAGAGGGGCCGAGAAAAAGGTTGAAGTGGGGCAAGCTCAAAATGATGAATAGGGCTTTTGGAAAGAAAGAGCGACTTAAATAAGGGACTAGGTCCCGATCGTCAAGCAAGCTCGATTTCCAATCAGGCTAGCTTGGTAGTCGAGCTAGCTCGAAGGTGTATTCGAGCAGGCTCGATCCAAAAGAAAACTTAAATTTTAAATTAATTTAAATCTTCAAACAATGATAATTAGCTTAATCAACTTATGAGTGAGAATGATAAAGAAATTAGCAATTATTCAAAGAGGATTGCACATTCCTAGTTTACCTCTAATTATATTGAATCTATCTTCATTCAAGGGTTTTGTGAAAATATTTGCTAATTGATTTTTAGTTGAAACAAATTCTAGTATTATGTCACCTTTTTGAATATGATCTCTGATAAAGTGATGCCTAATTTCAATATGTTTTATTCTAGAGTATTGAATGGGATTTTTAGTTAAGTTTATGGCACTTGTGTTATCATATTTTAATCAAATTTTATCTTGTTCAATGCCATAACCTTAAGTTGTAGCTTAATTTAAAGGAGTTGAGCACAGCAACTTCCGACTGTAACATACTCAGCCTCGATCATGGATAATACTACCAAAATTTGCTTTTACTAAACCAAAAGATTAAGTTTAACCCAAGAAATTGACATGTACCAGAAGTATTTTTTCTATTAATTCTACAACCTCCATAATTAACATCAGAAAAACTAATTAAATTAGTTGAGGTTAGCTTAGAGTATCATAATCCTAAGTTTTGTGTACCTAATAAATATCTTAAAATTCTTTTAACAGCAATCATATGAAATTCTTTGGGATTAGATTGAAATTTAGCACATATACAAACACTAAAAAGTATATCAGACTACTAGTAGTTAAATATAGTAGAGAACCAATTATACCTCTATAAAATTTTTGATTGATACTCTTACCATGTTCATCTTTATCCAATTTGCAAGATGGGCTCATAAGTATGCCAATCACCTTTAAATTTTCCTTCCCAAACTTCTTTAGCACTTCTAGAGTTTGGTTTAGGAAAGAAAAATGCCTTCCTTAGTTTATTTGATTTGAAGCCCATGAAAAAAGGTTAACTCTCCCATCATACTCATCTCAAATTCGCCCTGCATCAACTTAGCAAATTTTTGGCAAAGATTTTCATTAGTTGAACCAAAAATGATATCATCAACATAAATTTGAATAATTAGCAAATCTGATTTCTTTCTTTTTAAGAATAATGTAGTGTCTACACTTCCCTTAAAGAAGTTATTATTAAGGAGAAATTTACTTAATCTATCATACCAAGCTTCTGGTGCTTGTTTCAAACCATACAATGCTTTATTAAGTTTGAAAACATGATTTGGAAGACAATGATTTTCAAAGCTTGGTGGTTGTTCTATGTAAACCTCTTCAGTAATAAAATCATTTAAGAATGTATTTTTTATATCTATTTGGTATGATTTGAAATCTATATAACAAGCAAAAGCAAGTAGCAATCTAATAGCCTCTAATCTAGCTACAGGTGCATAAGTTTCATCAAAATCTATTCCTTCTTCTTGATTATATCCTTTAGCTACTAATCTAGCTTTATTTCTTATTACATTATCTTTTTCATCAAGTTTACTTCTGAATATCCATTTAGTGCCAATGATAGGATGATTAAAAGGTCTATCAACTAGTATCCATGCTTTGTTTCTTTCAAATTGATTTAATTCCTCTTGCATGGTAATTAACCAATTTGGATCATTTTCTGCTTCTTCAATTATTTTAGATTCTATTTGAGAGACAAATGCAAGATAATCATGACGTTCTCTAAAATTGGATCTATTTCTTACATCATGAGATGGATCATCAATTATAAGGTCTTTAGGATGATTATGTGCAAACCTTCATTCTTTGGATAGATCTGAATATTTTTGATTCATACCTTCTTCTTGAATTTCTTCATGCTCATTGTTATTTGGCTCACTTCCTTCATCATGATTTGGTTTGTCTTTCAAGCTAAGTTCTTTTGCTTCTTTTTCTAAATTTCCTGCATCATCATCAAAAGCTTCTTCCTTCTTGATGAAAGATTATTAGATTCATCAAAGACAACATGTATAGATTCTTCTACAACTAAAGTTCATTTGTTGAAGACTCTATATGCTTTGCTTGATGTTGAGTATCCAAGAAAGATACCCTCATCAAACTTAGCATCAAAATTTTCAAGTTTATTTTTTTTATTATTTAAAATAAAATATTTATATCTAAATACATGAAAATAGTTGATATTAGGTTTTCTACTTTTCCAAAGCTCATAAGGATTTTTTTTAAGAATGGGATGGATTAAAACATGATTCAAAATGTAGCAGGCAGTATTGATGGCTTCAACCCAAAAATATTTTGAAAGATTTGCTTCACAAAGCATAGTTCTAGCCATTTCTTCTAAAGTTCTATTCTTTTTCTCAATAACACCATTTTGTTGGGGTGTTCTTAGAGCAGAAAAATTATGTTTTATTTCATTTTCATTATAAAAAGTTTTAAAATTTTGATTTTCAAATTCAATACCATGATCACTTCTGATTTTGATTACTATTGAGTTCTTTTCATTTGAAACCTTTCTATAAAATTTTGAAAAAGCAAAAAAAGCCTCATCTTTATTTGCTAAAAATATAACCAAGGTAAAATGTGAAAAATCATCTATGATCACAAGTCCATATTTCTTTTCTCTTAGGCTTGTGGTCCTAGTCGGTCCAAATAAGTTTATGTGAATTAATTCTAGAGGTCTAATGGTTGAAATAATATTTTTTAATTTGTAACTTCTCCTAGTTTGTTTACTAAGTTGACATGCAACACAAATATGGTCATTTTCAAAGTTCAATTTAGGTAAACCTTTAACTAAATCTTTGGCAACCAATTTTAATAAGGTGTGCATGCTAGCATGACCTAATCTACGGTGTCATGGCCAAGTAGTTTCTTTGATCCTAGTATCTTTAGCAATAAGACATTGATCACTCCTCATAGCTATCTCATCAAGATCAACTATGCAAATATTCCCACGTCTTTGTCCAATGAATATGATACTATTATCAAAGGGACTAGTGACTATGCATAAAGATGATTCAAAAGTAACTTTGAAACCTTTGTCATACAATTAACTAATACTTAGTAAGTTATGCTTTAAATTATTAACAAGCAAAATATTCTCGATGAAGGTAGAGGGAGTTAGTTTGATTTTACCAATACCAATGATTTTCCCTTTTTCATTGTCACCAAAGGTTACCAATCATCTATTCTTTTTCTTAAGGATGATGAATTATTCTTTGTCACCCATCATATGTCTTGAATAGCCGCTATCTAGATACGAAGTTCTTTCAACTTAATTGACTACAAGACATTCCTGCAAAATAGTCAAGTGACTAATTTAGGTATCCAAGTCTTCTTGGATCCTTTTGAGTTAGCATTTATGATTTCCTTAGGAATCCAAACTTTCTTAACTAAATTTTCATTAATTTTTCTTGAATTGCATGCATATGCTTTGTGTCCTAGCTTACCATAGTAGAAACAAGTAATGTTTGAAGAGGAATATAATGATGTTGAGTGAGCATAGAGATTTTTTAAAAATTTTTATTTCTTGTTTGGATTATAACCTATTCTAGCTTTATCATAGATTGCTTTTTGGTTATTTAGAATCATTCTTAATTTTTCAGAACTACATGTGAACTTATCAATCAATGGTTTTAGCATTTGAACTTTCTTTTTCAAGGAATCATTTTTTTTCCATTAAAACTTTATTTCTTTATTGAATTTCTTCTTTTTCCTTGGATAAGGTATCACACATTATTTTTAGATTTTTATTTTTGTCAAAAATCTTTCTAAATTATTTCATTAGATCATAAAAGGCATCTTGTAATTCATCAAAAGAATATTCTTGAGTGATTTGGAGTTTACCTCATTCTCTTGTGCTATGAAACATAAGTTTACGACATCTTCAGATTCTTCATCGAAGCTAGATTCATCGCTGTCGCTTCATGTTGCAAACAATGCTTTCTTCTTGGTCTTTTTGAAGCTTTTCATCAAGTTAGGACAGTCCACCTTGAAGTGTCCAGGTTTCTTGCACTCAAAATATAAAAGTAGCTTCCTTTTCTTATCCTTGTCCTTGCTTGTTTCACCTCTATTGAAGGATTTCTTCTTGAAGCCTTGCTTTCTTCTTCTTATAAACTTCTTAAACTTTCTTGTAATTAGTGCTATGTCCTCATCTTTTTCATCTTCATCTATTGACTCATCTTCTTCTTCATCAATTGCAGCAGATTTGATGGCAATGGTCCACTTCTTTTTCCCTTAATCTTCATTTTGCTGCTTCATGGTGATTTCATGGGTCATCAGCGATCCAATCAGCTCTTCTAAGGGTAGCTTATTCAAGTCTTTAGCCTCTTACATTGCAGTAACCTTTGCCTCTCATGACTTCGGCAAAGACCTAAGGATTTTTCTTACTAAATCACTATTAGAATAAATCGTTTCAAGATTTTTTAGAGCACTAGTTATATCAGTGAAATGAGTGAATATTTTTGTGATTGATTTCGTGGATTCCATTTTGAAAAGCTCGTATTGGTGCACTAGCATGCTAATCTTTGATTCCTTAGTTTGTGCCCTCATGAGTGACTTCGAGTCTATCTTAGATTTCTTTTGCAGAATTGTAAGTAGAAATTTGGTTAAACTCGTTGGCATCTAAGGCACAATACAAGACATTCATAGCCATTTAGCTGAATTGATCTTTTATCTTCATCACTCCAATCCTTTTCAGGTTTGGGTATGCTAATGCCATTGACTACAATGGTGGGTATGTGCGGCCCATTGATTATGACATTGATTATGACACTCCAAATATCATAATCAATAACTTGAATGAAGATTCTCATGCGAGTTTTCTAATATGTGTAGTTTGTGCCATTAAAAAGTGGTGGTCTATTGGTGGACTGCCCTTCGACAAGTGAACCTCCCAATTGTATTGTCACGATCTTTATCTCTTGATAGTTAGATCAATGCTAGCTGAGAACCAAGCTCTGGTATCACTTGTTGCTCAGCTAAACAACCCAAGAGGGAGAGGGTGAATTGGATTATTAAAAATTTTAATAAACTTAGTGAGAGATATGCAGCTAAAGTAGAAAACTATGCAAGATAGATAAATACAAAATAGTAGAAGAAAGACCAACACACACAAGCAAAAACACATGAACAAATATAATAAATTTATAGTAGTTCGGTGCACCTCCAGCACCTACATCCATTCTTTAAGCGATCTCCTAGAAATTTTCATTATAATCACATGATTACAGCATGTTTGTTTCCAGCCTCACAAACAAATCTAATTGATTTTAACTTAGGTCAACCAATTAAAATCTTTATAAGCCTTCAACCTAAGGCTTCCCCAAACTAAACTAAGTTTGATACAAGAGAATCCCCTTCAAGTATTAGCCCCAGCAAATACAGGTACAAACTGATTAAAGAAAAGTGAATACAACTCCTGTTTTTCAATTGGATTATTGTTGTTGGAGCTTTCGTTAAGGAAGCCTTAAATGCTGACAATGAATTCGTCTCTTCTTTTTTTTAATGAACTTTAATGATCTCAAGAAAAAGCTGATTAGAAGTAGGTAAGCCTTCATGTAGACAGGAAAAACTCTAAGCTCACTGTTTCTTTTCTATTCTATATTCTTTATGGGCTTGAACAGTGTTTTTCTTTTATATTTTTCTTTTTCCTTTTTTTCTTATTCATTTTCAAGGAGTTTTAGTTGATATGACATGCATAATAGCCAAATAGTATCATTGGAGGTCGAAAATATCCATTGGGAAATATTCTTGGTGAAGATAGAATGTTGAAGAACTAGCCGTTGCATCTATCAGATAACATCGAGCTGGCTCGATTCTACCTTCGGGCTGGCTCGAGCAGAGTTTCTTCGTAAGACAACATTCTATCCTACTAAGACAACTAGCTCGATTCTGTGTTGGGCTGGCTCAATCAGCAGTTCACAAAAATCAAGTTTCTGTCGCCCTAAGATAGCTGGCTCGGTTGGGCATTGGGCTGGCTCAATCAACAGATTTTCAAAATTGATCTTCTGACTTTCTAAGACAGCCATCTCGGCTCCAAATCAGGTTGGCTCGATATGTGCCAAGCTAAAGAGTTAATTACATGTCATGCTAGAGCTGGCTCGAATCAAAATCGGATCAGCTCGGCTTTTGAGGGATTCTTCTTCTTACTTCAAAAATATTTTAAGAACTATTTCAAATAACTTGAAGAAACTTCATTTGATTATGAAATCTTTTAACAGCCTTTTTCTTTCAACAAACAAATAGACTTTGACATTCTTGAAAAGTATTAGTATTAAGATTATACTTTAATATTTTGTAATCATCAAAATCATTCCTAGGGGCAATATCACCAGTCCTCTTAGACTAGTGTATGGCCTTCCACAACTATAGGTGGCTTGATGGATGACCTAACTATCATGTCTATAACAAGTAAATAATAAAATTAAATGAATTAAAGTATAACATAAAAGTTTTTATAGTTCTAACAAAGAGTTTTGGTATAAATTTCTTACCAGTCTATCAACCACAACATGTGTGCCTATGGAGCCATCAGTGTGCCTAATCGGATCCTGCTAGGTGGTCTGATTTTATTGTGCCCTCTGTCGCTTATTAGAGTACTTCTCATTGCTTCACTGATCATAGAGGACCTCTTATATATCCATCCATATCCAATGATCCCTGTAGGATCTCCAGTCCTATGGTGACTAAAAATCAAAATGCTTGATGGTGGACTACCGAAGGCCGTGCAGATCATCTCAAAACCTCTGCATAGTCACCTCCTCAAAGATCTGATGGTTAGCCTCTTCATCCTGAGGAGTCTCGAATTGATAGTACTCTTGCAAGTAGAAGCAACCATGTATTAAAAAATATAATATAAATCTATGATGAATTTAAAAATTAAATACTTTTAACTTATCTAAATATCTCTCAGGCTGCATCGCGAGCTTCAAAAGGCCAACTAGAGAACTCATTCATCGGCCATGGCATCAAGTGTCGGATGATGTCGATAACTATATGAGATACTCTAAACTCTCTAAATATGCTATAAAATTAATTTTAAAAAATAAATATTAACTCTAGAATGATTAAATTCTAAATATATTAATTAAAATTTTAGTACTTATGAGTAGCTCTGATGAAGACATCACCTAGAGCATTACTTTTGATGCATGTATTTTATTTTTTTATTTTTTGCATATTATCTAGGTGTATATGGGTATAAGGATTTTGGATGTATTTTATCTCCAGCCCATGTGCATATTTTAAAGCATGAGCTAGACTAGTTTGTTAGTATTTTGTTAACTTTACACAAATCGATTAGTTTGTTAGGAGCCCATCTATATGGGCCTTTGTAATCGAAAACAACATAATGGAAAATGAATTAAGAACCCTTTTCCTCCTCCTGCCTCTTCTCTTCTTCTTCTCCTCTTCTTCTTCCTTCTCTACTTCTTCTTCTTCTTCCCTATTTCTTCTTCCTCATCTTTGCTTCTCTTATTCTATTCATTCTTCTAAGTTCCATGAGTCCAGTTCCTCCCCTGTTTCCAGCTTATAATCTACAGTCATAGTATAAGCTTCCCTAGCCTGCCGATGTCTCCTACCACTGTAACAACCTCCTTCACATCGACGCCACCTTCTCCACCCACCTCCGCCCTTGGTTGTCTCCCTCCACTGCGATCGCACTGCTGCTACCCACCTATGATGCCACCATCCTTAAAATCCCTCGTTTGAGTGGGTTTCTCAAAACCCCACTCCTCTGACCACCCAAACCCCTTTGTCGATTCCACCGACTGGCCCCTTTCCCTCCTTGCCTCACCCGATGACTTCTCTAGCTAAACCCTACCGCAGACATTTCCCCCTTCCCCTCCTCTATTTTCGATAGCCCTGGGATGACCATGACTGGTCCCATCTCCAACGACACCCGACGCCCCCTCCTTTGCCAATGTCGTCCATCTCCGGTGAAGCCCCACCCATTATTGGCCTCCACCACCCCAACAAGCCCCTTCTTCTTATTGACAACTCCCACAGCTACCTCCTTGGCCACCGGTGCCCTCTACCTTTATCCGTGTCCTCCGTTGCCACCGGCACACTCCACTGCTACCAGTGCTCTCTCCCTGGTGACCTGACCATTCCGAGGCCATCACCAAGCCCCTTTCTGCGTCTCTGTTTAGGAAGCCGCTTATGATTTTTTCTTTCCTAAAAGCCTCCCCCTACTTGCATGAATGTATTGGATGCCTCAAGATTCAATCCATGATAAGCCAAAAATAAGATTCAGGAGCCATGAGAAAGATCAGCCAACATACAGTTGGGCTAACTCAGATATGCAGTTGAGCCAACTCAAGACAGATTCGAGCCAGCTCTCTCAGGCAGATAGAATCCAGTGCTCGGATAAGATGCAGTCGAGCCAACTCAGCTTCTAACGAAGCTGGCTTGACAGAAACGAATAGCACGATGGTGAACAGTGCATGGGTACACAAGCGAAAGCCTTTTGACGAGGTCTATAGCCCCTAACTCATGAACCAGGTCTATTCATGGGGTCTATGAAGTTGTTGTGCTATCCAGTGGCTAGGAGAGCACACGGAAGTTGATCGGATGGCTATTGAAATGATTAGGACTTATAAGAAGGCTTGACAACCTAAGGAGTCAATGTGAGTCTCAAAAAAATCTCTCAGGTGGCATAGAGACAAGGCAGGAAGCACTGGAGTGCTGCAGTAGCACCTCCTAGAGGCACGGGAGCTGAGAGAGGCTCAGTGGTGCAGCAGTCAAGGAGGGTATCTCAGTATAGAGTATCAAGGACTTCTCAGAGAGACTAGAAGCAGGTCTCAGAGAGAGCCAGGCATCTCAAGACACACCAAGAGCATCAAGAAAGTCAAGAGTATCCTAAAATGGTGGGGTTGCCTAGGGATAAAGGCTGGGGCTTGATGTAGAGGCTGAGAGGATCACAAATTATCCAGGAATGTCGAGGACCCTGGATCGGTAAATCTATGAGGGAGATCTTCTCGGGATTACTTTAAGAGCATTGTATGGGTGAGTGCTTCTAGATTCAGAGAGAGGATTGATGACTTAAGATTGTATCTCTTCTGTTGTTCTTTCTCGATAGTGAAGCATTACATGTCCTGTGAATGTAGGCACTTGAGCCGAATCACGTATATAATTATGTTTGTTTATCTTCTTCTATCTTTTCATAGCAATTGGTGGTGCCATATTTCTTATAGATGATCTTCGACAGGTGATTCGTGTTCCACAGTTGATGGATCTATCCTAATAGTAATATCAAAGCCAGGAGGAGTCAGGTTGTTCCAAAGGTTGCTGCGATGGTGATTAAGTTAGAAGAAGGGCATAATCAAGATGGATGTTCTCATGTGCAAGAAGAAGCCAGATGGAGCTTAGTGTGATTTGGAGCTGTAGGTGGAGATGGATCGAGCATGAGACTCAGTTTGGGATTGAGCGGCTTGGTTCGACTCCCATATTTTCTGATCCATGAGCAGCTGGCAGTAGCCCTAGGACATAAGGGCAGTATCATATAGGAAGTTGTTAGATTTGAGGTGGAGCCGAATATTGAGTTGAGGTGGAGAATGTTGAAATCTGGCACCTCAAAATTTGGTCCACGATAAGCCAAAAATAAGATTCAGGAGTTATGAGAAAGATCAGCCAACATACAATCGGGTTGGCCCAGATATGCAGTCGAGCCAGCTTGAGGTGAGATCGAGCTAGCTCTAGGTGGATTCGAGTCAGCTCTCTCAGGCGGGCAGAAATCAGTGCTTGGATGAGATGTAGTCGAGCCATCTCGATTTCTAACAAATCTAGCTTGATAGAGGCGAGCAGCATGATGGCAAACAGCACACGAGCACATGAGCGAAAGCCTTTTGATGGAGTCTACAGTCCCTATCTCATGGACCAGATCTATTCACAGTGTCTATAGAGCTATTGTGCTATCCAGCAGCTAGGAGAGCACATGAGAGCTGATCGGATGGCTATTGGAATGATTTAGACTTATAAGAAGGTCTGACGACCTAAAGAGTCGAAGTGAGTCTTGGGAAAATCTCTTAGGTGGTGCAGAGATAAGGTAGGGAGCGTTGGAGTACTACAGCAGTACCTTCCTTGAGGCATAGGGGTTGAGAGAGGCTCAATGGTGCAGCAACCGAAGAGGGTATCTTAGTAGAGAGTGCCAAGAGCTTCTTAGGGAGACTAGAAGCAGGTCTCAGGGAGAGCCAAGGGTCACAGGATGCACCAAGAGCATCAAGAAATCCAGAAGTATCCTAGAATAATGGGGTTGCCTAGGGACAAAGGCTGGGGCTTGATGTAGAGGCTGAGAGGATCATAGAGTGTCAAGGGATGTCAAGGATCCTGGACCTGTAGATCTGTGAGGGGGATCTTCTTGGGATTACTATGAGAGCATTGTATGTGTGAGTGCTTTTAGATTCAGAGAGAGGATTGATGAGTTGAGATTGTATCTCCTCTATTATTCTTTCTCGGTAGTGAAGCATTGCATGTTCCATGAATATAGGCACTTGGGTCGAATCACGTATATGGTTATGTTTGTTTGTCTTCTTCTATCTTTCCATAGCAACAGGTGGTGCGATATTTTCTATAGGTGATCTTGGGCGGATGATCCATGTTTCGTAGTTGATGGATCTACCCTAATAGAATGTGAAGGCAGCACCATTCTCAAAGCAATCCTGACCCCACTGCTGACTTCAGACCTTTTGAGATCATTTTCTTTGATTTTATTTTACATGGGATGATTTTTGTAATGTTTTGACTTATATATCTTCTATTTGTGACAACTTCTTGTCCTTCCTATCATGAGTCAATAGCTGGATATCTCAACTAGTTTTAGTCCGATCTTTCTTGTTCAAGAATTGAGACATCCTATGCTATGTGAGACCACTATAGGATTAGTTTAGAATTTAAAAAAAAATCAATGCTATTAATTTCTTACAATGTTAATTTACCTTTCTTTAATTCCTTTTAGATTCAAGTTAATTGAATTGTTAGCCCTAGCCTAGTGGTCATTTCTTAATGATCAACAGTCCAATTTCGAATTTCTTGATTGTGCGTGCCAATTGAGTTGCTTCCTAGATCGTACTTCAATCATGAGTGGATTCCTTAGTTAATTTTCTTGCTTGCTTTAAATTCTACTATTTTTTATACTTTAACTACTTTAATTAATTTTATGTTCACTGATCTCCTTAGTGGTTAGTTAGATCTAGGATAGCTAGCCTAGTCCCCCATCAGCTTTTTGGTATCAGAGCTTAGGTTTTGGTTAGGGTTAGTTGCATTTTCATTTATTTAGTTTGCATCGTATGACCACTAGATTAGGAACCAAATATCAGGTAGAGTTTTCTCACTCAATTAATAAAATGGAACCTAATTTATAAGCAACTTTACAAAAAATCTTAGGACATCTTGAAACCATTGATAATAAATTGTATTTCATAGATGCCAAGGTTGGAACTTTAGAAGAGGAATGATTAAGTAACATGAACCATCCAATTAGGAACTCCTCTCCCAGAGTTACAAATCCTAAAGACCAGCATGATTGTCTAGGTTTCAAAAAAAGTCGTAATCAAATGCACCAGCCCTATTGAGACCCAATTGATGAGGATGATTGTATCATGAGAAGTGTCAAGGTCGAAGTCTCGAGCTTTATGGGTCGTTTGTAGCCCAAAGAGTACCTTGACTGACATAGACCATTACTTCAATTGGTATGAAATATCTAAGGATAGAAAAAATTAGGTTTACTCAAATGAGGTTATTGGATCAAGCCAAGCTGTATTGGCATAATGTTCAAAAAATGGTTTCCCATAAGTGATAGGAACCTATTGGGAAATGGGATGAGATAAAAGATAAGCTTCGCGAGAAATATCTTCTTGCGTCCAATCAATAGCATCTCCTAGACCAATGGTAAAGACTAACCTAGAGTACCGAATCTGTCAATGATTATATTGAAAATTTTGAAGAATATCTTGTGCATTGCAATGTGAATGAGGATCCATCTATCACCCTATCTATGTTTAGAGTTGGCCTAAAAAAAGATATCCAAGGAGAATTGTTTATGCAAGAGCTCTACAATCTAAAGTCCCAAAACTATGAGAGGTTTCAGAGGTAGCTGATCACTCGTTGACCTGAGCCTCTTAGACTAGATATTTTAGGCCCGAGACCTAGCATTGATTAGACTCCTATTAGTCGTCCCCCATCTATAGCATTGCCAACCAAGAAGGATGACAAAGAAAAAGGAGTCATCGAAGAGACTTTCCAAGGGATTAGCTTCAAGATTTAATGCTTCAAGTGCAAGGGACTAGGCCATATTGCTAGTCAATGTCCATCTAGAGCACTACATTTAGGAGAACCTAAAATTGAATATCCTAAGAATGGCCCTAAGGAAGAAGTCTATATCGCGGATCTAGAATTGACTGATACTTTTGAAGAGTATGACACCACCCAAATTAAGACTGCACCTAAAGAACAATTAGGAGTGGTTAGATGTATGCTAAGCCAATCCAAAGAAAGTAAAGATTGATGCAAGACTGCTATCTTTCATACCATTATCAGACAAGATAATAATGTATGCAACATAATCATTGATAGTGGTAGCTACATCAATACTATCATGCCTAGGTTTAACACCTGTAGACCACCTTAATCCATATAATGTGGCCTGGGTAGATGCTTCATCTATCCCCATTACGTATAGATGTCTAATCCTAATCAAGTTTCAGTCATATCAGGATAAAATTTGGTGTGATGTGTTGCCAATAAAAGTCAGTAGCATCATCCTTGGCAGACCATAGCTCTATGATCAGGATGCTGCACTTCATGGTCGATCCAATGCCTGTATATTTATGAACTAGGGTAAAAAGATCATTATATATCCTTCACCCCTAAGAGCTGCCAAGAAAATTATAAATAATATCCAAAACATTAAAAAATAGAAGAAGAGCTTACACATAATCAGTGCTAAAGAGTTTGAAAAGGAATTAATTAAAGGCTCTTTGGTCTGGATTCTGACGGTTAAGAAGACTAGAGGAGAAATAGTTACTTTACACCAGTACCCCAAGAGGTGCTCACCCTCTTAGACTAATTCAAAGATGTCTTCTTGGTAGACCTCCCAGACCATTTGCCCCTAATGTGGGATATCTAGCATGCTATTGCATTGTTTCAGGAGCCACTCTTTCCAATCTCCCTCACTATCGTTTCAACCCTATTGAACATACGGAGCTACAGTGACAAGTTTTCAAGCTCCTAAATAAAGGTTTTATGAGAGAGAGTCTAGGTCCTTGCGCAATTCCCACACTCTTAATCCTAAAAAAAGATGGTACCTGAAGGATGTGTGTGGATAGCTTTATAATAAATAAAATAATTATAAAGTATCAATTTTCTATTCCCAAGTTAGATGATATGATTGATATATTGTCTAGATCCACTATTTTTTCTAAAATTGATTTAAAAAGTTGATATCATCATATCATAATTCAACTTGATGATGAATGAAAGACCGCTTTCAAAACAAAATATGGTTTGTATAAATGGCTGGTCATGCCATTTGATCTTTCCAATGCTCCAAGTACCTTCATGAGGATTATGACTTAAGTACTATGATTGTTCATTGATTCATTTATGATTATACTTTGACGATATCCTGATTTATAGCCGAACCAAAGAAGATCACCGAGACCATCTGCAACAAGTCTATCAAGCCCCAAGAGTGGAAAGCCTTTATGCAAATCTAAAGAAGTATGATTTTCTAACAAACCATATAATCTTCTTAGAATTTGTATTAATATTTGATGGCTTGTCAGTAGACCCTGAGAAAGTTCGTGCAATAACTGAATGGCTTGTGCCCTAGAACATGCATGAAGTTCAAAGATTCCTGTTCTAGCGACTTTTTATAGAAGGTTCATTAAGGGATTTAGCACCATCATAGCCCCAATCACTAATTGCATACAAAAAGGGTGCTTCGAATGGATTAAAGCTGCCAAGTGAGCTTTCTAAGAAATAAAAGAAAAAATGACCCACGCTCTAGATTTATGGTTATCAAATTTCTTAAAAGTTTTTAAAGTTGCATGTGACACATCTGGAGTGAGAATTGATCGAGTTCTAAGTCAGGAAGGACATTCTATTGCTTTCTTTAGTGAAAAACTAAATGACTCTATGTGCAGATATTCCACCTATGATAAAGAGTTCTATGACTTGACCCAAGTCCTTAAGTTTTGGAGGCCTTATCTACTTTCCCAAGAATTTATCCTGTATTCAGACCATGAGGCCCTTAAGTCTCTTACTTCACTAAAGAAATTAAATCAAAGACATGAAAAGTGGGTTGAGTTCCTTCAAGTCTACACCTTCGTGATAAGATACAAAGTAGTCATAGATAATAAAGCTGTTGATGCACTCTCTCATAAAGTGGCCCTCTTATCGATAGTAAGCATAAAAGTTACGGGCTTTGAGCAGTTAAAAGAATAGTATGATGAATGTCTGGACTTTAAAAATATTGTTTCCTCCCTAAAACAAGGACCATCTAGAGAATTTAGTGAGTATATCCTTCAGGATGATTATCTTTTTAAGAATAATAAGCTGTGTATCCCACTGACTTCTATGAGAGATGTTCTAACTTGAAAAATTTATGCTAGAGGTTTATTTAGGCATTTTGGGAGGAATAAAACCATAGATGACCTTAAGGCCCAATTTTATTGGCTTAGTTTAAAGTGAGATATAGCCCAAATTATTGCATGATGTCATACTTGTGTTGTGGCTAAACAAAGAAAAAAAAATACTAGTTTGTACACTCTGCTACCTATAGCTGACTATCCATGGTAAGATGTGAGTATGGACTTTATTTTAGGATTGCCTTAAATAGCTAAGAAAAATGACTCCATATGCATGGTGGTAGATAAGTTTTATAAGATGGCCCATTTTCTTTCCTGTCCCAAGATCTTTGATGCCTCCAGAGTTGCTCATCTATATTTTGATGAAATTGTTAGGCTGCATAAATTACCAAAATCTGTAATGTCTGATAGGGATGTTTGATTCATTAGTTACTTCTCAAAAACCTTATGACACTTAATGAAAAGAAAATTAAATTAAAATTTTCATCTACATATTATCTACAAATAGATGGCCAGACTAAAGTTATAAATAGAAGTTTAGAAAATTTACTTCGATGTTTAGTAGGAGAGCATGTAAGAAACTGGAGTTTACCTTTGAGTCCTTTTAAAGTTGTGCATCATTATCATCCTAGGAAACCAATAGACTTGATCCTATTGCTTATGCAAGCTAAAATTTCAGAGTTAGCATCATCCTTTGCAAAGCATATTAGGAGTCTGCATAAAGAGATCAGTCGATAAAATTAATTTAAGTAATCAAATGTATAAACGATTAGTAGATTCTCACCGACAAGTCAAGGATTTTGTTGAGGATAATTATATCATGATTAGGATCATACTTGAATGGTTTTCACCAAGAACTATTCGAAAGCTACATGCTCGAGGAGCAAGCCCATTTAAGATTTTAAAGAAAGTTAGACCGAATGCGTACGTTATTGATTTGCCACCTGGCTATATGATTAGTTCAACATTCAATGTATCAGATCTAATTGAATATATAAGGTCAGTATTGATATCGAATGATCCATTTGAGCCTGTACCTTTCTTTGAGAGTGACCCTCCCCCTGAGTGCCCACAAGCCTAAATGAGAGAAAACCGTGATGTGATCAAGACTAGGGATCGAGACTACCATCACTTTTTAGCTTGTTGGTGAGGCAGGCTGGAGTCTGAGGATTCTTAGATTACTCGAGATGAGCTACAGAGAATTGATCCAGATCTCTTTGAGTACTTCTAAAGCAGTATAGAGCCTGACTTGATGGAGTCGAGTTTTTTCTATCCCAGGAGAAATTGATGAGGACATCACCCAGTAGCACTACTTTTGATACATGTATTTCATTTTTTTTATTTTTTACATATTATCTGGGCATACATGGGTATATAGATTTTGGATGTATTTTGTCTCTGGCCCATGCACGTATTTTAAAGCATGAGCTGCACGTAGTTTGTTAGTATTTTGTTAGCTTGTTTGCAATCTATTACACAAATTGGTTAGTTTGACCTTTGTAATCGGAAATGATAGACAACGAAAAATGAATTGAGAACCCTTTTCTTCCTCTCAACTCTTCTTCTCTTCTTTTTCTTCTTCTCTTCCTCTTTAAGTTTCTTCTTCCTCTACTTCTCTTCTTCTATTCATTCTTCTAAGTTTCATAAGCCCAGTTCCTTCCCTGTTTCCAGCTTACACTACAAGAATTCTAACTATTAGCGATAGTTAAACGCCATCGCTAATAGTCTATATGCCATCGCTAATAACTTTACTATTGCTAATACCATCGCAAAATTCAATCTAAAAAATTCTTATCGCTAATTATCATTATTAGTGATGGCAACTATTGTCGTTGCTATTAACTAATTAGCAATGATATTAGCGACAACGATGCCATCACTAAAAATTTTAATTTTTATTAATTAAATTAGTAAAAATCTATTAGCGATAATATTTTTATCACTAATGCTGTTTCTAATAATTTTTATTTTTTATAAAAACTTAAAAAACTATTAGCGATGATAATTTTATCGCTAATGCCATCACTAATAGTTTTTTTTTTAAATTATTATTAGATAATTTAAAACTTGCTAATAAATAATAATATTTTTTAAAATTTATTAATAAAAAATAATAACTATTTAATATAATCATAAATATAAAATTAATTATATTATATTAAAAATATAAATTATATAATTTTACATTGAGATACTGCTTTACAAGTATCAAAATTATATACTAATTAAAAAAAAATTAGGTAACGTCCTCCTCATCCTCCTGCTCCTTGTCCTCCTGCTCATCTTTGGCAGCTGGTGGATTAAAGCCAGATATCCCAGTATCCTAAAATAAAAAAAAAATAAAATATTATAAATAAATTTTGATATGGAGGCATATCTTACGATACTCTTCTTTGATTCTCGAATAGACTGTTCCTACACGTTTCATTCTATGATATGAAACTATAGACACCCGCAGCGCATTAATTAGATGGTTAGATTGAATCTTTAGCTCTTAGATCTTCTTTTTTGACTCAAGCCTAGTCTAAATATATGAAGATTCTAAATATAAAAATTTAAAATAAATAAAAGTGTTTACTAATAGAATTATCTGATGAGATGGTTGGAACAACGAGCCTAGCTGGTCGCTCAGCTATAGATCCTGAAGATCCTCCATGACTGCATCATGAATGACATTCCAGATGCTTTAAGATTGCTGGCTCAGAAGCTTCTGCACGACCTCCTCCATATGGGCATTGCTCCAAATCTAGGATGTTGAGGCCTATGAGGACGCTAAAAAGAATTATCACTGAAGGATCGAAGTTGTGACTAAATCCTATGATCCAACTCTTACTCACCCCTCTGGTGACTTGGAGCCATCCCTTAAGGTCAAGGGTAGGCTAAGTGGATGGGTCATCGCCATACCATACAATGACGTACTTCGCGTAATCCACCTACAAAATTCAAAAATATATTGGTTCTAATATACATATCAAATCCTATAACAACTTAATAAATATAGTTTAAAATTTTTATCGTGATCTACTATGACCAAGAATCTAAATAATCATCGATCCTTCTAGACCAGTGTGTGACCTCTCACAACTACAGCTAGCTTGGTGGATGATCCAGTTATTATGTCTACAATAAGTAAATAATAAAATTAAATTAATTAAAGCATATATATAATAATTTTTATAATTCTAGTGAAGAGTTTTGGTATAGATTTCTTAACAATCTATCAGTCATAACATATGTCGATGGAGTGATCTGTGTTCCTGATCGAATCTTGTTGGGCTATCCAATTCTGTCGGGCCCTCTACCATCTACTTGCGTACTCCTTGCTGCTCCACTAGGGCATATAAAATAATGAGGTATCAAAATTATATATAAATAAAAAAAAAATCAAGTAACAATCTCCTCCTCCTTCTGCTCATCTCCAGTAATTGGTAGATGAGAATTGGATATCTCAGCATCCTAAAAGAAAAAAAAATAAAATATTATTCATAAATTTTGATACAAAGACGTATCTTTCGATACAGAGACATATCTTTCGATATCCTTCTTTGATTCTCGAATAGATTATCTTTACATATTTTATTCGATGATATGGAATTATAGATACCTCCAACCTATTAATTAGATGATTAGATTAAATTTTTAGCTCCTAAATTCTCTTTTCTGACTCAAGCTTAGCCTAAATATATGAAGCTTCTAAATATGAAAACTTAAAATAAGTAAAAGAGTTTACTAATATAATTATCTAATATGATAACTAGAACAATGAGCCTAGTTGATCACACAACTGTAGGTCCTGATGATATATGACATATAATATTATGTTAGAAACTTATACATTGATCAATTTTTTCATAACTCTTTTCTTCGCTTGTACTGAAAATCAAAAAATAAATATTACATTTTTATGTTATAAATTTATATACATATCATAATTAAATAAAATAATTATTATAATAAAAAATTAAGTTGCTTAAGGTTAAATTATCTGATATGCATTTTTTTCTTCGATGATGATACTATCTTAGCTTTATACAAGGAAAGAGAAGTTAGTTTTTTTAAAAAAATAATGAGAGAATACAAAGTATAATGAATGATTAAATGAACCAAAAAAAAGATGGATGAAGTGGAATTTAGTATAAGAAAATAAGATTTTAGTGATCGAAAAATCAATCGCTAAAAATTAAAAATTGATCACTAATAATTTAGCAACTAATTTTATGATTGAATATTATCAACTTATGATTTATCAATTACCAATATACTATTACTTATCAATTATTGATTTTTAATGTAAGAAATTATCAATCAACGAATTTAATAGATGTTGAATTAAATTAAATATAATATAACAAACTAATAATAAATTGATAATAATTATTTTAATATATTTTATCAAAATAGATAATTAAAAATAAATAAAATTATAAAAAAATAAAAAACCAAATCAAATCGAATCAAAGTTCTTGATTCAGTTTCAATTCGATTTCTTTCTTATTCGGATTGATTTTTTATTTTTATTTTTTTGTTATTCGATTTTTGGATCGGGTTGGTTTAAGTCAGTTAAAATCGAATAAATAGCTCGAGTCCAAATACAAAACATGCTTAACAAAAAAAAATATTCATGAATTTACCTTTCCGCTGGATGGGGGGTGACAGGCCAGGGGAGGAGAGTTCTTGGACAAGCTTAGGAAAAACTAATGGAGCAAGGAAAGATGCACCATGGATCGGGAGCTAGGAGGGGGCCACAAGATGCCATGCAGGGAGTGATCGACGATGGGAGGGAGGGCTCCAGCGGTGTCGGGATGGAAGAAAGAAGGAGAGGGAGGGCTCCGACAGTGGTGGAATGAAAGTGGGAGTGGCAAGATGGAGGAAGGGAGGAGAGGGAGGGCTCCAATGGTGGCAGGATAGAGGAGAGGGAAGGCTCTGGCGGTGTCGATGGTGACGAGACGAAGGAGAGGGTGGGCTTCGGAGGTTTTGGGATGGAGGAAGGGAGGAGAGGGTGGGCTCCGGCGATGTCGGGATGGAGGGGAGGGAGGGTTCCCACAGTGTAGGGATGAAAGAAAGGAGGGGAGAGAGGTCTCCGATGGTGGCGGGATGGAGGAGAGGGAGGGCTCCAGCGGTGTTAGGACAGAGGAAAGGAGGAGGAGGGCTGATGATTTTCAGTGTAGGGTTTCTAGCCCTATTTTCAGAATTTTTTTGAAAATACATTAAATGCAATAAAAAATATAATTAATCTAATTAATTATAAGCTACTAATCATATCAGCAAATCCTAGACTTATGATCTAAATATGATATACATGCTTTGAATTCAAAACTAAAATAATAGCAGTAACTATTTACTACTACACTACGTGTTCAGAATACGATACCTATATGGATAGCCAATCACTATAATTCGATCACCATCAAGGAGGTCAACTCATTGTGATTCCACCACATAGAGTGTTTGAGCTCTGTAGATTATCTATACGAGGCCCTGGTCCCGGTCGGCTCCTCCCGAGTGCTAGCTCAACGTCCAGAAGCTTTGATGGCTATTTTTGATTGAACTACTTCGATCTTTATTTATGGACTCTTCAGACAATCTGAATCACCAGTAGACATAGTAGAGAGGTAGAGGAGGTTCTCTCTTAAATTTGGTGGGCTCACGACACTCGTAGCTCACACAAAGTCTGCCTGAATCCTAGGTCGAAACCCTAGGGTAGCACACTCTCCCAAACCATGCACCCTTATTTCTCTAGAACTCTTTTCTCTTTTTTTTTTTTGAATTTTCTCCATGCAAAAGGGAGCTCATGGACCGAGTATCTCACTCTCTATCTGATGTGCACATGCCCAAAAAAATCCCCTATTTAATTTGTGCCATTTAAAGTCAATACCGTGTGTGGAAAGATAAGGATAGGTTGGTTGTTCGTTTGAATTCAAATCCTATTTGAATTCAAATGCCAACTAAATTGTTCCTATCCACTTGGGGCATGAAGAGACCAGGCATGCACCCTTCTCATTATGGAGAAAAATTATGAGAAACTATTTCTCGTAGAGAAGAGTAGGTGCAGAAAATTTGGGTTTGGCACAAGATAAGAGGATAAGTGGTTGTCCATTCAAATTCAACTTCCATTTGAATTTGAATGGCGACCAACCATGCATTTTCCTTTTGGGATGTTGGATATCTGGGTGTGCACCCTCTTAGCATGAAAAAAAATCACAAGAATCTCATTCTTGTGTGGAAATAGAATGGCACAAACCCAGGTGGCGCTAAGGAGAAGTAGACTAGTCAAACTAGTCTATAGGGAACCTTATCCAATTGGATCAACCCAAACTAATTTGGCTAGATCTAATTAGACTAAATTAAATCCAACTAATTTAGGCTCATTTAAATCCTAATAAAATTAGGAATTGATCAAGTTCAATCCTTGATCAAATCAGCGATCAAACCTCCTCGACGATTAGGTCATCTCATAACCTAATCGAGTGAAACCCAACTGAATCAGATTCAATTGGACTTGATCCAAAAATCATTACTCAATTAAATTGAGTTAATTAGTGATCAAATAACTAATTAAACCTCTCATAAATATAGAATCTAAATCTAGTAGATGTTCGAGCAATAAAGTCCATCGATATGAAACCCAGATTGAAGAGTCCCAAATCAGTGGGACTCTTGACTCAGGTGCCCAAATTGAGTGGAACTCATGATCACAGAGTCTAGACTCTCGATCATAGAGTCACAGATAGATAGGACTCACAGTTCCAACATAGTAGGACTCTTAGTCAAAGAGTTTCAGTCTAGTGGAACTCTTGACCATAGAGTTTCAGTCCAGTGGAACTCTTGATCATAGAGTTTCAGTCTAGTGGGACTCTTTACCAACCATCAGATCGGATCGAAACCTCTAATGTGTGTGACTCTACAGGTTTGAACCTAAGCCGATAGTACATAAACTAATTTTTATACTAATCAAAGTGACCATCTCGCAATGGTACTCGATGTTTGGATAGGTCGAATAGTCACAATCGTAACATTTAGAACCTACGTGAGTATGGTTATCATATAATTCATCCCTTTGAGCTCTGTGTATAGGATGACTTAGAGTTAAACTGTCAACTCTAATAAATACATCCAAATCATATCTCAAAGTAACTAGTCCCATGACTCCTCACTAGAACTACCCTGACTAACATTTTTGCTAAATTAAAATACAATTGAACATAGCTCCTGAATCGAAGTGGTCAATCCCATCTTGACTCACACACCGACTCCTCAAGTACTTGACTATGCCTAGAAACCTTCTATCGCTGAATTAAAAATTCAAGTAGTTTGGCATCAAAGTATAGTGAGTTGCTTGAAAGTCTCTGTGGTGATCTCAGGTTGGAGGGACAGTTATACCTATATTCCATTGGAGCAAATCTCGATAGCATAAAAGCTCTAGAATTGATCACGTTTAGTATAGATGTACCCATACATCTTACTTGCATGCCATACCAGTGTCTATACACTCCTCGGTTAAGAGGATAACCAACCTATATGGTATATAACGATCTACACTCGATAAATATTATCGTCCTATGTAACAACATATCATTTAATCATAAATAGATTTAAGGACTAAATGACAAATCCTTCTTTGTCAATTCTAAATAGTCCTAAGAACTTCACCACCGCACTTGAGTTTATTAGAAGATGAAAAAATTTATGATGAAAAATATCAAAATAATTTTTATTTATTTATAATTTATATATAAATATAAAAATTAGTACAACCATCAATAAGACAATGATTAGATTTGGGATACTATTTTTAGCAATCTTTCACTTGGACTAAAGCTAATCAGTGTAGTATCTAATACCCATCTTCAACTTGAAGTCATCGAACTCCTTCATTGCAACAGCTTTAATGAATGGGTCGATCAAGCTTTTCTTTCTATCGATCTTCTAAAGATCGATGTCATCTCGATCCACAATCTTCTAGATAAGATGATAGGGGCACAGAATATACTTCGTTCATTGGTGTGCCTTCGATTCCTTCATCTAAGCAATGGCTCCAGAGCTATCATAGTAGAGCAGAACTAGACCATCAAGGGAGGATGCTACTCCAAGCTCAGTGATGAACTTTCTCAACCACACCGTGTGAGCTCAGAAGTGGCACTCCCAAGTCTTAAAAATATGAGAAGATAGATCATGCGAAGATGGAAGTGACTCAGAAGAGAAATCAGCTCTCCTAGCAAAGTTCAAAAATTGGATCGACTCATCCTGAGACTGAGTCGACTAAGTTAAAAACTAGGTCGACTCAGTCCAAGACTGGATCGGCTAGGTCTCAGAAAAAAATTCAGACAGAAAGAAGCATTTTAGGCTATTGGCATGGTACACAACTGGATCGACTTAGTCCTAGACTGAGCTAACCCAATCGTAGGTTAGCGGACTCAGTTTGAAACTAGACTGGCTCAGTTTTCGTGGGTTATTATTTTGTGTACGTGGATTATTTGATTTTGAAAAAAATTTTTATGAGCTTGGACTTGATTCTTTATAAAGTATATATACTGAAAATAGGTCAAGATTGTAAGAGTGCTGAAATATACTGAATAAAACCTCTTTTCTCTTAAAAATCTCTTCTTCTCTATTTCTTAAATTATTTGATCGTTCTTCCGCATTAATCTCTGAGAAGTACTTTCTTATTGCTTGGCTAATCACCGACAGCCACGTTGATCCATATGGGAAGAGCGCGCATTTTCGACATTTGGTATCAGAGTGGTATTGCATGGAAGAAAGAAAGATACCTAGGATTTACTACATCAAGGATCTGTTGCACCAGGTTGTATCCTAAAACTTCTAGTTTGCTTCATCGTTGTCTCTAGATTGAGGTGGAGATTATTTACACGGAGGAATACTGATACAAAAGTTTAGAAAGAGGTCTTGGACTAGTTAGATCTTCTTTGAAGGATAGTTTTGCTGGTGTATGAGATCATGAAGGATGTTAGGGATTTGTTCTTGACTTGTTTGAAGTCATGAGATCAAGTGGATTCAAGATGGATTTTGAGAAGTTTGATGGTAAGGAAAACTTTACTCTATGGCAACAAAGAGTAAAGAATTTGTTGGTTCAGCAGAGGATCTACAAGGTCTTGATAAAAAAAGGTTGGAAAAGATCAATGCTGAGGATTGGGAAGAGTTAGAGAAAATTGCTTTTAGCATAATTCAGATGTGCTTGGTCGTTTAGGTTTGGCCCAAGGTTTGCACAGAAACTATGGTAAAGGAGCTATAGGAGAGACTGGAGAATACATACATAAAAAAAAACATGACGAACAAGCTGTTGTTGAAGAAACAGCCATATAGTCTGAGGATACCCGAAGGTGGAGATCTTGTTGCACATATCTAAAGGTTCAATCAGGTATGTTCTAAGGTGATGAGTTTGGATGTGAAGATCGATGAGGAAGATTGGACATTGCTGCTATTATGTTCTCTCCCAAGTTCATATGATGGTCTCATAACAACTTTAGTTTATGGAAAGAAGACCTTAAACTATGAAGAGGTTGTTGGTGTGCTCAGATCAAATGAGCAAAGAGAAAAGATCTACAAGGAAGATCCTAAGTCTGAGATCTTGGTTGTGAATGAAAGATAGGAAAGATCAAAGGAAAAGATAAGAGAAAAATCCAAGGGCAGGTCAAAGTCTCATGATTAGAGGAAGATGACATTAAAATATTATAAATATCATCAGCCTGGACATTTGAGGAGAGATTGTCTCGTTTTGAGATCAGAAAAATAGAAGACCAGCAAGAAAGATTATACAGCTTTTATGAGCAGTGAAGAAGATCTGCTAGTTGTATCAGATGGATCCACAGAGTACAATACTATATGGATATTGAATTCAACATGCTTGCACCACTATACTTCTCATCGGAAGTGGTTTGCTACCTACCAGAAGTTTGATGGTAGAAATGTTAGCCTTGGAGATGATCACCCATGCAAAGTAGCTAAAATTGGCTCTATCAGGATGAGGATGTATGATGGGATCATTCATACATTATCAAATGTCAGACATGTATCGGAGTTGAAAAAGAATTTAATTTCTTTAGGCTACTTGGAGGAGCAGGGTTATGCTTTTAGTAGCCAGGCTGGGAGTGGATGTCTGAAAATTTTTAAGGATGCTTTGATGATGATGAAAGGTAGAAGACTGAGCAATAATCTTTACAGAATGAAAGGCTCAGTGGTAAATGATAGTATGGAGGTGCTAGCAGTGGCACAGGAGGAGTAGATTTTATAACAACTATGGCACTATCGAATTGATCATATGAGTAACCGTGGCCTCATTGAATTAAGTAGAAGAGGTATGATCCCAGCCTTAAAGAAGAAGGGCATAGATCTTTATAAGCTGTGCATCTTTGGCAAACAACATAGAGTGAAGTTTGCCAGAAGTACCAAGTGCAGTGAGGGAGTGCTGGATTTAGTGCACTAGAATGTGTGGAGACAAGCTCCTATATCAGCTAAAGGTGGGGCAAAATACTTTATCACTTTCATTGATGATTTCTCAAGAAAGGTGTGGGTTTATCTGATCAAAAAAAAATCAAAGGTGTTTGTCCGATTCAGAGCCTGGAGAGCCAAAGTAGAGAAGGAGTTAGAAAGACAGGTGAAGTGTCTGAGGTTGGACAATGGAGGGAAGTATACTAGCCTAGAGTTCAGGAGGTATTGTGAGAAAAATGGCATCAAATGCCATTACATGGTGAAGATGACTCCCTAGCAGAATGGTATCGCAAAAAGGATGAACCAGACACTGACCGAGAAGGCACAGAGTTTGAGGCTGTAGACATTGTGAGGATTTGTAGTGCTCCCAAGCCTTAAGAGGCCATGAAAAGAGTCAGAGGGTTGGCTCCAGGGATTTCAGGGGCTTGGTTGGTGCTTTAGAGACCTAGGACACAAGATGGAGCAAGGGATCAAAGTCGGAGAATCAAGACTACAGAAAGAAGATTTTCTACAGGTTAGCCAACTCAATCCAAAATTGGGTTGGCTAAGTCTCAGTGCACAAGCAAAATAGAGAGCTATGCATTCGAGACTGCTGATACAGCACAGAACTAGACCAGCTAAGTTTCAGACTATGCCAACCCAGTGGAACTTAGCCAACTTAGTACACGGACAAAGTTACATGAGGGTCTATTTTGGACTAGGGTCTGGATTGATCCTAGGGGTCTTAAGGCCTAGTTTGAGAGGTTTTAAGGTGGCTAATTCATGTATGGGTCGAATCTAGATCCAGAGGATGAGAGCATATGAGACATGGATATACATGGGCTCGATGAGTGCTTTCATGTATTGGATTAGCCAGAGAATTTTTTTGGTCAGTGGTTTGCTATCCATAGAGAATGTCAAAGATTTCTTCAAGTCCATGCTAAAGATCAGAAGCTTCCGCAACATGATATCGATGCTTGTGATATCAAGGATGATTGACGTTTGAGCAATATCATGGGTCTACAATATGGTATCAGAGCTAGGTGATGTCTAGAATATTGTGGACAATAATATGGTATCGAAGCCAGGTTTTAGAGCCTGATGGTGCAGGAAAGAAGTCAGATTTTAAAGTCTGATGGTGCATGAAAGCGAAGGAGAAGTCGTACAAGGTGAAATCAAAAATCTGCATAAGGATTCCATGGTATGTCTTAAATCTACCTTGTTATTGCTATGGTTTGGCCAACCAGGAGTAGCGAGTTGAAGGTGGAGGTTGAAAGGATTAATATGAAGGAATTTTTTTAGGGTGGAAGGATTTGGTGCATGATTTGCTGATTGGTCTTGGTGGAAAAGCTGGGGTGTATGATGGTTATGTGATAGGCAAGGAGCACTAGAGTGTTGCAGTAGCGCTTTCCTGAAGATGCAGGACTAAGAGAGGCTCGATGATGCAGTAGCCGAGGAAGGTATCTCAGTAGAGAGCATCAGGGTTCTCTAGGAAGATGGGCAGTGTTGGTCTGTTGAAGATAGGTTTTCCAAGGAGTAATGGTCGAAGGAAGGCTGAAGAAGCGACTATACGTCCTTCGATGTCTAAAAGGTGGAGAAGTAGTCAGAGATGTATTCAGCGGTTCGACCAGAGCATGGATTTGCGAAGCCTTAGGGATGATGGAGATGGATGATCCATGGAGGTCCAATAGGTTAGGGCTGGACGGCTGTAGAGCGGCATAGAGATGAGTTAGGGAGCGCTGGAGTGCTGCAAGAGCGCTTCCCTAGAGGCATGGGGCTGAGAGAGGCTTGGTGGTGCAGCAGCCAAGGAGTGTATCTTAGCAAATGGTGTTAGGGGCTTCCCAGAGAGATCGGGAGCAGATCTAAGGGAGAGCTAGAAGGTCTCAGAGAGTGCCAAGGGGTCATTAGCAGTCGAAAGTATCATGGATCAGATTTTTTCTATAGGAGCATCAGGAAGAGTCATGGTTCAGATGGAGGATGGTTCTCCGGGCTTAACTAAAGTGATGGCTGGTGTAGGGGTAGAAGAGAAGGACTAGAATGGAATTCCCTAGGGTTCAGTCGCTGGATTCAAAAGAGTTGGATAAGCTCTTGGGTTTCGGAGGTGCCTGCGGGTTGCGAAAGTATTCGAGATGGCTTCGAAGAGGACCATAGAGTGCGGAGGGTTCGAAAGGATAGCGACGGTGTTCGAGGTACAGCGGCAAGCTTAGCAATACAGCATTAGGTGGTTGGCCTTGAGGGACTCGATGATAGAGTCAGCTTCTACGACATCAAGTGGACTTCAGATATAGATGGAGCTCTCGAGAGGTGGCTTCACAATTGGAAAGAAAATTTGACATGAGTTCAGAGCGCTGGTGATGCACAGTTCTAGGTGGAGCAGCATGTGCTGGAGGACAGGCACAATTCTAAGGAGATCGTGTCAGGTGGTACAGCATGTGCTGGTGCAGAAATGCTGTAGATTCTCTAAAAAAGTCTAAAAAAAATGATGCAGCTGCTAAGCAGAAGGGATCCTACAATTTCAGGATGGTGCCAAAAAGCAAGCACAGATCTTCAGCAATGGAGGCGGTCATCCCAAAGGCCTCAAGGGTGCACAACAACTGAAAAAGATTGATGGAGGTGATGTTTGCACAGGTGCTGTCAAGTGCGTAGGGACAGCGAGATCGTACAGGAGGTCATTGCCAAGAGGTTTACCAAGGCTTGAGAGAATCAAGGTGGAGATTATGAGGATTTATGGTGCTCCCAAGCCTTGGAAGGCCACGGGAGGAGTCAGGAGGTTGGTTTTAGGGATTCTAGGGGCTTGGTTGGTACTTCGGAGACTTGGGACATAAGGTGAAGCAAGGAGCCAAAGTCGAAGAATCAAGACTATAGAAAGAAGATTTTCTATAAGTTAGTAAGCTCAATCCAAAACTGGGTCAGCTAAGTCTCAGTGCACAGGCAAAATAGAGAGCTACGCATTCGAAACTGCTGGCATGGCACAGAACTAGGCTGGCTTAGTTTTAGACTAAGCCAACCCAGTGGAACTTAGCTGGCTCAGTGCGCAGGCTGAGTTACGCGAGGGTCTATTTTGGACTAGGGTCTAGGTTGATCCTAGGGGTCTTAAGGCCTAGTTTGAGAGGTCTTAAGGTGGCTAATTCATATATGGGTAGGGTCTAGATCCAGAGGATGAGAGTATGGGAGACATGGATGTACATGGACTCAGTGAGTGCTTTCATATATTGGGTTGGCCAAGGAGTTTTTTGGTCGGACCTAATGGCTATGTATAAATACATAGGTTGTATTAGGGTTTTAAAAGGTTGAAATCAATACAGACATTTTCTTCCTCAACTCTCTTCTTCTCGTCTCTCTAGAGTTGCTGCCCTAGGGTTCTTGAAGAAGTCCTAGAGAAGGGGGTGTCTCCCTCAAGCCTAAGGAGGAAGGCACCCCATCATAGATCCAGGTAGAGGATCGGTGGTTTGCTGCCCATAGAGAATATCACAGGTTTCTTCAGATCCATGCTAAAGATCAGGAGCCTCCGCAACATGGTATCGGTGCTTGTGATGCCAAAGATGATTGGCGTTCGAGGGATATCATGGGTCTACAATTTGGTATTTGAGCTAGGTGATGCCTGAAATGTTGTGGATGATAATAGACATCACATCCAAAGTTCTTTTGGGGTGATGCTCTAACTTTTTCTTATTTTCTTTTGAATAGGTCCCCTCATTATAAGCTGAATGGAGGCATTCCAGAGGAGGTCTGGAGTGGAAAGAAGGTGGAGCTTGGCCACCTGAAAGTCTTCGATTGCACAGCCTATGCACATGTGGAGGCAATCAAGAGGAGCAAATTGGATCTAAAATCTCAAAAGATGACATTTATAGGACATCCACAAGATGTCAAGGGGTACCTACTGTGGGACTCTCAGGCACAGAAGTCAGTGATCAGCAGGGACATTATCTTTGATGAGAAGAGCATCTTGAGGAGGTCTGGGATAGATTGAACTAGGAAAATAGAGGTGAACAGCAATGGCCGTCAAATAATGATGGCATGCAGGTTACATCCACTTATAGGATTGTTCCTATTGTGGTGGAGCTAGGCAAAAAAGTATTATCTCAGATTAAAAATCAGCATGGAGGGTCGATAGTTCAGACATATGTGCAGGAGCAGCCATAGATATTAGACAAAGATGTGCCAGTGGAAGTGGCTTTGCACAAGCCCCGGCGTACTATTAGGAGATCGGTCAGATATGGCATTGATGAGGTTATCTCCTATGCACTTATCACTGCTAATGAAGATCCAAAAAATTATGCAGAGGCCATGGAGAGTGAGGATCATGATTTATGGATATAGGCCATGATGGAGGAGATGGAATCACTTGAGAAGAATCAAACATAGCAGCTGGTGGATCTACCAGAAGAAGCTTGACCTATTGGCTCAAAGTGGGTGTTCACAAAGAAAGAAGCACCTTCAGAACAAGGTGGAGTCAGATTCAAAGTAAGACTGGTAGCAAAGGGATACTCACAAAGGAAAGAAATTGACTACACAAAAATTTTCTCTCCTATGGTGCATCATACATCTATTCAAGTTTTGCTGTCACTGGTGGCACCGCATAACATGGATTGGAATAGATGGACATGAAGATGGCCTTCCTTCATGGAACTTTGGAGGAAAGAATCTACATGAAGCAGCTAGATAGTTTCGTGGAGATGGGATAGGAAGAAAAGGTATGTTTACTCCGGAAATCTTTGTATGGCTTGAAATAATACCCTCGTCAGTGGTATTGAAGCTTTGATAGCTTTGTCTTGAGCCTGGATTTCAGCAGATGTGAATATGATTATTGTGTCTAGGTCAAGAATGTGGATGAGAAGGATGCCTTGTATTTATTATTATATGTAGATGATATGCTCTTAGCCAGTAGAAGCATGGATGCTATGAAAAGGTTGAAAAGGGCATTATCATTTGAGTTTGAGATGAAGAATTTGGGTCCAGCTAAAAAAATCCTTAGAATAGAGATTTGTAGAGATAGGTGCAAAGGAGTGCCCCATTTATCATAAGGTAAGTATGTCCAGAAGGTTCTGGAGAGGTTTGGGATGGAGAAGGCCAAATCTACAGAGATGCCATTACCGAGCTATATGTCTCTCTCCAAGTTATAGAGCTCCCAGTTCGAAGAGAAGAGAGAGTACATGGAATGAGTTCCTTATGCAAATGCTGTAGGTAGTGTGATGTACACTATGGTGTATAGGTGGTATGGTGCTCCCAAGCCTTAAGAGGCCACAGGCGGAGCCAGGGTGAGAGCTCTAGGGAGGCTAGGATAGGTGTGGTCCTAGGGCTAGGACAGAAATTATCCTAGGATGGAGGCGACATGTAGCTCTTCATGGGCTTGAGGTTTAGGTATTAAGGGTCTCAAGGTGCTTGGTTGGTGCTTCAGACACTTGAGACACAAGATGGAGCAAGGAACCAATGTCGGAGCTTGAAGTTTGCAGAAAAAGGATTTTCTACAGGTTAGCAGGCTCCATCCAAAACTGGGTTGGCTAAGTCTCAGAGCATAGGCAAAATAGAAAGCTGCGCATTCGGGACTGCTGGCACAGCATAGGACTGGGCCGGCTCAGTTTTAGACTAAGCCAACCCAGTGGAACTTAGTCGGCTTAGTGCTGAGACTAAGCCAGCTTAGTGCGTGGACAGAGTTACACGAGGGTCTATTTTAGGCTAGGGTCTGGATTGATCCTAGGGGTCTAAAGGCCTAGTTCAAGAGGTCTTAAGGAGGCTAATTCATGTATGGGTTGGATTAGCCTAGGGGAGTTTTTGAGCTGGGGTTTATTAGGGTTCATGTGGAAACTCTAGGGTATATAAACCAGGATATTGTAACTTTTATAATAAGGTTGGAATACAATTGAGCTTTTCTTCCTAACTCTCTCTTCTCTCTTCTCTCTAGTTTTAATACCAAAACCCTAGCTTCTCTCATCTTTCTTAGATCTTCTTTAGTTTGCTGGATTAACACCCAGGTTCACGCAAGAGATTGGATCTACGGCTGTGGCTCCGAGCAGCTGTAGGAACAATAATTTGTATCAGAGCTCGGTTGAGCATGGAGGAGGAAGAAGATCAATTTTCAGTAGACAGCAAGATTCAGATCAAAAGGCTTTCTCTAGGCTTCGTAAGGAAGGAAGAGATCATAGGGCTACTGTCCACCATCCCTAATCAAGGTATTTCTCAGATCTACCTGCTTGCTGTTATTTGATTTGGATTGATCATGGAGAACAACAGGTTGAAGGTAGGATTAGAGATGTTTGATGGAAAGAAAAGTTTCACGATGCGGATGGTAAGGATGGAGGATCTGCTGGTTCAGACGAGGCTGGATTCGGCCTTGGAGGATAGGTCGGGGGAGATGATAGATAAGGAGTGGATGTCCTTGGAAAAAAGGGCATGTGCCACGATTAGGGCCTATTTGGTGGATGAGATTTTGTATGGTATGTTGGAAGAGAGAACACCCAAGGGATTATGGTCGAGGTTAAAGTAGATGTACATAGGGAAGAACATGTGCAACAAGTTGATGCTGGAGAAGCAACTGTACAGCCTTTGGATGCAGGAGGGCGAGGATGTTGCGGGACATATTCAGCAGTTCGACTGGATGAGCATGGACTTGCTCAATATAGGGTTGAATTTTGAAGAGGAGGATAAGAATCTATTATTACTGTGTTCGCTACCTGGGAGCTTCGATCCATTGGTGACAACTTTGCTGTATGGTAAGGAGACATTGGTGTATGAGGAGATCGTATCAGTGATTAGATCGAATGAGCAGTGGGAATGAATGATGAAGAGTGAGGTCTTTCAGGAGAGTCTTATGGTTTCAGAGAAGCATAGAAAAGGAAAAAAGAAGGACGAACAGTGAGGCAACAAGGGATCCAAGAGATGCTTCAACTGTAGAGAAGAAGGGCACTTTAAGCGAGAGTGTCCACTTTGGAAGAAGTGCAAGGGAGGAGAAAACTCGGATTCCATCAGTATAGTCACTGAAAGTGAAGATTCGGATGAAATCTTGGTAGTCTGGAAGGAGCTTGCAGGGTGTGGTGTATCTAAGAGGATTTTGGATAGGTTTGCAGAGTGCAGAGGATCCGAAGGGATAGCAACGGTGTTCGAGGTATAGTGGCAGGTCCAGCAGTGCAGCATTGGGTGGTTGGCCTCGGAGGACTCGGAGATAGAGTCGGCTTCTACGGCATCAGAGGGACTTGAGCTTCAGGTGGAGCACTAGGCAGAGGTGGCTTCACGGGTGGAGGAAGCTATGACATAGGTTTAGAGTAAAGGGGTGCAGAGGGAGGACCTATATCCCAGCACCAGTGCCGAGGCTATATAGATTTAGGTGGAGAGGATTGTGCAGGGAGACAGGCGTGGCTCTGAGGGGACAGTGTTAGGTGGAGCCAGTAAAGGAATATTGCATGATCTCTAGGGAAGTCTAGGATAAGTGATGCAGCTGCCAAGCAGAAGGATACCTACAACTCTAAAGGTGGTGCAGAGAAACAAGCCAAAGACTTTAGCGGTGGAGGTGGTCATCCCGAAGGCCACAAAGGGAGCTCAGCAACTGAAGAAGAATAGCAGTGGCAAGGTGAGCAGGAGGGGCTATCAGGACATGCAGGGATAGTGGGATCATACAGGAGGATGTTGCCAGGTGTGCTAAAGCTTGGGTGCACCAAGGTGGAGATTATAGGTGGTGTGGTGCTTCCAAGCCTTGGGAGGCCATGGGAAGAGCCAGGGTGAGAGCTCTGAGGAGGCTAGGATAGGTGTGGTCTTAGGGCTAGGACAGGAGTTATCCTAGGATGGAGTGGCATATAGCTCTTCATGGCTTGAGGTTTAGGTATTGAGGGCCTCAAGGAGCTTGGTCGGTACTTCAGAGACCTAGGACACATGGTGGAGCAAGGAACCAAAGTCGAAGCTTGAAGGCTGCAGAAAAAGGATTTTCTACAGGTTAGCCGGCTCAGTCTAAAATTGGATCGCTAGGTCTCAGAGCACAGGCAAAATAGAGAGTTGCGCATTCAGGACTGTTGGCACAACATAGGACTGGGTCGGCTCAGTTTCAAATTGAGCCGACCCAGTGGAACTTAGCCAGCTCAGTGTTGAGACTGAGCTGGCTCAGTGCGCAGGCAGAGTTACGTGAGGATCTATTTTGGGCTAGGGTCTAGGTTGATCCTAGGGGTCTTAAGGTCTGGTTTAAGAGGTCTTAAGGGGGTTAATTCATGTATGGGTTGGGTTAGCCTAGGGCAATTTTTGAGCTGGGGTTTATTAGGATTCATGTGAAAATTCTAGGATATATAAACTAGGATATTGTAACTTTTACAATAAGGTTGGAATACAATTAAGCTTTTCTCCCTAACATTTTCTTCTCTCTTCTCTCTGGTTCCAACACCAAAATTCTAGCTTTTCTCATCTTTCTTAGATCTTCTTCAGTTTGTTGGATTAACACCCAGATTTATGCAAAAGATCGAATCTATGGTTGTGGCTCCGAGCAGCCGTAGAAACAACATGGTGTGCTGCAGACCAGATATAGCACAAGCAATGAGCATAGTTAGTAGATACATGGCTAACCCTAGGAAGGAACATTGGAAAGCATTGAAATGGATACTGAGATATCTGCATGGAACAAAGGATTATGGTTTGGTGTTTGGTGGGCAACCGAGAGGATTTGGAGAACAATCTATGAAGATGTGTGAAGGTTCAGGTCCTTTGGAAGGATTTGTTGATGCAAATTATGCTGGTGATCTTGATATAGAGAGGTCTACTACTGGATACCTCTTCTACGTATATGGTGGACCGGTGTCTTGGAGATCAACCCTTTAGCCAATCATGGCCTTGTCAACCATAGAGGCTGAGTACATTAGGATAACGGAGGCTACAAAGAAAGCCCTTTGGCTTAAGAGGCTGATTGATGAGTTGGGGGTGGAGCAGAGCAAGGTTCCACTATTTAGTGATAATCAGAGTGCTCTACTGTTGGAACAAAACCTAATCTATCATGCACACACAAAGCATATAGGCATGAGGTACCATAGGATCAGAGAGCTGATGGAGGAAGGTGAAGTGGAACTGATGATGATCCATACCAAGAAGAATAAGTCTGATACACTCATGAAGGTACTCCCCAGTGATAGCTTTCAAAGATGTGTGGCATGGATGGGTCTATTGAAAAGAGATGAGTTTACAAGGAGTTGAAAGCTCCAAGGTGAAGAATGTGAGCTCAGAAGTGGCACTCCTAAGTCTTGAAAATATGAGAAGATAGGTCATGAAAAGATGGAAGCGAGTCGGAAGAGAAATTAGCTCTCCTAGTAAAGTTCACAAATTGGGTTGGCTCACCTTGAAACTGAGCCGACTAAGTTGGAAACTATGCCGGCTCAGTCCAGAACTGGGTCGGCTAGGTCTCAGAGAAAATTCAGACAAAAAGTAGCATTTTCAAACTATTGGCACGGTATACAACTGGGTCGGCTCAGTCTGGGACTAAGCTGACTTGGTCATAGGTTAGTCGGCTTAGTTTTTGTGGGTTATTATTTTATGTACGTGGGTTGTTTGAATTTGGAAAGTTTTTCTATGAGCTTGGACTTGATCCTTTCTAAAGTATATATACTGAAAATAGATCAAGGTTGTAAGAGTGCTGAAATATACTGAATAAAACTCTTTTCTCCTGACAATCTCTTCTTCTCTTCTTCTCTATTCTTTGAATTGTTTGATTGTGCTTCCGCATTAATCTTTGAGAAGTACTTTCTTATTGCTTGGCTAATCATCGATGGCCACGTCGATCCATGTGGGAAGAGCATGCATTTCCGACACACCACTTCTTTGGCAGCATTTGATGTTGCAACATACTCTACCTTGCAAACTAAGTTGGCCATGGTGTGCTGCTTGAAACTCTTCTAGCAGACTGCTCCATCATTAAGGATAAATACATATCCTGATACACTCTTGCTATCATTATGATCAGACTAGAAACTAGAGTCTATAAACCCCACAAGTCTCAAGTCAGACTCATCATAAACAAGCCAATGGTCCTTTGTATTTCTCAAATACTTTAGGATGGTTTTAACAACCATCCAATGGTTTTCTCCTAGATCAGATTAGTATCTACTCACTATCCCTAGTGAGTATGTCACATCTGATCTCGTACATATCATGGCGTACATAATAGAACCCACTATCGAAGCATATGAAATTCTACTCATATGCTCTCTCTTGAGGTGTTGTCGGATAATTTTTTTTCGAGAGAGAAATTTCATGGCATATCGATAGATAGTCTTTCTGGAATTCTCCATGCTGAACCATTTCAGCATGGTATCAATGTACGTGGACTGGGATAACCCAAGCAATCTTCTAGATCTATCTCTATAGATCTTCATCCCTAGGATATAGGAAGCTTCTCTTAGATCCTTCATGGAGAATTATGACGATAGCCAGATCTTTATTTTCTGTAATATAGGGACATCATTTTCAATTAAGAGAATGTCATCCTTATACAATATAAGAAATATAACCGCTAGCCCATTAGCCCACTTGTATATGCAGGGCTCTTCTCCATTTTTAATGAAGCCATATATCTTGATCATCCTATCAAAACGTATGTTCCAACTTCGAGCTGCCTGCTTCAATCCATAAATGAATCATTGAAGCTTGCACACCTTAGACTCATCTATGGATATGAATGCTTCAGGTTGTATCATATACACCTCTTCATCCAGCTCTCCATTCAGAAAAGCTATTTTCACATCCATCTGCCAGATTTTATAGTCCAGATGGGTAGCTATCGCAAGCAAAATCTGAATTGACTTGAGCATTGTCATAGGAGAAAACGTCTCATCATAGTCTATACCATAACATTGACGATACTCATTAACAACTAGATGGGCTTTATAGGTCTCCACCTTTTTATCTGCACTTTTTTTTCTTTTGAAGATCCACCTACATCCTATGAATTTTTTCTCTTCGAATAGATCAACCAATGTCCATACATCGTTGACCTTCATATCTCTATTTTGGATTTAATGGCCTCAAGTCATTTATCAGAGTCAGACCTCTAAATTACATCCATATAGGTGATTGGATCCTCATTATTCTCATTGAGTTCGATAGGATCACCATCCCGGACCAAGAAATCATAGTATCTGTCTAGTTGATGTGGTGTTCTATCAGGCTGCCTTAAGGATGCAGGTTCAATGGGCTCCAGATCTAATCTAATCAAATCCGATTGGGGTTCAACTACTTGTGTCAATTTTTTCATCGATCGAACTTCATCAAGTTCGACCTTAGAGACATTAGTCCCTTCACCAAAAAAGTTCTTTTCCAAAACGATTGTCTTAAGGCTGACAAATATCTTTTACTCATCAATTAGATAGAGGTGATACCCTTTGGTATCTTTTAGGAGCTCTATAAAATAACACTTATCAGACCTAGATTCAAGCTTGTCTGTTACTAAATGTTTGACATAAGCCGGACACTTCCAAACCCTTAGGTGCGAGAGTACTGGCTTATGTCCTGTCTATATCTCATATGGCATTTTGGCTATAGACTTATTCAAAACCTTATTCAAAATGTAACAAGTTGACTCAATTGCATATCCCCATAATGGGATCGATAGACTGGTAAACCCCATCATGGATTGGACCATATCTAATAAGGTCCAATTCCTCCTCTCAGATATACCATTATGCTGTGGTGTTCCAGGAGGAGTCTACTGAAAGAGAATCTAATTCTTCCTAAGATATGTTAGAAACTCATTGAAAAGATATTCACCCTCTCGATCAGACCAAAGAGTTTTAATACTCTTTTTAGTTTGCTTTTCTACCTCATTACGAAATAGTTTGAACATTTCAAACGACTCCAACTTATATTTCATTAAATAGACATACCCATACCTCGATAGGTCATCTATGAAGGTTATGAAGTAGAAATATCCATCTCTAGCATTTGAGCTCATGGGTCTACATACATCTGAATGTACTAGACTTAGAAATTTACTAGCTCGCTCATCTTTTCTAGTAAAAGATGACTTGGTCATCTTACCAAGAAGACAGGACTCACAGGTTGGAAGTGATTCACAATCACCGACTTCAAGAATTTCTTCTTGAGCCAACCTATTTATTTTGTTCTTGTTGATATGACCTAACCTATAATGCCAAAGGTAGACCTCAAACACATTACTAGTTCTAGGGCATTTACCAAAAAACTGAACCACATTAATAGGATGTGATAGTAAGTAAATTCTATTATTTAATTGCCTAACAAACATCGTAACACCATTCAAAATGACATTACAAATATTTTTTTTATTAAAAATTCATAACTATTCATGGCCAAAAGGCCTAGAAATAACATTCAATAAAAAACTTAGACAATAATGACATTCATGAAGAATTACATTATGAGAATTGATTACAAGGATCATGATTTCTAAAGCTAGAACCGAAACTTATCTTTCATCTCCAACATTCAGGAATCTCTCGTCTTCACTAAATCTTCTACTGACCTGCAAACCCTGCATCGAATTACAGATATAAAAAGAACTTTCGGTATTTAATACCCAAGCAGTAGTGTTACATATCGAGAAGTTGTAAGGAGTTATCATATAATTACCTTGCCCGGTAACTGTTTGCTTCTTCCTTGGCCTGTTTGGGTCCAGGGAGATAATGTACTGAGAATAAATCTTCTTCCAGTGCTCTTGCTTCTTGAAAAAGAAGCACTCTACCTAGCTCTGGTCAGGCTTGCACTTCTTGGTCTGATCCTATGCAGACATCCCAGCATGCAGCTGCACCTTCTTCTTCTTCTTCTTCTTATTCTTCTTTCCTTTCTTAAGGGGTCGATGATCAAAAGAAGATTCTCTCACTACATTCATCGAATCCTTTGAAGCTAGTGATCCTTTTCAAAGTTCTACAGCCACCCCAATAAATCATGGTAGTTCATTACAGGCTTTGTCATTCTAAAATAAGTAAGAAAGGAGAGGAAGGACTTGGGCAAAGAATTAAGGATCGCATCCTTTATTATGAAAGTTAATTCCACACATGGATCGGCATGGCCACTGATGATCAACCAAGCAACAAGAAAGAACTCCTTAGAGATTACTGCAAAAGCATGATCAATGGATTCAAGGAATAGAGAAGAAGAGTAGTAGAGATTTCTTAAAGAAAAGAGCTTTATTTCAATGAATTCAGCATCATATATAATCTTAACCTATTTTCATTATGTATACTTTACAAAAAGATCAAGCCTCAAGCTCATAAAAAAAATTTTCAAATCCAAAATAATCCACATACACAAAACATATCCATAAAAATTAAGTCGGCTCAGTTTCAGACTGAGCCACTAACCTGCGACTAGGTCGGCTTAGTCTGAGACTAAGCCAACCTAGTTATATATCATGCCAATAGCATGAAAATACTACTTTCTATTTAAATTTTTTTCTGAGACATAGCTGATCCAGTCCTGGACTAAGCTGACCCAGTTTCTAATTTAGCTGACCTAATCTCAAGATGAGCCAGCTAAGTTTCTGAACTTTGCTACCCAAGCTGATTTCTCTTCCGACTTGCTCCCATCTTTCCATGATCTATCTTCTCATTTCTTCAAAACTTAGGAGCACCACTTTTGAGCTCACTTTCTCCACCTTGGTGCTTTCAAGTCCTTGTGAACTCATCTCTTCCTTACAAATCCATCCATGCCACACACATCTGAAAACAATCTCTAGGGAGTACGTTCATGAGTACATCAGACTGATTCTCCTTTGTATGGACTTTCATCAGTTAAACTTTACTTTCCTTCACTAGCTCTCTGATCCTGTGGTACCTCATGTCTATATGCTTTGTGTATGCATGATAAACTAGATTCTGTGCAAGCAGTAGAGCACTCTGACTATCACTATATAGTTTAACCTTGCTCTGCTCCACCATCATCTCAATAATCAGACTTCTAAGCCAAAGTGATTCCTTTACAGCCTCAGTAATGCCAATGTACTCTGTCTCTATGGTAGACAAGGCCGTGATTGGTTGAAGAATTGATCTTTAGGATGCTGGTCCATCATACATTTAGAAGTGGTATCTAGTAGTCGACTTTCTTGAATTAAGATCACCTGCATAATTCACATCTATAAATCCTTCCAAAAGACCCAAACCTCCATCTTCAAATTCCCTCAGCTATCCATCAAACATCAAACCATAATTCCTTATTTCCAATTAGATATCTCAATATCCACTTTAATACTTTTCAGTATTCCTTTCCAAGGTTAGCCATATATCTACTAACCATACTCACTGTATGTGTTATATCTGATCTACAGCATACCATAGTGTACATCACACTACCTAGAGCATTTGCATAAGAGACTCCATCCATGTACTCGCTCTCTTCTTCTAACTAGGAGCTTTGATACTTCGAGAAAGACATATGGCTCGATAATGGTGTCTCTATAGGTTTGGCCTTCTCCATCCCAAACCTCTCCAGAACTTTTTAGATATATCCTTCTTATGATAAATGGAGCACTTCTTTGCATCTATCTCTATAAATCTCTATTCCAAGGATTTTCAGTGCTGGACCCAGATCTTTCATCTCAAATTCAGCTGATAATGCTCTTTTTAGTCCTTTCATAGCCTTTATACTCCTACTGGCTTTGAGCATATCATCAATATACAATAGCAGGTATAGGGCATCCTTCTTATCTACATTTTTGACTTAGACACAACTATCATATTCACATCTGATAAATTTTAGGCTCAAAATAAAGCTATCAAATCTATGATACCACCGACAAGAGGATTGTTTCAGGCCATACAGTGATCTCTTCAGTAAACACATTTTTTTTCTTTCCAATCTCCATGAAACCATCTAGCTATTTCATATAGATTCTTTTCTCTAATATGCCATGAAGGAAGGCCATCTTCACGTCCATCTATTCCAACTCCATGTTGTACTATGCCACCAATGATAGCAAAATCCAAATAGATGTATGACGCACCGTAGGAAAAAAATATCTGTGTAATTTATCTCTTCCCTTTGTGAGTATCCCTTTACTACCAGCCTTGCCTTAAATCTGACTCCATCTTATTTTGAAGGTGCTTTCTTTTTTGTGAACACCTACTTTGAGCCAATAGGTCAAGCACTTTTTGGAAGATCCACCAGCTGCCATGTCTGATTTTTATTTAGTGATTCCATCTCCACCATCATGGGCTACATGCATGACTCACGATCTTTACTCTCCATGATCTCTACATAATTCTCTAGATCTCCATTAGCAATAATGAGTGCATAGAAGATAACCTCATCAATTTCATATCTGACCGACCTTCTAATAATATGCTGGGGCTTGTGCAAAACCACTTCCATTGGCACATCTCTGCCTAAAATTTATGACTGATCCTGCACATCCATCTGAACTACTGGTCCTCTGTGCTGATTTTCAATCTTAGACAAAACTTTTCTGCCCAACTCCATCTCAATAGGAATACTCCTATAAGTGGATGTAACCTGCATGTCATCATTCTCTGACTGACCACCACTATTCATCTTTATTTTTCCAGTTGCTCCTATACTCCCAAGCCTCTCTAAGATGCTCTTTTCAATAAAAATGATCTCCCTACTAATCATTACCTTCTGTGCTTTAGGATTCCATAGCAGGTACTCCTTGACTCCTTGTGGATATCCTATAAATATCATCTTTTAAGATTTATAAGGGTCCAACTTACTTCTCTCGGTTGCCTCCACATGTGCAAAGGCTGTGCAATTGAAGACCTTCAAGTGGCCAAGTTCCATCTTTTTTCCACTCCAGACCTCTTCTATAATGCCTCCATTCAGCTTACGGTGAGGGGACCTATTGGTAAGAAAATAAGAAAAAGTTAAAGCATCATCCTAAAAGGATGTTGAAGGTGATGTCTATAGCCTTAAACTCCGTGCCTTCTCGGTTAGTATCCGATTCATCCTTTCCGCGATACCATTCTACTGGGGAGTCATCTTCACTGTGTAATGACGTTTGATACCATTTTTCTTACAGTACCTCCTGAACTCCATGCTTGTATATACCCCTCCATTATCCAACCTCAAATACTTCACCTATCTTCCTGACTCCTTCTCAACTTCAGCTCTTCAAGGTTTGAATTGGACAGACACCTCTGACTTTTCTCATGATCAAATAAATCTACATCTTCCTTGAGAAGTCATCAGTGACAGTGATAAAATATTTTGCTCTAGCTCTAGCTGATATAGGAGCTAGTCCCCACACATCTGAGTGCACTAAATCTAGTACTCTATTATTGTTGTGAGGATTTATGGTGCTCCCAAGCCTTGGGAGGCCATGGAAGGAGTCAGGGGGTTGGCTCCGAAGATTTTTGGGGCTTGGTTGGTGCTTCGGAGATATGGGATATAAAGTGAAGTAAGAAATCAAAGCTAGAAAATTGAAGACTATAGAAAGAAGATTTTCTATAGGTTAGTCGGTTCAGTCCAAAACTGGATCGGCTAAGTCTCAAAGCATAGGCAAAATAGAGAGTTGCACGTTCGAAGCTACTGGCATGGCACAGGACTGGGCTAGCTTAGTTTTAGACTGAGCTAAAACTGAGCCAACCCAGTAGAACTTAGTCGGCTCAGTGCTGAGACTGAGCCAGCTCAGTTTGTGGGCAGAGTTACGTGAGGGTCTATTTTGGGCTAGGGTTTGGGTTGATCCTAGGGGTCTTAAGGTCTAGTTTGAGAGGTCTTAAGGGGGCTAATTCATATATGAGTCGGGTCTAGATCCAAAGGATGAGAGCATGGGAGACATGGATGTACATGGGCTTGGTGAGTGCTTTCATGTATTGGGTTAGCCAAAAATTTTTTTGGTCAAGCCTAATGGCTATGTATAAATATATAGGTTGTATTAGGATTTCATAATGTTATGGAATACAAATATTTTCTTCCTCAACTCTCTTCTTCTCGTCTCTCTAGAGTTGCTGCCCTAGGATTCTTGAAGAAGCCCTAGAGAAGGGGGCGTCTCCCTCAAGCCCGAGGAAGGTACCCCATCATATATCCAGGTGCAGGATCGATGGTTTGCAGCCCATGAAGAATGTCACAAGTTTCTTTAGATCCATGCTAAAGATCAGAAGCTTTCATAACATGATATTAGTGCTTGTGATATCAAGGATGATTGGCGTTCGAGCAATATCATGGGTCTACAATTTGGTATCAGAGCTAGGTGATGCCTGGGATGTTGTGGACAATAATATAGTATTAGAGTCAGGTTTCAGAGCCTGATGGTGCATGGAAGAAGCCAAGTTTTAGATCCTGATGGTGCATGAAAGGAAAGGAGAAGTCATACAAGATGAAATTAGAAATCTGCATAAGGATTCCATGGTATGTCTCAAATCTACCTTATTATTGCTATGGTTTGGTCAACTAAGAGCAGCGAGTTGAAGGTGGAGGTTGAGAAGATTAATGGGAAGAGATTTTTCTAGTGTGGAAGGATTTCGTGCATGATTTGCTGATCGATCTTATTGGAAAGGCTGGGGTGTATGATGATTATGTGATAGGCAGGGGGCGCTGGAGTGCTGCAATAGCACTTCCCTGAAGATGCAGGGTTGAGAGAGGCTCGACGATGCAGCAGTCGAGGGAGGTATCTCAGTAGAGAGCATCAGATTTCTCTAAGAAGATGGACAATGTAGGACTATTGAAGAGAGGTTTTCCAAGGGATAATGGTCGAAGTAAGGCTGAAGAAGTGACTATACATCCTTCGATGTTTGAAAGGTGGAGAAGTAGTTAGTGATGTATTCAGTGGTTCGACCAGAACATGGATTTGTGAAGCCTTGGGAGTGATGGAGATGGATGATCCATGAAGGTCTAGTAGGTTAGGGCTGGATGGCTATAAAGCAGCGTAGAGATGAGTCAGGAAGCACTAGAGTGCTGCAGGAGCGCTACTCTAGAGGCACAGGAGCTAAGAGAGGCTCGACGGTGCAACAGTCGAGGAGTGTATCATAGTAGAGAGTGTTAGTGGTATCTCAGAAAGATCGGGTGCAGGTCTCAAGGAGAGCTAGGGGGTCTCAGGGAGCGCTAGGAGGTCTCTAGCAGTCAGAAGTATTATGGATCAGGTTTCTTCTATAGGAGCATCAGTGAGAGTCATGGCTTAGGTGGAGGATGGTTCTTCGGATGCAACTGAAGTGATGGCTGGTGTAGGGGCAGAAGAGAAGGACTAAGGTGGAATTTCCTAGGGTTCAGTCACTGGATTTAGAAGAGTTGGTTGAGCTCTTAAATTTTGGAGGTGCTCGTAGATTGTAGAGGTATCTAAGATGGCTTCGAAGAGGGCCACAGAGTGTAAAGTGCTCGAAGGGGCAATGATGGTGTTCGAGATGCAGCTGCAGGCTCAATAGTGCAGTATTGAGTGGTTGGCCTCAAGGGACTCGAGCATAGAGTCGACTTCTGCGGCATCAGGTGGACTTCAAATATAGGTGGAGCTTCATAGTGGTGACTTCACAAGTGGAGAAAAAATTTGGCATGAGTTTAGAGCACCGATGATGCACAGTTCTAGGTGGAGCGGCACGTGCAGGTAGACAGGCATAGCTTTAAGAAGATTGTGTCAGGTGGTACAGCATGTACTGGTGTAGAAATGCTGTAGGTTCTTCAAAAAAGTTCATAGAAAAGTGATGCAGTTGCTAAGCAGAAGGGATCCTATAATTTCAGGATGGTGCAGAGGTGCAAGCCAAGGTCTTCAGCGATGGAGGCAGTCATCCCAAATGCCTCAAGGGTGTACAACAGCTGAAGAGGTTTGGCAGAGGTGATGATTGCATAATGGGCTATCGAGTGTGCAGGGACAGTCTGATCATGCAGGAGGTCATTGCCCAGAGGTTTGCCAAGGCTTGGGAGCACCAAGGTGGAGATTGTGAGGATTTATGGTGCTCCCAAGCCTTGGAAGGCCACGGAAGGAGTTAGGGGGTTGGCTCCGAGGATTCCAGGAGCTTGGTTGGTACTTCGAAGATCTAAAACATAAGGTGAAGCAAGAAACCAAAGTCGGAGAATCAAGACTGCAGAAAGAAGATTTTTTATAGGTTAGCCGGCTCAATCCAAAACTGGGTTGGCTAAGTCTTAGAGCATAGGCAAAATAGAGAGCTGCGCATTCAAAACTACTGGCACGACATAGGACTAGACCGGCTCAGTTTCAGACTAAGCTGACCTAGTGGAACTTGGTCGACTTAGTGCTGAGACTGAGCCGACTCAGTGCACAGGCAGAGTTACGCGAGGGTTTGTTTTGGGCTAGAGTCTGAGTTGATCCTAGGGGTCTTAAGGCTTAGTTTGAGAGGTCTTAAGAGGACTAATTCATGTATGGATCGGGTCTAGATCAAGAGGATGAGAGCATGGGAGACATGGGTGTATATGGGCTCGGTGAGTGCTTTCATGTATTGGGTTAGCCGAGGAGTTTTTTGGTCGGGCCTAATGGCTATGTATAGTACATAGGTTGTATTAGAATTTCATAATGCTGTGGAATACAGATCTTTTCTTCCTTAACTCTCTTCTTCTCTTCTCTCTAGAGTTGCCGTCCTAAGGTTCTTGAAGAAGCCCTAGAGAAGGGGGCATCTCCTTCAAGCCCAAGGAGGGAGGCATCCCATCATAAATCCAGGTGCAGGATTAGTGGTTTGCTGCCCATAGAGAATGTCATAGGTTCCTTTAGATCCATGCTAAAGATCAAGAGCTTCCACAAAAATCTCTGAGAAGTACTTCCTTATTGCTTGGCTAATCACCAGCAGTCACGTCGATCCGTGTGGAAAGAGCGCATATTTCCAACACACTCCTTTGCTGTGGTTGGTATTTTTACAAACTTCACCCTATGCTATTTACCAAAGATGCATGGCTCACATAAATCTATGCCCTCCTTCTTCAAGGCTAGGATCATCCCTCTTCTGCTGAGTTCAGTAAGTGCTCAGTCACTCATATGATCCATCTGATAGTGCCACAGTCAATATAGGAGCTGCTCCTCCTGTGCTGCTACTAACACCTCTACATTATCGTTTATCACTGAGTCTTCCATTCTATAAAGATTATTGCTCAATCTTCTATCTCATATCACCAGCAAAGCTTTCTTGGAAATTTTTAGACATCCACTCCTAGCCTAACTACTAAAAGCATAATCCTACTCCTCTAAGTAACCCAAACAAATTAAATCTATTTTCAATTCTAGTACATGCTTGATATTTGATAATGTACGAATGATCTTGTCATACATCCTTATCCTAATTGAGCCAACTCTAGCTACTCTGCATGGATGATCATCTACAAGGCTGATACTTGCTCTATCGATCTTCTGATAGATAGAAAACCACTTTTGATGAGAAGTATAGTGGTGAGAGCATGCTGAATCCAATATTCACATAGTATCACACTCTGTAGACCCATCTAATATAACTAGTAGGTTTTCTCTATTGCTCATCAAAGCTATATTATCAGTCTTGCTGGCCTTCTCTTTTTCTAATCTTAAAAGGGGATAATCTCTTCTTAGGTGTCCAGACTGATGACATTTATAACATTTAATGTCTTCCTCCGATCCTGAGACTTTGACCTACCTTTAAATTTTTCTCTGATCTTCTCTTTTGATCTCCCTATCTTTCATTCACAACTAAGATCTCAGACTTGGGATCTCCCTTGTAGATCTTTTTCCTCCACTCATTCGATCTGAGCACACCAACAATTTCTTCATAGTTTAGGGTTTTCTTCCCATAAACTAAAATTATTATGAGACCATCATACGAGCCTAGGAGAGAATAAAGTAGTAGCAATGCCCAATCTTCCTCATTGATCTTCACATCCAAACTCATCACCTCAGAACCCACCTGATTGAACCTTTGGATATGTGCAACAAGATCTCCGTCTTCCAACATCCTCAGACTATATAGCTATTTCTTCAACCACAGCTTATTTGTCATGTTCTTTCCCATGTACATGTTCTCCAGTCTCATCCAGAGCTCCATTGCCATGGTCTATGTGCAAATATCAGATAGCACCTAATCGGCCAAGCACATTCTGATTGTGCTAAAAGCAATTTTCTTTGATCTTTTTTAATTTTCAACACTAATCTTTTCTGACCTTTTTCTTATCAAGACTTTGTAGATTCTCTATTGAACCAACAAATCCTTTATCCTTTGCTGCCATAAGGTAAAGTTTCTCTTACCATCAAACTTCTCAAAATCTACCTTGAGTCCACTTAATCTCATGACTTTAAGCAAGTCAAGAACAAAACCCTAACATCCTTTCATGATCACACACCAACAAAACTATCCTTTAAAGAAGATCTAAATTTTCTAGATCCTCTTTTTAATATTCTATATCACCGTTCCTCCATATAAAAAATCTCCTCCTCAATCTAGAGATAACCATGAAGCAAATAAGAAGTTTTTAGTATAAAACCTGGTGCAACAGATCCTGAATATAAAAACCCTAGGTGTCTTCCTTCCTTCCATGCAATACCACTTTGATACCAATTGTTATAAAAATTAATTCCACACATGGACTAGCATGGCTATTGGTGATCAGCCAAGTAACAAGGAAGAACTTCTTAGAGATTATTGTGGAAGCACGATCAATGGATTCAAGGAATAGAGAAGAGTAGTAGAGATTTCTGGGAGAAAAAAGCTTTATGTCAATGAATTCAGCATCATATATAAGCTTAACCTAATTTTAGTATATATACTATTGGTGCAAAATCTAGTTATCATTGAAATTAAGGCTAAAGTCGGAGAAAATGAGGTCGCCATCGGTGACCTATAAAATAAGTCTCGTTCGGAGTCGGAGGTGGTGGCTCTGGTAAGATCCTCCGACGATCAAATCAGCTCTTTCAACCAATAGAAATGGACTGCTTAGAGAGATTTTAATAGAATTTTTAGAAGAAAAGGAGAGCTTAGAGACTGGAGAAGAAAGCATATCTAAAGGGTCTCTTATATAGGTAGAGCCTGTAACAAACTGATAGTGACAACCATAATTGCCTAATAGTGGATCATTCAGGGCCACGTAAAATTTGTTACAAAGAGTGGCGTCTGTTGTAGTGACGTGCCAGTCTTTTGAAATTTAATAGTTGAAGTTCGAAGGAGGTAGGTGCTAGCGGCAAAGAGCTTCAAGTTTCATCAACTCTAGAGGAGTTCAAACTTATTCAGGGTTGTTTGTGTGTAAGTGGATTCGTGCTATGCAAATTGCTGGATCTGCATAGGATGGAGGCTCTTCTAGGTGATTACATGGAGTTTGATTGGAAGGGGTTCGAAAGTCTACTAGAGAAATTCTGAAGAAAGTCCACTGGAGGAATTCAGAAGGAGGTCTACTGGATGGATTCAGAAGGAGTTCGACTGATGAAAAAGTCTGGTTGAGGATGAAGTCTGGAAAGAGTCTAGCTGATGGAGGAGTCTAGCTGAAGGAGAAGTTTGGAAGACCTACAATCGGAGAAGGTTGGCCACCTAAGGTGGAGGAGTCTGACTGAGGGTGAAGTTCGAAAGGCTTGCGATCGAGGAAGGTAGGCTGCCTAGGGTGGAGGAGTTCGACTGAAGAAAAAGTTTAGAAGACTTACGATCGGAAAAGGTCGGCCACCTAGGCTGAAGTAGTCTGGCTGAGGGAGAAGTTTGGAAGGCTTGCGATTAGGGAAGGTCGGCTGCCTAGGATGGAGGAGTTCGATTGAAGAAGAAGTTCGAAAGACTTACAATCGAAGAAGGTCGGCTGCCTAGGATGGAGAAGTCCGGTCATCCCACTATTCAAGCTCATCTGGGCGAGATCTAGAGGGATCTTGCAAATTTGGTCGAGGATCAATCTTAGTCATCGCTACCGGATGAGATCACTCAGTAATTAGATATCTAGCCAAATTTTGGCAGGAGCAGGTTCACCCCCAACAATAGTTCCCCCCACTCCTAAGTTTGAAATTCAAAGGAAGGAAGTGCAGATGTGACTGCCAAAGTTCTTTTTGGCTTTTCGCACCCATCAGGATGAGATGTTTTGGCATTTATCACATTGGCATCGAAGCTTTTTAAATTTGAAATGAGTTTGAGAAGATGGCCCTTCGTATTTTCCATCGAAACACTATCCCAGGTATGGCTCCCTAAAGATTCCATCTATCGCCACTTCTCTATCATGATGAGCGGGACACGTGGTGCATGCTGATCGATCGAAGTTGATCTGCAATCATAACTACCTCAGGTTGCCTCTGACTATTTAAGGCCTCCTCCTCTCATTCGAAAGTCATTTTTACCTGAGTCTTCTTCTTCCTTCAATCCTCATTTTTCTTCCACCTACGGGTTTTAGCTTCCTCTCTCATCTTCTTGGGTTTTGGATGTCCTTTTGATTGGTTCTCGTCGCACCCACTATCTTTTCATCCTTCCTAAATAGCTTAGATTAGTTTTCCAACCCTTCTCTTTGGATATTCATGCTTTTTTAGCTTCTTGCTCTTTCGATTTCTCTGAAGCCATATTTGCCCTATATTTTTTCTTATTTTTTGGAGGTTTTTCTGGGGTCTTATTTCGATATCGATTCTTAGGGCTCGCCTAGACCAATCTTCCTAGACCCTACACCCCTGACCGAGGTCAAACCTAGGAACATGCCTCACTCATCCTTTGTTCCAGACACCATCCCATCTATTCTTACTCTGGATAATCTTTCTCTGATCCGCATTCAATATAGAATCCCTTCGGAATATGACCTCGAACTTTCTTGTTCAGATGATCGAGTCAGTTCTCCTTCGATCGATCGATTTTGTTTGTACTTAGAGACCTTGCGTGTCGGGCTTCGGCTTCTACTGCCCCTCTTTGTAGTTGTCCTCTTTCGATTTTTGAACATCTCCTTCACATCCATCATACCAAACTCCTTTTGGTTTGTCATAAGCTTTCTTTCCCTCTGCCATCTGGTCGAAGTTCAACTGACTATCTCGTTATTCCAAAACTTCTACACCTTCAAATGCCACCTTTCCGTAAAGGATTGATGGTACTTCTCCCTTTAGTTTGGCAAGAAGGGGTTACTAAAATGCTCTCCTTCTTTCGTTCATAACTATAAGGAGAAGAACTTCTTCATCCGATGTCCCACCTTGTTGCTTGACCTTCTTCCTTGGGCTTCCTTAGAGAATCTGTCCGTTGAGCCCCTAGGTTAGATGGGCCCGACCTTGAATCTTCTAATCAGCTCAAGATGTACTGAGCTCCTCCTCTTCCAGACCTTTTGAGGGAGCAAACTTTGTTCGACTTCGGTTTGAGTCCTCTTGATCCTGCCGGTATTAGTCGTACATATGTACATGTATATGAATTCTTATAAAGTTTCGTATGTATCTCGGTTAATTATACTTTTTTTTTTATCGTAGAAATGGATACCAACATCATGGAGAGACTTGTCAAGAGCCTATATACCTAGAAGAAGAGGAAGGGGAAGGCTCCAGGTGAAGGCTCAAAGCGGGTGAAGGTCAGCGCCTCCAACCCTGCGGCTCCTGCTGCTGCCAATGTCGCTCCCAAGGTTCGCCATAAAAAAGAGGTCATCCAGACCATATATGCCGATGTTGCAAAAGGAGAATCTCTTCCCCCTGAGCCTACGAATCTTCCCACTGGGGGTTGCAGCCTGATCCCTCCACCGATAAAGGGAAAGAGAAGAGGAAGGGAAAGTAGCCATTGTGAAGAAGGTTTGCAAGGCATGCCAGGACGAGCCCAGCTGGAGCAGCGGTGATGACCAGGGGACGGACCCCTTCAATAACCCAGATATCATCTAGAACCTGATAGACAAGTTCACCCTGCCAGAGGAAGTAGACCACCTCGCCGATCTTGACCAGAGGCAGTTTGTTTGAGAGTCTTTTGGGACTATCCTTAGGATAATCATTTTAGCATACTTTTTTCATTTTCTCATCCTTTCTTTCTTCATCTTGCAGCGACCTGTTCATGGTAGTCGGGCCACCATATGCTTGCCCACCTAAAGAGGGCAAATCGCCTGAAGGCGAAGATGTTGAATGTTCGAGAAGGTCTTTAGGTGAAGATCAATCACCTTCAGGCAATGGATGCCGAGGCTAAGTGCCTCGCGGGAGAGAAGATGGTGGAAGATGAGAGCCTGCACAGTGCACTTTGAAAGAAAGAGTTCATCTCGATCGGACTTAAGGCGGTGCTAGCTTTAGAGGAGAATAGGAGGCAAGAAGCCGAGGAGAGGGTCACTAGTCTAGAGGCTTAAATGTCGAAGTCGATCTCAAAGGCAGCGGCCCGGGCCTTGGAGGAGTTCAAGATCTCCCCCGCAATGAAGGACCTAAACATTGCCTTCGACCAGCAGGCGTTCATTAATAGCTTCGAGCTTTACAAAGGCAGGGTGGCCCAAAGGTTCCCCGAGCTCGACCTTGGATTTCTGGAGGACAAGGAGGACGACACAGAAGTGGGATTGTCCAATGCTGCAGTCGATCCTTCCTCCATCAAGCCTACTTTTGGTCCATCCAAACCTACTGCGGAGGCATCTGAGCTAGTTTAGAAACCCGAGGCAGCTGAGAGTGCTCTGGCTTCATCAATCATCATCCTCCCAAGGTTGAAATTCTCAAGTAGTTGTACTTTTTTTTTTGCTTTGTACTCAAAATTTTTGATTAAATAAAAGTTAATTTTTTTTTATCTATACCTTTGAGCATTTTTCGTACTTTGAATGTAGTCTTCCATCAACGCTGATCTACTATCTTAGGGGGTTCCCCTAAAACCTTTAATAAAAAGCCTGAGGAAGAAAGTCCATCATCTGAAGAAGAAGTTGAAGAAGATGGAGGACGACCTTCAAGTTTCGTGGAAGAATGCTTCGGAGGCGACCAAAGAGGTCACCCACCTTCAAAACTTGCACATGAAGGATTCCACGAGTTTTAGCATTTGAAAGAGGAGCTTTGAGAGGGAGCTGGCCGAACTCAGGAAGAATGCAAGTGATAAATCCTAAGCACTGATGGCGAAAATCGGCTTCCTCGAGACTCAACTCAAGACAGCGAAGGAGAAGATTCAACTTTTGGAGGGGAGCTCACCGTGGTCCTCCGACAAGGCATGATTTGAGTGGGACTGGTCGATGAGATTCTTCTCACTTCAAAAGTAGCTGCATGATGCTGAGCTCACATATGAGACTTACCAATTGGGTTGGAATGATAGGATGTCTAAGCTAGAACAAAAGCTTTGTGCCTCCAATAATGAAGTAGCCCAGCTCCAATGGCAAGTTGATGATAGCTTCTAGGCTGGTACAAGCAAAGAGGCTGAGGAGGTTGCCTCCTTGAAGAGGACCATTGGTGAACTCTGGGAGTCGATCGGTGCGGAAAAGGCTGAGGTGCAATGGCTGAAGCTCAAGTTGACTTGTGAGCATTAGGCTACTAAGGATGCAAAGGTCGAGTCTGAGGTCCTGAGCAGGAGGCTACGAGAGTCAGAGGAGAATTACCACCGAGCTGAGAAGATGTTTCGCAATAACATGATGAGGTGGATGGAGCTTGAGGAGGAGGTCGATCGTCTAAAGGAATCTTTGGTAATGGCCACTAGCTCGAAGTCTGAGGAGTCTGGCCCTTCTTAGGATTTCGACGGCCTTACTCTTTCTCTCTTTTTTTTGTATAATCGATCTTGTCGACATGTATTTTGCATGTAATAAACTTATTCTTGTAATAAAATGGTATCTTTTTTGTTATTTTTGTTTTGCACAAATTTGAATCTTGCTCGTGGCTTTACTTCCTTCACTTTGTTTTTCTTTGCATTATCTTCTAATGAGATGCTTGTTGTAGATGCCGAGCTAGGATTTTTTCTGCGAACCAAGATAGGGTTTCACTTTTTGTATTTGACGTAGTTAGATTATCGTAGAAAGAACATGTGTAAGGATTGTCGGTAGGGCTTCTCCTTTCCTCTCGTCTTTGGTCAATGAGGTCCTGACTTTTGCTTACGTTAGGATGAGATTTTTCTTCTATTCCTAACATGGCTTATGGAGGCACATTAGGGCCATTGGTAGGGCCTCTTTCCTCATCTCGTCTTAGTTTAACAAGGCCTTCAACTTTGCTCACGTTAGGATGAGGTTTTCCTCCTATTCCTATCATGGCTATAGGGGCACAAAAGAATCATTGAAAGGGCCTCTCCCCACATCCTGACTTAAGTAATCGAGGTCTTTGCTTTAGCTTAATGTTAGGATGAGATTCTCCTCTTATTCCTAACATGACTATAGAGACACAAAAGGGCCGTTGAAGGGCCTCTTCATGCATCCCAACTTAAGCAACCAAGATCTTCACTTTAGCTCAATGTTAGGATGAGGTTCTCCTCCTATTCCTAATAGAACTATTGAGGTACAAAAGGGCTGTTGAAGGAACCTCTCCCTGCATCCCAGCTTAAGTAACCGAGGTCTTTGCTTTAGCTTAATGTTGGGATGAGGTTCTCCTCCTATTCCTAATGAAGGAAAATCCTGATTTTCCGGACCAGGTTCGTTAAGATCTGATCAGATCAAGAGATATATTTCAAAATTTTTTCTTTAATCTAGATCAGATCTATGATATTTTAGATCTAGTTCTTATTATTTTAATAATTAAAATAAATTTAGATAAATTAAATTAAATTTAATTTACCTTGAAGTGGATAATCCTATTATCCATTGATGATCTTGTAAGCAGTGGAAGGTTTTGGATCTAGCCACGCAAGTGCCTGGTCTCTATCGGTATTCACTCGAGCTGGATCTAAAGATCCTCTTCTTCTCTATCACATCTCCAAAAATTAGATCTAATCTGAGGATCTTCAAAACATTTTTCGAAGATCAGCAGTTGTCCTTTGCAGCAGCGCAGCCTTCTAGCTTTCTGTCGCCTTTCTCTCGATCTGGATTGCACCAACCAAGGTCCCAAACTCCTTTGGGCATGGAGAGGAGAGGGAGAAGGTGGGCTTGGCATGGAGGAGGAGGAGAGAGGCAGCCTTGGGCATGGGGAATTTTCTTATTCTCCTTGAGTTGGGCACAGGGTCTTATTTATAGACTATCTATGATCCAACTCCTCTTCTTCCCAACCAATCACAACCCTTCATGAAATTAGATCTAAATCTGATTGGTGGGAATAGAGTCCCCTAGATTTCTCCTTAGATGGCACCTAAGACCAGTCAAACTTGATTCTTAGAAGAACTCTAATCGGAATCCAAAAAGAAGATGGAGTCCCTTGTCCAACAAGGAACTCCTAGGGCGCCTCCAGCTTGGGCACATGCCAAGGGTGGCGTGCGCCCTCCTCCTTGCCAGGTTCTGGCAGGGGGACAAGCCCCCACCAGCCCTCCAATAGGTGCGTGACACATGGATAAAAGTCAAAGTATCAATGGTCAACATTTGACCAGTCAAAGGTCAACTTTTGACCAAAGTCAAAGGACAAGAAATGGTAGGTGACCAAAAATGGCAGGTATTGTCTTACAAAATAAGACAACCTTTTCTGACTTGGACAAGCTCTAGTCAGACAAAGTGAAGGCCTCTGATCGAGCACAAACTCCTTTGGCTCAGTCAGGACAACTATTTATGATAGTAAAAGAAGAACGTTAGGTTCAATCGAGTGCTAGCACGATTTTCTTGAACCTAATTGAATCTCATTCAGATCAATTGAACTGGATCAGTTCAATTGATGATCACCAGATTCAAACCCTTGTTTGTGTGACCCAGTTAGGTTCAGTTCTGTATGGTAATGGGATATGTCATGATCTCTATCATCGACATCATCGAAACTCCTTTCGATGGATCAGAACTCTTCTGATTCGAACAGCTAGAATGATCGATCATCTAAATCATTCTAATTGCTCCCAAAATCCACCAGTGACACCTAGCAGTATATGGTGGCAACCCATCAGAGCTGAATGCGAACCTCTTGGTGCAGCTACCTGTGTGATTAAGTTCTTCTATCTTGAGCTCCCGATCAGATTAGGGTTAAGGTGAACTCGTCAAACCCTAGTTTCTATCATATGATGTAATCATTCGATTCAAGTCCGGTGTGAAAAGATAAATAGAAACTCTTTCTATTATTTCACTCTACCATGGCCATGGGCTTCTGGACTTGATTCTCATGATCATCATAGGGCTGCTCCTCTACCACCGAGGTAGATAGATTCCATCTTGATGCAATCCAGTTCCTACAATGAACATGCTATAGCCAACATACACCTCAGGATTCCATATGGCTAGGAGACCGAGTAATGGTGTAGTCAAACTATAACACCCTCAAGGTGAACTATCGATGCACCTCAGGTCAAAGAACCAGACACACTACTGCAGCATCGAGTCAGATATTGACGAGAAGGTAGACTTCCTAATGACTACTCGAGGTGGTCACGCTCAGTGCCCTCGTTCTCTAACGAGTACCTATACTCTCGCTCCGATGTCTCCACACCGTAGACTCAAGACTCATCTACTAAAGAGAAGCGATTGTACACCAACCTTCCGGATCAATCACCATCCTCGTGATGATCCTATGGTCGGGAGCATTTTATGAGTTAATAATGATTATTCATGTCTTAAATTTTCAACTCTTGAAAATATGAATTATCATTACCATTAACTCAAAGGATGTATCACAGACACTAAATACACATATGTGATAGAAAATAACCCATTTTATTGATTTTAGTCAAAATTATAATTTTGCCCCTAGAAGTGTATTACAAGTGTCAGCCAATTCTGGCTTCTAGGGCACATATATCTAACAATCTCCCACTTGTCCTAAAGCCAATTGGCTACAAGTCTAAGTCCCATCTTCTCAAGGTGGGCTTCGATCTTCTGCTGGCCCAACGGCTTTGTAAGTGGGTCTGCCACATTATCTGCGGAGTTGACTCTCTTGACCTCGACGTAACCCTTCTCGAGGTAATCGCGGATGAGGTGGTATCGCCGCTCAATGTGCTTGGATTTCTTGGTGAGACCTCGGCTCCTTAGCAAGGGCTATGACGCCATTGTTGTCGCAGTATAGAGGAATGGCATCTGATGGCATTACTCCAATTTCTGCAGCAAACTTCTTGTACCAGAATGCTTCCTTTGCAGCCTCTGATGCAGCGATATATTCTGCTTCCATGGTGGAATCTGCTATCATGGTTTGCTTGGAACTCTTTCAGCTGACAGCACCACCATTGCACACAAACAGACTTCCAGATGTCGACTTTCGATCATCTATATCGGACATGAAAATTCCGAGTCTGTGTATCCCTGGACTTGGAGTTCTCCATTACCAAAGACCAACATCATATCCTTAGTTCTTCTTAAGTACTTAAGGATACATTTCACAGAAGTCCAGTGTTCTTCACCTGAATTTAACTGATATCTGCTTGTGACACTCACAGCATGGGCTATATCAGGTCGTGTACATAGCATGGCATACATGAGGCTCCCTATTGCAGAAGCATAAGGGATCTTGCTCATGCATTCTATTTCCTCAGGTGTGCTAGGACACATCTTCTTGGAAAGATGAATACCATGTCTGAAGGGTATTAATCCCCTCTTAGAGTTTTCCATACTAAACCTCTTTAGTACTTTCTCTATGTACATCTTCTGTGAAAGTCCTAGCATCCTATTCGGTCTATCCCTATAGATCTTAATTCCTAGAATAAAGGATGCTTCACCTAGGTCTTTCATGGAGAATTCCTTGGACAACCATATTTTGACTGATCGTCAACATGGGAATATCATTCCCAATAAGGAGGATGTCATCCACGTACAATACGAGGAAGACAACAGCGCTCCCACTGACCCTTTTGAAAACACACGGTTTCTCTTCATTTTTGATGAAACCAAACATTTTGATCACATCATTGAAACGAGTGTTCCAGCTCCGAGATGCTTGCTTAAGTCCATATATGGATCTTTGCAGCTTGCAAACCTTGTGATCAGTATCAC